>VNKC01000464.1:0-330138 GCA_008042775.1 Drosophila pectinifera
AGAGCATAATTTGGCCAAAAATGGAATGACAGCCAAATGCCGTTTATATTCGGAATCGTCGCTAAAATTTTAATTATTTAATAATAAAATATTGCCTTAAAAATGGTTTGATCAAAAATTAGGATATAAAAATGACGACTTAAGGACCCAAAAATCCGCATTTGATGTCTTCTGGAGAGCATAATTTGGCCAAAAATGGAATGACAGCCAAATGCCGTTTATATTCGGAATCGCCGCTAAAATCTTAATTTTTTAAGAATAAAATATTGAAAAGAGCAAAAAAAAAAATTTTTGCCCAATTTTTCAAAATTTTATAAGGGGTTACATCATTAAAATTGTCAAAAATTGAAAAAAAATTTTATTTCTTGTATTTTTAAAGTCGGTATGCAGATTAATTTGCCATTGAAAATCTAACACAGAAAGGCTTTCCGATTTGAAATTAAGGCTGATTTGGCCAAGTTATGGTTATTTGAATATAAAACTACCGATTTAAGGACCCAAATATCCGGATTTCTGGAGAGCATAATTTGGCCAAAAATGGAATGACAGCCAAATGCCAAAATCAGGGGTATCGTGAATGTTGGCACAAGGCCAGTGGGGGGGAGCAATCAAAAAAAAAATGGGGGGTCGATTTTTAAAATGGATATTTAAGCCACTTTGGCATCTTAAATTTGCCCAAACTCAAAATAAAACATTAGTAAATTCAATTCTTAACTTTATGTTACTCGATTTAGATGTTTATTTACGAAATAAATAAAAAATCCCCTCCGCGTTCCACTTCCCACCGTTCCGATTCGATGCTCGCTATGCGACGCTAATTTGACGTACATAATAAATTTAGGCCCGCGCTCTACAGTCTACAGTTTAGGTTATAATTGTAGTACTGGCAATTCTATTAAAACAAAATATTCTATAAATTATAATAATAATTTTTGTTACCGAAATTGCTTTGTTTTGACCCAGAATATATAGATTTGTAAATTGTTCCCTAAATATTGCATTTAACATTTCAATATATTAAAAAAAGCTATTTCGTTGACCCTAACTGTAAATAAACAAATTTGATTTGTGTCCGTGGGGTAGTACTCAGTCCAATGACGAACTTCGAATTTACACTCTTGCCGCTACTTTGTCTGCTGTTGTACTTGGAAAACTCAACGACCGCCACAGAGATGATGGCCTCCCTGGTCAAGCCGGGCATCTTTCGGCATCTGATGTGCCGAAACAACATGTATCCGCGCAGCGGCGTCCTACGCTTCCCGGTGTCTGACGACCATGTCTTCTGGTCGGAGCCCTACCCGGACTACTGCCCAGCGGTGTACACGGCCCCACATATTGGTGGTCAGGTGTGGGCCGATCCACCGCTGCCCAGCGAGACGTTCCGGCCGCAGTGGAACCAGCTCGATAGCCAGGTTAACCGTGTATCCTTCCACGGCGCCTACGAGGTGAAGGACGGAATGCCTCTTAACCCGATTGGACGCACAGGGCTAAGTGGCCGGGGCTCACTAGGCAGGTGGGGTCCCAACCATGCCGCTGATCCAATCGTGACGCGCTGGAAGCGCGACGTCCACGGCGCCATTGTGGTCAACTCAACCACCAGCAAGTGAGTCAACGAAAACAATAAATTCTATAAAAACCATTTAAATCCTTTATTCCCAGAAACATTATCCAAATGGTGGCCATCCAGCGATCGGACAACAAACTATGGGCTATTCCTGGCGGTATGGTCGATCCCGGCGAGAACGTGAGCGTCACCCTCAAGCGTGAGTTCACCGAGGAGGCTTTGAACTTCACGGACAAGGGAAATATGGTGGAACAGTTCTTTAGCGAGGGCGGCGTCCACGTGTACAGTGGCTATGTGGACGACTTTCGGAACACGGACAATGCCTGGATGGAGACGACGGCCCTCAATTTCCACGACGAGGACGGCACCCAAGTGGGCCAATTGGAGCTAATGGCCGGCGACGATGCCACCAATGTGCGCTGGACGGACGTGGACTCGCAACTCAAGCTCCACGCTAATCACGCGGATATTGTGCGGGATGTGGTTATCCTTAAGAATGCACATTGGTAGTAATAAAACATCTCACAATTGTTTTTATAATAACCGAAAAATCAGAGTTGTATTGGTAATACTCTATATTACAACTTAGGATATATTCTTAATGAACTTGACTTGGCAAATCAGGGACTTCCACTGTACCGCGTTATAAAGTATGAGAATTCGTGGTATTGCTTTGAAGAAGGATCCGACCCGGCGCCCGACAACAAGAACCAACAGCAAAACTACACTTGGGTAGTTAAAAGACCGACGATAGCAGTCCGTATCGGCGTCTGTTTTGTTTTTTAAACCTTAGGTCGCATTTTTTGACCTCGACGATTTCCTTGAAAAGTATTTATTTTTGTGAGAACTCGGGTGTACTGGCTTTCACCACTTCCCAGATCTCAGCAAGCTTAAGGAATATACCAACACATTGTTTATTTCTTTTATTGATTTCAGACCATATACATATCATATTCAAACGTCCCACTGGGTAAGTTACAAATTAGAAAACATTTCCGCATTATAATGGGCTCTTCGTAGAAAAAAAAACTAACTCAGAATTTAAAAGATCACATGCGGTTAAGACGCCAAAAAACAGAATCACTGATCCCCTACTACTGGGCGGCAAATTTTATGTATATCTGGTGCATCTCCAAAAGCCTCTGGCAACGGTGAAGCTGCGGGATAGGGATGTTGCTCTATTAACCGTGTATAGTATATATATCGGTGTCTGTCTGAAAATGCTGGGTGGTTGTTGGTGGTGGTGTCTCGCCGCTTACAGAGTCTGCACAAACTGGAACATCTCCGGATTGGAGTTGGCCACATTGTTGAACTTGTCCGTATGGTGCTCACGGACCAGCTTGACGAATTCCAAGGCATTGTGTCTGACCTCCTTGTCGGTTATCTGCTTTTCCTGGAGCGCCGTGAGTACGATGTACACCATTTGCTCGAGATGATCGACGATGCTGGGCCCGGCCTGGGTGTACAGCATGTGGAACGTTTTTAGCACAATTTCGTACTCAACGATATCCTCACGGAGCGGTAGGTGGGACAGAAACACAGGCAAGACAGCAGGCAGCGGCACAGCCAGAAGATTGGTCAGAATCAGACGAGCCACCGCTCCGCAAATGTTGTCCAGGGCCGCAGGAACTGTCTCCCTGGCGATTGCATCGGAAAGGGCTTGCAAGATCACCGGATATGAGCTATGATGGAGTTATAAGATTATCGAAACCAGCTCCTCTTTCTTTAAATACTCACTTAAATGATTTCTCTTCGGAATGGAAGACAAGCTCGCCGAGAGCGTAAAAAGAGTTCTGGCGCGATTTGGCATCAGTATCATTGGCCCCGGCAAGGAACATTGGACAGACAGTGTCGAAATATGTAGCGGAGCAGCTGCCCAGGCTCTGGAAGGAATCGGCTAGAGTTCCGTAGATGTACGCCCTGTGTTCCGGCTGGTCGTTCTTCTTGGCCTTAGCCTGTAAAAATAAAAACGAGCAAGAGCGAAATCTTATTTATCATGTGTTCCTCACTCAACAGCTAGGCTCAGCACATGGCGGCGACTGTTCTACTTACCAGTTTTTGGGCCAAGAAGTGGAATAGGCGGCCAAAGTACAGCGAGAAGGTCTCTGGGTCAAGGGCGAATCCAAACGAGGCTACCAGATTGGCAGCATTCTCCACAATAATATCCGCATACTCGCCTTCCTCCTCATCATCCTCATCGTCGCCGCCGCCGCCGCTGTGATCATTAAACTGACATGTCATTTTATTTAAGAAAACGTCCCTGATGCAGCCGTATATGAGTTCAGCGCACTCCTGATTCGGCATGGCCGGCTCCTTGTTATCCCGGAATAGTTGTCCGATCGCATCGAGCAGCTGAATGAGCACCTCCTCATCCTCGTCGTTGCGCATCATCGCTGAGAATTTGGGTAAGAGGATCTCGCAGGCCCTAGTCACACCGGCGGTGTCGCCAGTCTTATTAAGAGCAGTCACGAACTCGCAGAGGGCATGAGCAGACGTTGTGCGAATGGTATCGGAGGCATGGTCGAGCGCCTTGTAAACGTTCTCGAAGGCCGGCTGAAGATAAGGGGTGAAGGCTGCACCTGTGTTAGCAGCGAAATCCTTGAGCGTCAAAATTGCAGCCTCCTTCTCTACGATAAAGTCATTTTCCACCTGGTATCCGTCCAGTTCCTCATCGTCCTCGTCGTCCGTATTCTCCAGATCGATTTCTTCATCCGCGGCTGCCGCCTCCAAAATCAGATCCCGCTCCGGCTTATCAGGCAGACTCAGTTCAACTTCCTCAGTGGAAATCACCGTTTGCATGAGGCGAGGTATGATTTGGGGGAAAACTTCTGCCATACTCTCGTTGACCACAACAGAAAGAGAACCGATCAGACAGTAAATGCCGCGTCGGAAGTCCGGATCGTTGGGCCCGTCCTCTAGCATCATCAGGCAGTAATTTTTCGTGTCATTGGCCAAGGGCAGGAAGTGCTCCTTCCCCAAAACACGAGTGATCGAGGAGAGGGTATCAATGGCCTGGAGCCGCAGGGGTGCCACCTCATCCGGGACATCCTTCAAGAGATATGATTTTAAAATCTCAAATATCTTTGAGAAGTATGGTACTAGGTTTTCCTTTGCAGCCTCAGACGTGCTTGAGACGCTGCACAGGGCCAACTCGCGAATGTGCACAGAGTTCTGAGGTTCCAGTATCTCGAACAGACTAAGAACGAATGGAAGTTATCAGTGGGAGGACAACGAGTTAGACTGATTCCGTTTTTACCGTTCCATCAATATGGGCAAGTGGGGAACGATATCCTCGCCTAGATTCTCACAGAAGGTGTCCAAGGCATAGAACATGCGACCAACATGTTTCGGCTCCGGCTGACCCATCTGCAAATAAGGTTGTAGAATACAAAGATATATATATTATTGAGGAACGTCCTCAAATTACCTACCTTGAGTTTCACTACCAGCTGGTGCAGATAGTCAAACAATACGGGCAAAATCAGCGGAGCAAACTTGGATATTTTCGGCTGCAAGAACTCCGAGAACTGGCCGAGGGCGAAAAACGCGGCGACGCGCACCTCTGGCGAGCCATCAGCAATGCCGCTCTTGATTATGTTCAGCATAACCTTCAGATATTTATGGCTGATGGTCTCCGAACATCCCTCGGCTATCATGCCCATGCTGTAGTAGGCGGCGCGCCTGCGCAGTGGTTCTGGACTCTGTAATGCAGGCTCCAGCAGCTGTAGCAGCGGCGCAATTAGCTTCTCCGGAGGCATGTAGATAGCCAGCAAGTCCAGAGTCTGCGCAGCCGCCGTCACCGGACTGCTTGAGCTCTCGTCCAGGAAGTAGTCCTCATCGTCATCGGCATTGGACTCACTGCACATTATTTCAAAGATTACAGATAGGATGGGCTCCAGCAGTTTCTGCTTAACGATGACCTTCTTTTTGATCCGTGCAATACTGCCGAGGAAGGTCATAACCTGACTGCGAACCCCATCCTCGAGCTGTTTATTGCTCGCCGTCGTCAGGCAAAACTCCAGTACCAGCTTCACGTTGTTGAGCAGATGGGGCACGAACTGGGCCATGCTGTCAAATATATCAAATACCAATACAAACTGGTCAGGGTCGCCCTTTAGGGCGAATGCGTGAAGCGCCTTGGTAATCAGAGGCAACACCTTGACTACCGTCTGCTCGGTGGCAGTATTCCCGGCGATAAATGGCAGCAAATAGCTTGTACCCGTTATCATGTTGGCCACGGTGGGTGTGGTCATGTCGCCCTGGGCCTCGGCGGCCAAAAGAACGTTGGCAAACAACGTACAGATGGTTTCCATGTGGACGCTGAACTGATCGGGTGCGGCGCCCGTTAGTGTGGCATAGGTCGAGGAGCCCCGCTCACTCTCCTTGGGATCAGCACTGCTACAGCGCTCAAAGACGTACGTTAGCAGCTCTGGCATCCATGAGCCCGACTTATCCGCCTCATGCTTTACCAGTGTGCCCACAAACTGGGCCACAGCGTTCCTCACCGACTTCTCCTGCTCCGTCACGAGGGCCTGCAGCATGTCCCTCTTGATGCTAAGCGGAGAGAATTAGAGAAATTAAGTTTGTGGTAAGAGGGATATAGAGGGATGATCGTAGGACTTACGCGGCCTTGTGCTCGGCGGGAACCATCAACCACTGGCGCAGCTTGCCGAGTCGCTTATTCAGGAGCACGGCGGCGTAGTGGCGTACCGTGATCTCCTTGTTAGTGTTCACAATATGAACCAGACAAAGCAGACTCTCTGGTGTCTCGTAGGCCTTCATTAAAGCGGCTGTCGACTGGATGAAAAACAAGAAAGAATCTATGTTATTATACGGCAATATGGCAGCATACATTCAGCATAAATAATAATAAGTAATTCCCCCATTTATAAGAGGATATGAACAGTGGGATTTTGTGTGTTTTAAAACTCGAATTAGGAAAGTTACCCAAAAATATTCACAACAGAAAATATATATTTTTATAATACAGTTCAAAGCCGTTTCTAATGAATTATTAATTCGTGAAAGCATTCAATTGATTGCTTAAAAATAGTAGATTAGATTTTGGCCGTAACAATTTCAAATTTTTTTCTATGACTGATTTGCTCTGATATCTGGCTCTGGGTATTCAACAATTTCTGCATATTCTGAAAGTTGAATTTTTATGAAACGGCTGTAAGACAGCCATACAAACTTTAGCAATTGCTAACTAATTAGGTATCTCAACAAATATAGAGTTACGAAAATAGTGGACTGGTGATTTCGTTAAAAAATTAACAGAAATCCGATGACATGTGCACCGTTTGTCTGGATGAGGCTCACTGTGCCATAGACACATCACATTCATGGTCGTATTGGAATGTGCCCCTTTAATAAGCTCTCTGCTGCCTATATACAGAGACATTAAAGTACATATATAGGTTCTCGGGAATGCTTATTGAGCCACGCGGTCCGAGTTAACGGGAACCTAAAGCGAGCGGAAAAACGGAATGCAAGTTTTTGCCTTCAATGGCGGCGCCTCGGGCGTAAAGGATAACCTCCTTTCAATGGCCCCTTTACAGTCCCCCACATACCCCATTCCTTACTTACCGCACGAATCTTTTCCGTCTCGGTACACAGGAGACCGTTAATAATTTCCACCATAGCGTACTCCATCTTGGCAGTTTATGTGAGTCCTATCCAAATCCAGGAGAAAATCAACAGCGGAACTGAGAGCTTGGAATTCGCCGGGAGAGAATCCGCGAAAAACTGCCCAGGGATGGAAGCTCGTGCACGTTTTGCCGCCCACAGGGATGAAGGAAACCGTTTGGTATCGATAGTTCTTACCGCAAAGTTCTAGTTTTTTCAGAAATTAAAAAAAAATTACGAAAAATTTTTGTTTACTAAAGAGATTTATGCTCAAGTACTTGTGTCACTTGTAGTAGAAAAATAAAATGAAACCAAGCAAAAGAGTCAAGCTAAACTTGACACTTCGATAGCGAGAACATATTAATGTTCAGCCCTGAAACTTATCGGCTGCCTATCGACTCCATGTTTGAACACAACGTCGCGCCATTTTCGTCGTTGTTTACGTTTGTGTGTGAGCCTGAAACTGTAAAAGGACGACGCGGGATGGACAAAAGCGGAGGCAGCCTAGGCAATGGCAGCTCCATAGACCAAAACTCTCTGGGCATCCTAAACATGGACAATCTCAAGGGTAAGCAGTGACATCATGCCGGAATGCCTTGAATGCGGAGTAATTCCCTGGATTTCGCAGTCTTCGGTGACCTCTCCAGCTTCAGCAAGAGCCCGCGCAGGAGCATGGCCAGTCGGGAGACCTCCGGAGTCCACGAACGTCTGCGTGCAGAGCGGATGCGCGCCATGGAGACCCTAGAGAAGCCTCGTCCCACACGTCCGAGCCAAGCGAAGGCTGCCTTTAATACCATGGAGAACCCACGAGACACACGACGCAGCCAAGCAACGGCGCCCCTTACTGCCCTGAAACCCTGCTCCAGCACGAATATCTCTGAGATGGTTACAGACGAAACCATCGACCTTAACAGCAGCGGCTCCTTCGCTCTGGTCACGCCCGCCCAGAAGGGCACCAACATCTCTTTTGAGCCCGCCGAGATAACCGGTAGATCGACTCTCTGCCAAGGAGAGAAGCAGCGCCGCAGGGCAGAGAAGCCCTCGCTTTCAGTAGCCGAGATCCTCAAGTCTTCGTTCGTGGAGAAGGCCCGCCTGCTGGAGAAAAAACTACAGGATGCCAGCCAGCTTGAGGCCAGCTATCACCTGTCACGGGCAAATTCCAGCATCCTCACTGACTCTTTTAGCTGCTCGCGCAGTTTGCCGCGCACGGCAGACATGAGTGACCTCAGCCTGAATGGGGGCGGGGGATTCTCTTTTGGCAACGCCTCGGTGGCGGCAGCTAGCCAGGACCTACAGCTAGACGAGAGCTTCGCGCCCGCCGAATTGATGCAGTCGAAGCTCGTGCTGGGCGAAATCTCGTGGGCGCAAGAGTTCACCGCCATGCCGACGGCCACAATGAGCACGCAGGCGATGCAGAAAATAGCCGCGCCGCCACCCACATCAGACATAGAGTCCTCCGTGTCCAAGTAAGTAATGGGAACTACGCAGTTAAGAATTTTCTACTATATATCCTGCAAATATAACATTGTAAGTCTTTGCTTCCAGCTCTGTTTTGGCTGGGGATCCAGACTTCTCGCTGGGCAACTACTTCCAGACGCGCTCCGAGAATATCTGGAACATTGTTAACAATGACAGTCCAGATCGTTCGCGTCCTGCCCCTCCCCTGCTGGATCCTGAGCGCAACCAGACTCTCGATTCTGTGAGCGTGAAGACACCGCAGCCGGACAACAACACTTACACCAAGACGGAGGCCACTGCGGACTTAGATCTGGGTCGTAACCTTATGCGTAAGATGCAGAAAGAGCGGATGCAGACGGTGATGAAAACTACAAATATACAGGCGGAGCCCAAGCGTCCGCCCTCGACTTCTGAGATCCTGAGTCTCTCGGCTATCGACAAAGCGCTAAGGGATCTCGATGTCAATTCAGACACATCCACGGTGGAGGTGGTCAATAGGCTCTGGGAGCACGGGCGTGGTAATCCCTATGAAGACGAATACGAAGATGAGAACAAGGAGAACCAGGAGCACGGCAGCCGCCATGCGGACCGCACTTTGTGTGACTCTGTCAGCAAGCACACGGACACCATGAGTTTCACGGATTCCGTGCTGAACTCCACGGACTTTCGCCATCTGCAGCAGAGCTTCTCGCGGAAACCGCTTAGTCCACTGGCGGACCAGCCGCAGATCACCATTAGTCAAGCCGATACCGATCCCGTCGAGGCGGACATCGATGAGTGGCCCTCCACTCCAATTAAGACTTCAAACCGGCGAGTTAGACGCACCAAAGTCTCGCCCAGAACCGCTAGTCCGGCGAGCAGCGATGGCGTCCGCCCACTAACCGGCACCGAGGATGAAAACGAGGTGGAGGACGACGACAAAACACCTGTAAACCAGAAGAGAGTCTCGATCGTGGCAGCGGGACTGCTGCCCCGTAAACCCAACTCTCTTAGCAGCACCCGCCTGGATGGATGCGAGGCTGCGGTGGCCACCACCACCGACCGCGGGTTTGGCATCTCGCCAAACTTGGCGAAGAACCTCTCGCCTATGTCCTCGCCTCGCAGCTGCCTGTCTTCGCCGCTGCTGGATAGCACTACCAGTTCTGAGCGTCGGCAGTTGACGACCGGTGCTGCGCGTAAAGCCAACTCCTCGCCGGCGGGGAGCGAGGCCAGTTCCACCGTCAGCGGCTACACAGTCGGTGGAAGACGAGGACCGGGATCGGCTACTGCACCACGCAGCCTGTCGCGTTGCTCCAACTCCAGCGAGTTCAGCCACCGGGACGGGAAGCTGCTGCCCCTGAAGGTGACCCATACTACTCTGTGCTGGGGCAGCACCAAGCTGCGGACGGACGTGCGCAAGTGCATGCAGGTGAAGAATACGGCGGACAAGCGTCTGGTCATCCGCCTGGGCATCCAGGGACCCGGCTTCCAGCTGGTCAGCGGCGACAGCAGCACCATCACGCTGCAGGCTATGGAATGCCGTTCAGTGGTGGTCAATTTCTGTCCCACTGTTTGTGGAGCTGCCATTGGAGCGTTGTCCTTCTATGCTCCGCCAGGATCGCACAGCAGCAGCAGCCAGCCAGCCCTGGAGATACCACTGTACGGCTACGGGGGCAGTGCGTCCATCGCCATACAGGGTTTGCTCAAGGGACCGGTGGGTGCGAGCTTCCTTACCATTGGCGATGTATGCGACCTCTCCGCCGGACCTTTATCCGCCAGCTTGCGGTTCCACAACAAGGGCCCGCTGACCGCCTTCGTAGGCATTTCCGTGGACTCCACCGTGCTGATGAAGCTGCGCCTGAGCGAGGCCTTCGAGGTGCGTCCCAGCCGGATGATCCTGCCGCCGAACTGCGAGGCCAGCATCCAGATCCTCTTCCGGCCGAATCGCGAAGACATGAAGAACATAATGAAGAAGACCGCCCAGGTGCTGACTCTGGCCAACATGCGTATCTTCTGCGGAGATGAGCCCAACAGGCAGCGCATGCGCAACCTGGTCCAGCGGATGAGCAGCCGACAGCGTGAGAAGCTCACCTCGCCTATGCTGGACAGCATCTGGGGCGGTTTTCCCGAAGAGCAGGCAGTACGAAACATTGGTATGCTCAACGAGCCGCCAGAGTTTATCCTCGATCTGGTCACCGTGGTTCGGATAATTGATGTGGCGCTTACCTTGAATCGGGATTTCGACGAGTCCGCCGAGAACTCGCTGCTTTTCCTGCCAGAGGCCGAGGAGACCGTCCTATTCAGGACAATTTGTGCAGCCAATTCGCCAACGCCCACGCAGAGCCATCTTCTGGACCCGGTGGACGAGCTGCTGGAGGCGGACACCACTACCATTACCACCACAATGCCCATGGAGCGTAACTGGTCCGTACAGCCCGCTGCGCTGGAGTTGGGCAAGGGCAGCGGTAGCGTAATTTTGTCTGTGACCAACAGCTTCCGCTCCCGCCAGCTCATCGAGGTAAACTGCAACGTGCCGAATTTGGTGCAGATCAACCCCACCGAATGCTATGTGGCTCCGGACGGTGGGCAGGCGGAGATCGAGGTGCGCCTTTTGAGCTCGCCGAGGCGCGACTTGCTGGAGAAGGAGCCACTTATTATGGTATCCATGGAGAACGAGCGTATCATGGTGCCAGTTAGCTTTAAGTTTTAAATATTTGTGTGCCTATATGTGCTTAATGAGATTGCTCTTTATGTTTTTATAGTTTAATTGTTTAAAGAGAAAAACTGCTTTGAATTTTTGAAGAATTAGAGAATCTTATTGAAATTAAGCGCATTCTTAAATATATATAACACTTGCATGCTTGTCTTGAATTATATGGCGTTTCCTTAAAATAAAAGACTGTTCAAAAAATGTTTATAAAGTCCAAAATTATTGAATGTTTTTAAATAATAACGTTCGGATCATCGATAACTACCCAATAGTCTCGATATATCGAAACTGCCGGCAGCTCTAATTTCAAGAACTATCGCTTGGAATAAATATCGTCCTATTCAGATCCAAAGTTAAACCCATTAAAAAATATAAAATGGACGCAGACAGCAGCGGATCCGTGCACCGAGGTATATATTTTATATAGCTATAGATCCGATGGGATCCAAGCAGATATGACCAAGTGCATACAATGTTTTTGTTGTTTTTTTTCTAGTGCCCAAAGAGTGTGAAATGTGAAATGAAAGAAAGCAAACGGACACAGGATTAGCAGACAACGAAGCTAGGACAATGCTTCTTACATGGACCCATAGCTGCTCCACAGGAATGACTAACCCAGCTCTTTTCACGAAGATTCCAGATCCCGGCGCGAAAGAGAAAAATATCCACGGGAGAGGAAACGCGAGCGAGAAAGGGATCGGGAGGAGCCCAAGGTTCCATACTTCGCTGATGCGGTACGTGAGCGGGATCGGAGATTGCGTCGCAGGTCTCCACGGACGACGACCAGACGCCGTTCCCGCTCCAAATCGCACTCATCGGAGCGGGAAAGCCGTTACCGAAGGCATCGCCACCGCTCAAGAAGTCGGAACCGCAGCCGGAGTCTCAGTAGTGAGAGGAGAACACGTCCACGAAGCCCGCCGCCACCAAAGATCATCAACTACTATGTCCAAGTGCCAGCACATGAGTTCTATGTTAGTAAATCCATCTGCTATGAACGATATCTTGAATCTATGTACCTTAAGATACTTAATTTAAATATATTTGCCACTTACAGGGAATGTATGGTCCATATCCGATGGCACCACCACCGATGTTCGGATACCAGCGGCCACCTCCACCTCGTCCTCCACATTTTCCATCATCTGGTCCCCGGAGATATGGCCAGCGGGCACCGTTTCTTAGAGGAGCACCCCGTCCCCGGTACAGCTATAGGAACGCGTAGCAGCGACCACATTAGACATCCGCCATTCGACATAATTACAAATTTATTTACAATCGTGTGTTTTGTACATTAAAATAATAAATACAATACATTTGAAACTATATACGGGAGAGAACATAAAATATTGCAAACGGAGAAAGTTGATTAAATCATGAGCAAATATGTGACGGAGGCAACGAAGGGGTCACACGAGATAGGAAGTTACTTAATCCTATGAGGGGATAACCATATAATTACGACTTTATACATGCACACATGGTTGGTTGGGGGGAAACTGGGGACTAACACTAGCGACTCTCTCCTAATTACGATATTTACGCTTTGTCAATAAATTATAAAAATAGATCATTTGTTGTGGCATTATACTAAAAACAGCGAACGGCGAACGCCGTCCCAGCGGTTAGAGCTCGACCCGGGGACGAAACTGCAGCCGGAGCGGCGGATCCCTGAAGCGCCATCGGGTCACATAGACGAACTTCAGCGTGTGATCCTTTCCCAGCAGCTCCTCGTTGCACAGGATGTCGATCTACAAGAAGCAAGGAGATTAGGGACTGCTACAAGAATGGTGATAACTGCCTATCGGCCTACCTCGCGGTACTTTTCGATGCCGTTGAGGATCTTCTTGGCCACCAGCTTCTTGAGGTGCGTTATCGTCGCTTGCGAGCTGCAGCGGATGAAACGCCTTTGCAGGTTCTTGAAGTTATTGCTGATGCACTCCAGGCACACATTGACCTGCTCGTCCAGTCGATGGAAATCGGACTCGGCGTGCGCCTCCATCACCTTCTCGTTGTCGTCCTCGTGGTTCTGCGTGATGTCCTTCGGGCACGGCATGTTCCTGCTCTTGTAAAAGTCCCTCTCCCTTCGCGATTCATCTAAAAGTTGGCAATAACGGTTGGTTAGCATGGATATTTGCACCTCTCAGAGCCATTAACCTACCTTCTTGCAGTTTCGGCACCAGTTTATACACAATGTCCTGCATGGTGCGATCGAAGCTGATGTATTGCAGGGGATGGGACTGGTGGATGATGTTGTCGCAGGTGGGGCAGGTCTTCTTCTCCTCCAGGTGCTTCACCAGGCAGCTCTTGCAGACTGAAAGGGAGACGGAACAGTTGTTGAACGTTTGCTCTTTACAGCTTCATCAGCACTCGACTCGCTGCACGGGCAACATCGACGGCAAAGGCAACTCACATGTGTGCAGACACTCCGTCACCGTGGTGGCATCGATGAAATAGCCCCCACAGATCTTGCACGTGATGTGCGGGTTGATTGTTTTCAGCTTCACGCGTCGCTCCATACTGGCCCGACGACGACGACTGTGCGTGCTGCTTCCCGCTGTATTCCTAAATTATAGCCCTATAATTTTGCCGATTGCAGCAGGCTTGCCTGCGGATTTTCCGCTCTCCCACTCCCGGGCGGAAAACGTCCAAAAAAAGCGGCCGGGCTAGCTTCCGCTTAGGTGGAAGGTTCGCGCACGGGAAAATGGGCACTCGGCATTGTGGCCAGCGGTTTAAGGGCTTGATTAGTTAAGTTTTTAGTTGTAATTTGAAACAAATAAAAAGAAATCACGACTAAATTGTGTGTACGTGTGAGTTAGGGATGGACGATAGTTGCGTACCTGTTACAACTATCGTATAGCAAATGTGCCTGTATTGGTAAAATGTTGCCAGATCTCTGTCAGAAAAGTTATTACTTTCTCATATTCTTAGCCACTTAAGGCTTTTCACGTGACTTTTGATAATGAGATGTATATTCCTTTTATAAATAGCTTTGTTTGATTTTTATAGCGAGAAAAAATGTGTATAATTGAATAATTAAAAAATATTTTTAATCTTGCGGGCATCGTTACTATCGCGATAGTATAGTGTAATTACATTAAGGGAACTCTCTGCTGAGAAGTGTGTGGGAGAACCAGGTTTCCCACATTTCTGATTCGATTATGTTAAAAACTAGAACAATTTTTAAAATTCAACCATAAACAGCATAAAATATCTACTAGATCTTGGGAATGAAGGATATTGGACAGGCGTTCACCTGGGAATTGACTTCCGATGACTGGGAGCAACTCACCACTCAGCTGTGTGGGATCATTGTGTTGTTGAACTCCTGAATCGAAAGAAAATGGAATTAAGTCATTAGTGACAGGTATTTACCTGAAACGAGCCACTTATCATAATCGTAAACATATTAAATAACTTTACAATGCTTCCTTAGTATTAATAAACTAAATACCTCGATTACCAATTAGCACATAGACCGAAAAATGTGGCATAAAAAGTAAGCTAAGCAGGTTGAGATTGGTATGAAATAGTATAATTATGGTTGTCTTATTGGGTAAATAGATTTTTGTCCAAACAAAATATATATCCATTATGTATTGGATTAACTTGGCAACTTTATAATTTAAAATTTTCATCATAACAAGTACTGGGCGTATTGCGGTTCATATTTGTCTATGTAGTGCTGGACAAAAACGCACTTAATTCGGATAAAGTAGCCATTTAATAGTGCGTAGTCAAGTGCCGCTTTCGCCAAAATCTTTCCCAGTCCATGTCCTCCGAGCTCTTTAGGTACTTTGGTGTGCGTTATCTCCATCACATTTTCATGAACGTTAAATAGTAACTCGGCTCGTCTTCCATGAACATCGATATAAAATCTGTCGCTGTAGTAGTAGCGAATAGCAAATTAATATTTTATATTGAACTTATAATCTATTTATAACAATAATACCGTAATAGATGAACGCGAATCGTCGCTACGGATCTTTCCTGTCTGTAAGCGCTTGCCATTTTCAACAGCTCCGGAGTCCGACCTTTATAGCTTGTGTTTGGGTATCTGGAGCAAAGTGTTGAGCAAACGGAATAGGTTCGTCGGGTTGTGTACAAAATTAAACCATTTAGTAATCGGAATTTTGAAAACATGTTTTAATTTGGAAGAGCACAGCCAAAAAACTAAAGATATATCCGAAAGATCTGTGTGTTATTGACAGTTTCCAGTGTGACCTTACACGCTTTTATTGGATTATCATGAATTTATTACCAGCCATCAGCTGTTTTTTGCTCTGTTAAATGTTTTTGTTGTCTGGCTTCAATTTTAGGCGTAGTTTTTATTTTTTTTTGTAATAATTGCATTACTCATAGCTTGAAGCGGACAAATGGCGTTGGTGGATCACGACTCCTGGGACATCGAGTTCGAGGGCTGCGAGCGGTTGCGCCACCAGCTGCTAGTGCAGCTGAACAAGCGCCAGCAGCTCGGGCCCACGGAGACCCAGTACGTCCAGCTGTCGGCCACTATTAGGTCCGGACTGGAGCAACTGGACCAGGATGTGAAGCATCTTAAGGTGGTGCTGGACAATGCTATCACCTGGGAAACAAGCCCCGAGGAGGAGCTGCAGCAGCGCCGCATTGACTACGACCGACTCACCTCCCAGCTGCGTGGGATCCGTGAGAAGTTTGCCAACAGCACGCGGTCCGATGTGCGAACCGCTGTCGCCACATCAAGCTCCGGTTCGGCCTGGCAGGACCAGGATCTCCAGCTGGGACAGAGCTCGACCCGAGACGCTCCAATGGACGCGGAAACGCTGAAGCAGCGAAAGATGGAAATGCTGGCGCAGCAGGACCAGGGCCTCGAGGCTCTGTCGGTTACTCTCTCGCGACAGCGGGAGCTGGCCACTCAGCTAGGCAACGAGGTGGAGGACCAGAACAGTGAGTAAGCCCTTTCGCGTGCAAGAGCTCTACTGAGCCTTTCGTTTTCTCCTTTGGCACTTTCAGATATTCTGGATAACCTGGCGAACGCCATGGACCGAGTGGAGTCGGGCGTGCAGCGGGAGACGCAGAGCATCGGTCAGGTGAACCGGCGAGACAGCACCTGGGGTTACTGGCTTGTTATCATCGCCCTGTTCGTTGCCATTATCGTGGTGGTCTTCGTATAGTGGCCATTCCAGTTGTTATCCTTCATTTCTATATATATTATATATGTGGAGTCTTTATCCGTTCTGTAGTTATCCCAAAGTTCCCATCAGATTATTTATGCATCAATTAAAGTAGGATTTATAAGTATCTAAGTTCGCGGATCTTTCCTTGCAACAGGTTATATTTTTTTGTTTCGTTACATTACGGTTAACAGATGTATAGGTGTTTGTCTACTTAAGCCAGGTCGGAAGCGTAGGGAACACCGGCCAGGTGTCCGATGGCGCCGACCGCCAACTTGGAGCCGCCAACCTTCCGGGCCGCCGCCTGGACCTCCGACTGCGAGATGCCATCGATGGCGCTGAGCAGGACATCGGCCTCCAACACGTTTCTGGAGAGCGCCGCCTGGCGACCGATCTCCTTTATCAGACCACCGTCCGACGAGTACTTCGAGATGACGCGTGCCTTCAGCAGAGCCTTGCCGCGAGCCACATCCTTGTCTGAAACTGAGGCAGACTTGAGGCCGCGCACCAGGAACTCCACAGTCTTGCCAACATCCTTGGCATCGGCGGACACCACAAAGCCAAAGATACCGGCGTCCGAATAGCTGGCGTTCAGAGCCTTTACAATGGCTCCCTCTCCTCCAGCGCAGTTAACAGCCTCGCCGAAGAGTCCGGCGGAGGTTCCGCGCTTGGTGGCAGCTGGGGCACCAACAGCCTGCTCCAGGATGGCGAAGGCCAGAGCCTCCTTGTGGTTAGATGCGGCACCACCCTGTCCAGCCACGGCCACGACGGCCCTGTGTCCGGCAGTGTCCTTACGGGCGTCCCCTCCGTACCAGTTAGCAGAAGCCGCCTTACCACCACCGCTGGGGAACTGCAGGGTCTGGGCGAAACCAGAGAGAGTGTTGTTGTCGATGCCAACACCCACGACGGCAGCACGACCGGCGGCAAAGTTCTGGGAAACGAAGTGCAACAGGCTCTCGGAAGACAGCTTACCCAGCTGGAAGCGGGGCGAGTAGATCGAGTTGCCCAGGCCGTTGCGGAAGGCGGCCTTGTGCACCAACTCAATGGCGCGTTGCTGCAAGGGATCGAAGGATTAATGGCGTTAATTGTGAATACGATTTAAGCACACCTACCTCAGTGGAAACGGCGTCCAGCTGGTTGAGCAGTGTCTTGGCGTTGTCCTTTACCTCCCAGGGCTTGAAGGCAGGCTGCAGTAGATCCTGTAGGTAACGCAGTCCGGTCTCAGCATTGTCGGCTGTGGTGGTCACCGTGTAGCCAACGACCTCGCGGTCGCCCCAGGTGGTCAAGGTGCCGCCAACCTGCTGGATGTTGCGGGCAATGGCGAAGGCACTCGAGTTCTGGGTACTCAGACCTCCGGCCAAGCGGAGCAGGTGCGAGGCACCCTGGGTGTCATAGGCCTCATTGCGGGAGCCAGCGCTGCAAGGAAGCCATTAAAGCTTTCACAACACCGACAACATAGGGACGGACTTACCCCAGCACCAGAGACACGCGCGAGACTGGGACGGTAGCTTCAGCAGTGGCCACCACCAGCTTGTTATCCAGCACCTTCACGCTCACGGCGGAGAGGTCGCCCGCGGGACGGGGGCAGGTGGCGTAGCCTCGTTTCTGCCGGAAAACAGGACGATATTGTTATTATTCTTAAAGCGTTACCATTTGTTTAGATAGCAATTTTTACAACGCTTTACGTAACACGAGCCTCCCTGTGGGGATACTTCGTTGCCGTAACTTTTGTTGGTTAAGTCGAGACTTACGGCGATGGCGCGCAGGAGCGTCGTCTTGCTAGCGTTACAGGCCATGGCGTGTATTATGTCTAATTTCTTCTATTTGCTTTTTAAGCAATTTACGAATAATCGCAGAGCGAAAATTTTTACTCCGCTGTCGTTCTCGCTAGTGTGGCCGTCGCACAGACTCGCACAAATCCCCATCTCCAGTTGGGGAAACTGTCACACTTAAAAATCCAAGTCACGGAATAGTTTCACAGTGTCACAGTTTAAAAAAAAACTAATTTCATTTAATTGTACATTTCGATGCTTAAGAATTATTACACTTGTCCACTTTCGAGTTTTCTTAATTATTGACGCTATATAAAATCACAGATTAATTGTTATTTTATATTTATTAACTTTTTACGATATACAAGTTGTGTAGGGATTTCTTATACTATCATTTCTAGGTCGCGGGCATAGCTAAGCACCTGCTCGGCCAGCTCCTCGGATGGCAGAAGCTCCTTGGGCTTAACACTGCGATCCGTGAAGCTGTAGTCGCCACTGGTTTCCAGCTTCCACTGCCGCTTCTCGCCAAAGGCCTTGATCTCATCGGGGACACGCAGGTTCAGGCGCTTGGCCGCGTCCTTGGCGGAGATCTTGTCGTACGACTTCTCAATGCAGGCACCGATCTCGTCGCGCACCGTCTCCACCAGCAAATCCATGAAATAGCTGTACACTTCCGCGGGCACCGTCGACTTGGCCTGGAAGATCTTGTTGTAGCGCCCCTCCATGATGTACTGCTCGAGCGCCAGGATGGGACGGATAAACTGGTTGTGCTGGATGACGTCCACCGAGAGCAGCTCCAATTCCGTGTGGAAGTCGGACACCCGGTTGCCGGAGAGCAAATACAGCAGATTGAGGCCCAGCAGCTTGTACTTGCTCTCCGATTCGCCGATGATCTTGGCATAGTCGTAGTAGTAGCACTTCAGCTGTGCCATGTAGCGCTCGAAGGCGAGCAGGTCCTTGCTGAGCACGCTGTGCTCCACGGCCACCTCAAGAACGCTCCTGGCCAGCAACAACTGCTTCTTCGAGTTCTGTGCATCAGTTCCGTCGGTGGGCAGGAAAGCCAACTTCACCAGGGCCACCTTCAGTTGGTCCAGCAGCTGGCCACAGCGCGTTGTGTTTGGGGGTCGCTTCGACCACTCGACGGTCAGTTCCTTATACAGTGCTTCCACATTGGCCATTTTGTTCGCTTAACTTCGGTTAAATTAAGTTAAATAAAGAGTTTAGTTTGGATGATGAGTTTCGCTTTTGCGCTAGGGATGGCAGTAGCCGTGCAATGTAACCGTGTTATATGCACGACTCTGATAAGTGTACCGATATATGCCTATCGAAAAAAGTTTCATTTGGGAATTAAAAGTTGGTTCCATAAACCAATCCATACTTTCTTATTGGATTTCAGAGTAATTTTTGCAGGTGCAAAATGAAATAATATTGCTCCATATATTAAATGATTCCCAATTTGAAAGTTAATTCATATTGATTGATTTGTTGTCCACCTCTAGGCGTTTCTCGACTTCGGTCAGTGCAGAACACTGCACGTGCTTTGCCGCGTTGTTCAACACAAGCTTAAAATAAAAAATTGACAATACGCCAAACGACAAGCGTCGAATTCAATTTAGTTTTTGGAAGAATCGACGAATCTAGCTTGGTAAGATGTCAGATGAAGTCAACACCACTGTGTGGGACGACACCATGCTGGTGAAGTTTTATGACGAAAACGTTGGCCTGGCCCGCGAGGAATTGGCACGACGTTTGGCAGATTCCACCAACAAGCGCGAGGAAGAGAACGCTGCTGCTGAAGCCGCCGTTGCTGGAGTCGTCGTCGAGGATTCGCCACTGAGCCCCGGACCGATGTCCTTCAAGGTTGGTGACTTCGCCCGCGCTACCTACATTGACGGCTTGGACTACGAGGGCGCAGTGGTTTCCGTGGATGAGAAGGGCGGGAGCTGCACAATCCGCTACCTGGGTTACGAGAACGAGCAGGTGGTGCCGATAGAAGACCTGCTGCCCTCGTGGGGCAAAAAGGCTCGTCGAGATCAGTTCCTTGCCGCCAAACAGGAAGAGGCATGTGGAGAGCAGCCAGTCCGGTCCAAGGCATCGACTTCTGCCTCCGCTGCCCCTAACCCGAAGAAATCGTCGTCTTCGGCAAAGGGTAAGATGCCTGCCGGAGGAAGCGCCGTACTGTCCATGCCGCCAATGCCGCCGCTGCCCCCAATGTTCACCTCTCAGAACGAGGGAGGCGAGCAGGACGTTGTTGCCATGCTAACCGCCTGGTACATGTCCGGCTATTACACGGGTCTCTACCAAGGCAAGAAAGAGGCCAACGCTATCGCCATCGCCAATGCCAGCGCCAAAAAGAAGACGCCTAAGAAGTAGCATAATATGTATCTGATATGTATCTCACTCCACATCTTTCCAAAAGACTTATGTAGCCATTAAGCCATTAAAACAAATAAACATTGTTGTTTAGAGAGTTACCCACTATTGCTCGGAGGGTTGGGTTCAGGTTTCATACGTGAGAAAGTGCTGAGGCAGGCAGAAAATGCTGTGTGGCCTGGGTTCCCCGATGAGCTGTAGGTTGCAGCTCGGATCAGTTGTCTTTCGGAAGACGAAGGAATCGGTGGCAGTTATGAACTGCACTTCATCGAAATTTTGCCTAAAAAAATTCAAAACAAACAGAGCGCGCAGTGATTTCCAGCACTGTTCGCGGCTCGTGTAGGGGAAGAGGTGGAAGACTTTAATTGTATGGTTATAAAACTCCCTTCGAGCTGTAGGTGTAAGCTTGATCAGTAGGCTTCTTGCCGCCGAAGGAAACGGTCTAAGTTTCACCTGAATTTAAATCAGAATTTTCCGAGAAAGAATTCACGACAACTAGAGGCGCTTTCCAACACTGTACGCGGCTTAGGCATGGATTTCAGGCGTAAGATTTGAATTGCAAATTCCAGAACGCGATTTGAGTTAAAATAAGAACGAAAACGAAGAGTTAGCGATGCCAGGTCAGAGGCGTCTCCTAGATTTCGGCGACGGCACGGAGCCCATCAATGTGGACTATCTGGACACTCGGATCTTCGCCAACTGCTCAAGCTACGGCGACCGAGTGCCAGGCCTGAACTGGAACGAGTTCACCGTGTACCATCGCGGCCAGCTGGAGTACCTACCCAATCCGCAACAGTTGATCATGGAGGCACTGTACGAGGCGGTAGACGGGGCCGAGTTCTATCCGGTGCATTACCAGGTTCGTGACCTGATCACCAGGGAAATGTGTGTTTTTAAGGGATTTTTTACTTTCAGCGTGGATCCCGGGAGGACACCTTCCTTGCCCGTAACTGCAAGGTGGCCATCGACAATCTGTTCAAGCTGTCGCTAACCATCAGCGTGGGCAACGGCGCTGCCATTCCGATCGGAGTGCAGCTTGCTGTGGCCGAGTCCAACATGAGGCAGATATCGCCGCACTTCCTCATCGCCAACGTGCTGGATAATCAGCTGAAGCGACTGGAGCAGCAGAACGGTGTGGACGGACTGCTTAATCTAGATAACTTTGGGGCCCATCAGGAGTTTCGGAACATTGTGGTGAGCCTAGGCAATCCGGCCATCCTGATGAACGTGTGCCAGGTAATTCGCAACGATCCCGCCTGCGGCCGTGTGAACGGCTTCATCATGACGAACAACCATATCCGAGAGGTGCGCCACCTGAGGCTCCTGTCAAACGTGGATTACGCCCTGCTCGACTTGAGTGGCAATAAGGTGGGATTTAAGGTTTACTGTGCTCCCTGATGGATCCCGAGCTAATCTCTGACTTCCAGATCAGGTCGGCCGAACGCTTGTGCCGAGACTTGGCTCAGTTCCGGGCCAGAGAGCTGCGTCTGGATCGGAATCCTATTGTCAAAAGCAGCAAATTTCCGGGCAGCATCAAGTCGCTGGAGAAGAACTTTTGTATGGTGGTAAGTTCTTCAAGGATAGAGATGCCTTAAGTCTACAGAGTCTAATTCGGTGTCTCCTTAGAATGGTTTGCCCTTCAACAAGCTGCACAAGGCATATTCACCGCTGGACTGCGAGATCGATCTGGACGCGGATGGTACACGTATTGACGAAATGAACGCGTTTCTGCTGCCTCAGTTCGAGAAAAGCCAGCATTGGCATGCCTTTCTGGTGGGTTTTTTTTTCTGGAAATTCCATTCTCTTAATATAACTCTACGGAAAGTCAGTTATATTGTTTTTACCAGGAATTTCCTGGAAATCTGATTAGTTTTAGAGATATTTCTATAAGCCATATATGCTTATAAGAATATTTATGTATGGTCTATTATCCGTAAATGGTATTTTACAGCAAGTACGAGGTTACAAGAATTTTATGACAGAAATAGGCATCTCCGACCCTTATCCTGAAAGTAATTGAGGGTTATTATCTTACCTTAACAGGTACCGGATCCCAAACACGAGTTCCAGCAGGAGTCGTTTTTTAACATGTTTTTTATTTACGTGGATCCGAACTTAAGCGAATTCTATCCCTGTTACTACAAGGTAAGGTCAATCCCGAACTTTAAAATCTGAGATCTGTATTCTAATCCTCTCCGAACTTACCTCTTTCAGTACGACAGAGGCGAGCACATCTTTCTAGTTCGCAACTGTTACGATCAGATTGCCAACCTTGTAAGCAATCTGAAGCTCCAGATGGAGATACCAGCCTTGCCGACGCATCCTGAGAAGCGGATCTTCGGCTACTACCTGCGCATGAACGTGAGTTCCTTTAAGCAGCAGCATGTCGTCCCGGAGGAGTGCATCAGAAAGGCGGTCGAACGTAGCTATGCGGTACAGAATCGGCTGCTCAATCTTGATCAGTTTCACTCCAGCGAGAGCCTCCGAAACGTGGTGGTGCACCTTAGCTCGCCGAAGATACTGACCAACGTGCTATCGGTGGCCTCGAAGCAGTTTATGGCCAACTGCTCAGAGATTCGATTGTGCAACAACAAGATATTGACGGTGCAGAAAGCACACGTCCTGCGCCGGATGGGTAACCTGCGTGCCGTGGATCTCAGCCATAACTGGCTACACGATCTGTCCGTCATCGAATCCCTTGGCGAGTTGCCCCTGAAATCTTTGGTACTTTACGGCAATCCCCTCTGCCGCAACTACTGCTTGCCCAGCGAGTATGTCCGGGCTGTTAAGCAGATGTTTCCGCAGCTAACAGCCCTGGATGGGGTCGATCTGCAAACTAATCCGGGTCAGGCGCCGCAAAAAAACTTCCTTTGCGATATTGCTGCCTACGAATTGGTGGGTGACATCTTCCTCAACGCCTATCTGCGGGAGTTCGAGTGTCATGAGGATCGGGCCAATCTGTTTAAATACTACTCGGACGAGTCGCTCTTCACCATGACCAGCACCTACTGTATGCCGCAGAATTACATCAATGGCCAGCTCGTTCGACGCATCTCAAAATACAGCACGCATGCCCGCAACCTGCTAAATCGCGACATATCGCGGGCTGCCAATGGAGTGCACGTGGGCACGGCGGAGATCATGGAGGTCCTGATGCAGCTGCCAAAGGTGGTCCATGATTTCCACTCCCTGCAGACGGACGTGATGCACTACGACGGCAAGTCAGCAGCCATCTATGTGACCGGTTTGCTTCGTGACGAGCCACCAGACAGCCGAGAGAATAGAGACTTTTTCCTGGCCTTCAGTCGGCAGTTTGTGATTAAGCTCGAGGGCGAAGGGCTAGTAAGAGAGAGATGTTCTTTAATATATATTTAAATTATTTAACTTACTAATTTTTATTTACAGGGATTGGGTAAGAGGGCTCACCGTATCCGAATCACCAACGAACGTTTTAATATTATGAATCCCAGCAGCAATATGATCAGGCACGCCTTCAAAGTGACCTATCCGGATCGAAGAGAAAGATCCGTTGAGAAGGACTCTGTGGATGTGAAGAACCACAAGCTGCTATTGTTCCAAGAGGTAACAGGACTCATTTCCACCTGGTGCACATCGATTGTGGAGCAAGCGGACTGGGACTTTGAGCGAGCCTTGAAGTTGTTTATCCAAAAGAACTCGGCTAACGAGATACCCGACCAAGCGATTGCATAGGCATACTTTCTCATTCTTTGCCATACTTGGATTCCCTCATAACGTACTACTCTTAAGAGCCAAAGAACATATCTCAGATTACTCCATTAAGGTTTCAGTGTTAATTGTTCTCTCCTTATCGCCTTCAAATGCTTTGACAGTTTGGAGATATACAGCGCACTCATGCTTACAAAAAGAACTTATCGTCAAGATCTAAAAACACGCACTAAGTATTATAAAAACAAAATAAATAAATGGCCTCATATATTATGTCTGTTTTTAAGGTTGGTTTTTGTTGTCTGGGCTGCGATTTTGAAGATCGGTGCCCAGCAATGTCTTAAGATCGAAGAAACTACTTATGCCCAATAAAACTGCCCTGGATAATTACCATTCGCATATTGTTTACATGGCGGAAAAACATTTATTTGATAATTACGAGTTGATCACGTGCAAAAAATGAGTTATTATTCGGGAATATGTATTATCTCTCCCCTTCTCCAATCCTTAGCTGCCGTATGGAATAGAGCAGGGCATGAGGGCAGTAGAAAATAAATAAACATTGAGGAAATGCCATCAATATATCGCTTAAATATTTAAATATTTTTTGTAGACTAGAAAATGTTTCTAAATACATTTAGCATATGTTTTCATTTGTTGTTGTATAATATGTATAATGCATTGGTAAACGCACAGTTCAAGACCCTTACACTTACGATAAATTACAAAAAGGAGAGGGAAAGTCCGACTAAGCTCTAAGAATTTCGCATATATCATTTAATGTGTTGTGTGCTTCATGGTTTTAACTTGGGATGGTCATGCAAATATGGTAAGTATGGCTGAGAGATAGGTAATGATGATAATGATAAGAAGATTGAAAGAAATTCGAGTGTTTTCCATGCTTTCATGTCTCTTGTTTTTAATTCCATAACTTATAGATCGATCAAGTTTCCAAAACAAACTCAAAAATGCCAAAAATGTTTCCTCCAAGCTACGAGCGCGCCTTAATATCAAAATAAGTCTGTTGCGTTTCACGTCTGTCTTCGTATCCGTATCCGGTTCTGGTTCCTTATCCATATCCGCGGTGTCTGTGCATTTCTATTTGGGTGTGTGATTTGGTGTATTTTTGGGTAATTACAATGGTTAATTTGAACGGTAGAAAAAAAGAAGGATTGACAAGGCCAAGCGCCTCGATCTCCATTTGATTTCTGTGGCTTGGAATAAACATTTACGAAATTGGCGCTCATAGTGGGTTAGTGATTAGTTGGATTTTCTGTTGCTTTGATGCTCTGCTGCTGGGTTTCTGCTGCGTCTCTACCAGCTGCTCCTGCTGCTGCTGTGACCCGATTTGATTTGGTTCGCCAGCCTCCCGATAATGCTTCATTTGCGTCTGCCGCTCACCGTGCTCCAGCCTCCAGTATCCTGCTGATGATGTTGTTCCTTATGTCGGTGTTGTTGTTGTGGTGCTGACGGTTTGGTTGTTGTGCTGTTGGCTGAGGTGTGTGTAAGTAGAGCACCACTAGCGGCGGCGGACGCGGCAGCATCGTCTCACTTCTTACCGGGAGGCGCTATTGGTTGGCCGCGCTCCTTGCCGCGCAACTTGATGCCCAGTACGCGCTCCATCTTGCCCAGGATCAAATTGTTTGGTATTCCGCGTCCAGCCTCATAATCGGTCACCACCTGCTGCTTTTCGCAGATTTTCTGTAGCACAGAGAAGGAGATTGGTTCAATATAAGTGAAATAATAGTCATTAACAAGGGGAAAGTATAAAACATACTCAAACAAGCATGCAATGATTTAAAAAGGAACTATTCTCTCTTATTGTGGGAAAATATATATAGCTAAAACCTACAGTGGCCAAGTCCTTCTGGCTGAGCCCCTTGCCCTGGCGTCCCTGCTGGATCAGCTTGCCGACGTCCAGCGGTATCTTGTCGTGGCGCAGCTCTTCAGTCTCGCGGTCCAGCTTGGCAGTGTTTTTGGTGGTCACATGCTGCTTATTGGTGCCAGCACCATCTGTGTGTGCAAAGGGACATGAAAGAAAAAATCTGGTTGATTGGTCGGGCAAATATACACAAGAGCTGGGGCGGGTGGGAAAGACCGATATGCAGTTGTAAAATCACTCGGCCGGTGACACAAATAACGACAACAAATGCCACGCAATGCAGCAGGAGGTGTGCTTCTAGGTTAGACAGTGGTGTGGCCGCAAAGGGGGTCGCAACACACTTGCACACTCGGGGGGCGAACGCGCACCGGCGGCGGCGCTGCTTACATTTCTGTTGGGTGTCCACGGCGACTCCTTGGCGGCGCGCCTGGTTAACAGCCGACTCCGTTTTCAGAGTGGACGACTTGGGCGCCTTCTTACGGAGAACGGTCACAGAGTCCCAGTCCGACATCTTTTTGATTTCGTTTTCGTTTGTAATTCGTGATTTTTAGCGCACGGTTTGGCGAGCAGGCGGACGTCGTCAGGTGGAGTCGAAAATGACGGAAAAGGGCAATAAGTATGAGTGAATGCTTTCGAACTGAAAGCTGGATCGACTGGCTGCTTTGACAGAACTCACATTGGCTGTTTTGCTTCGTTTAATCTGCTTTATTATTAATTAAAACTACGAAATTCCAGAACTATCTCCGAATTTGACTTGTATATGTGTATTAGAGCCTCCAAAAACATCGATGTTACTATCGATACAGGTAGGTAGAGAAATTCGAAAGACTGAAATAAAAAAGGTTTATAACTCTGGAAACAAAAATGGTCGGAAGCTTTGCTGAACAAAAACATTTTAAACGTAGAACACTTCAATCGCGCTATTGGCGTTGCCAGACTGTGCGATGACTTTTGCAATTTTCGTTAGTTTTTCTTTCTCCACTTTCCTTGCAATTGTTGAATACCATCATGCGCGAGACCTTCTGGAAAATGTATTGTGAAGGACTCAATAACGGTCATGAAGGCTTATGAACGCATGGCGTTGCCAGATTTTCGTTGGGGTATTTTTGCCAGGCGCTAGTACGATTTATGTGGTCTCAGAAAGGATAAACAAAATGCTGGAAAACAAATTGGATTTCCCAGTTTTTCCGCTTTCCCTGCTCGACGACAGCGAGCACGACACCCAGCGATGCTATGTCCCAGCAGGAGAGGAATTGTTGAAGAGGGGATGGTGCCGTTGCCGCCTCTCCGACGGCAGTTTTGCTGTTTGTTGGGTGTCAGAACGTGCCGGCAGTGAAACTTGTTGCTTCCTGGATGGGATTGTGGCTTCCTCTTCTGGATTTACTCCCACCAACCAGCGGTTGTTGCAACTGGAACCGCTGAAGCTGGTTCCCAGTGTAGATAGGATGCCCTGCGTTGTCACAGTTACCGAGGAGCTGCTGAAACGCCAACAGATTTCGCTGGAGGACCTGCGGGACGATGTGCGGCTATTCCTGCGCTACCTGAAGCTCACCAGAGGATGCTCTGTGCAGCACCGGCGTCTTGCGCAGCTAGGGATCGCCAGTGTGGAGATATTCGATGCTCCAGAAGTCTTCCCGGATGAGTGCTTTGAAATAGCCCGCGATGCTCATCTGCTCCTGGTGGACACGCGACTTGCGATGCCTTATCCCTTAGTTAGCTCCTCGAAGTACCTGCCCCACAGCTTCGAGCAGCCCATGGAAGCCTTGGAACAGTTGCTGGACGCCTCCAAGAGCGACTTTTCTCACAGATTCCCCACCACAGCCTTAGTTGTGGGGCCCGTGGGCTGTGGCAAGAGTCGCCTGTTGGGAGAGTTCCTGCGCCGTCACAACTGCAACTGCTTCTACATCACCGCTAGCCAGGTGCTGCGTTCCTATCCCGGCGAAACGGAAGAGGAGCTGCGGAGGATCTTCCAGGCTGCTGAAAAGTTTATGGAAGAACTGCGTCCGCTATGTAAAAACTTACTTTATCCAAATTTGTTCAAGTTATGAAGGTATTTTCTAACTTTTAGTACCCATTGTGATACTCATTGAGGATTTGGAGCTGCTATGTCCCTCTACGAGTTCCGCCAAAGATGCCAAAGATTCGAGCAACTCGCTGCGTATCTCCACACAGCTCTATAAATTAATTGATGCACTGCCTCAGAGCATTATTTGTGTGGCCACTTCTGGATTCCCAGACTCCTTGCATGAGCATGCTCGCCGACGGTTTGTGCGGGAGATCTCCATCGAAATGCCCAGCGAGGAAAAGCGACGACAGCTTGTGGCGGATCTTTGCCAGGACCAGACGCTGCCAGTCTCCGAGTTACTACTCGATCACATAGCCAGGAACACTCAGGGATTTTTGATGGCCGATCTAACACTGCTTCTGCGACGCGTGCAACAGGAATTGTTGACCAAAGGGGACGCCTCCGCCAGTGTGGATCAAATCTTTCGCCAGTCCCTGCTCCGAACACAACCAAGTGCCTCCCGTGCCACGGATGTCCGTGTGTCAAAGATGACGACGGGTTTTGAGGCAATTGGAGGAATGGAGTCCCTGAAGCGAACACTGCAAGTCTCGGTTTTAGCGGGTCTTCGGCAGAGTGCAGCATTTGCTCGTTTTGGTTTGAGTTTGCCCAAAGGAGTGCTGCTCTACGGACCGCCGGGTTGTGCCAAGACCACCATAGCCAAGTGCCTGGCCAGGGAGGCGAACATGACCTTCATAGCCACGTCAGCGGCGGAGGTATACTCGCCGTACGTCGGCTGTGCAGAGAGGTTTATATCTCGCATTTTCGACACGGCTCGGAAGAATGCTCCTTGCTTAATATTCCTGGATGAGATTGGTAAGTGAACTACGCTCAAGTTTACTCAAAGACTCATTCTCTCTCCTCTCAACATCCAGATTCTCTTGTAGGAAAACGAACAGTCTCAAGTGGCGGCGGTGGTGGCCAGGTTCAGCTGAGAATTCTCTCCACCTTGCTCACCGAAATGGATGGAATCGTAGGAGCCGGCGGCAGTCAGCAGCACATACTAGTTGTGGCGGCCACCAATCGTCCCGATATGATTGACGACGCCCTGCTGCGACCAGGTCGCTTTGATAAGCTCATCCATGTCCCGGCCCCAGATGCAGAGTCACGACTGGCCCTACTCCGACTCCATGCCCAGCGGATGCCGTTCCATGAGAATGTGGATTTCGAGGAGATAACCTCCCTCACCAATCGCTATTCTGGGGCGGATCTGTGCAATCTGTGCAACGAGGCGGCCATTGAGGCATTCCAGCGGGACTTTGAGGCCACCGAAATTGAATGGCAGGACTTTGAGAAGGTCCTGGCCAAGCAGAAGTCCTCGCTGACACAAAATCAAATCGATAGCTACTATAGGTTTGCCTACAGGTTTTTGTAAGACTTTTAAGAGGGAAAGATGATGTTTATAGCTGCGCCTTTTTAATTTACATTTATTTGCCCCTATAAATATACAAAGCATTTGTAAATACACAATTTTTTAATAATTTGTATTTAACTAAAGTTGTTCTTACAAGGGTTCAAAGAGAAATAATACTATACATTTTAATTGCAACTAAAAGTCGCAAGGTATTTGTATTTCTTTAACCAAACCACGCGCTCACATTATTCGATAACGTAATTAATCGATTGCTCTTATCGCGCTCAGCTGCTAACTCGATAACTAGCTGCAGCAGCAAAACAAAGAAAAGGAAAATCAAATTAACGCAATTAAACGGAGTATAAAAAGCCTAGATTATCATAAAAAAAAAACAAATAGAGATAGTGAGTCACCAAAAGCTTTCGTTTTACCAGCCAGAATGGCAGAAACCCGAAAAGACGCTGCGCCGCCGAGCTACGACGAGGTCATGAACGCCTCCTCGCAGGGTAAGAACCAGTAAAACACTCATTGAAATGTATATAATAAGCCTTTGAGTCCCTGGCAGATTCCCGGCTGATTGCGGGCGTGCACCACGGAGCACCCAGTGCCCCGCCCCCGAACATGCACATGCCCACGTACGGAGCTTTCGAGACGACTCCGGTGAGCGTTGTGATCCAGCAGCCGGCGACGGTGGCTCCAGTGGTGGCCGTGCCAACGGAGATCATTGTGATCGGCGGTTGCCCTGCGTGCCGCATCGGCTACCTGGAGGACACCTTCTCCGCCTGCGGCTTGTGCTGCGCCATCTTCTTCTTCCCGGTGGGCGTACTGTGCTGTTTGGCGATGCGGGAGAAGCGCTGCACCAACTGCGGAACGGTCTTCTAAGGGGTCTAAGCGGGGGATTCCCCAGGGATACGGGGTCATCTACTAATTCCTTAATGGGATTGTTTTTTCTATATATACATATATCACAAAAATATCACAAATATTTTTATTATTGTTAATCGTTAGTGCTCGCAACTCATTAAATATTATGTGTAAATATGAATCACGATCTGCCCCGATTACCATTCAGTGTCCGGCGTCGATATGTGTGTATATATGGAGTGTTACGTATACAGTGGAATCTCCAAGAATCAGACCAAGATGTTCTATAAGAAAATTCCATTATATGTCATTAATCAATGAACTTTAAGTTAAGCTTGGCATATTCAAAAATATGTGATAAGAAGGGAAAAGCTACAGTTGATACTGGGATATTTGGCAACGAAAAATAGCTGTTTATATATAAATTTTTTGTAAATATAAATTTTAAAATATGATTGAAAGACTTAAAGCTTTTCAAAATCACAAGATTTAGAACAGAAATACAGAGATTCCATATAAATCGTTGTGGGTTTGAATATTATTGGTAAGATGTCCAAAAATATGTTAATAAATTTACAAAGAACAATCTTTTGGACACATTTTCCGCGGCGTTTAAAGCCCTAGCGATTTCTGTGGCACCCCTGGCTATCTCATTATTCGAATTATAGGAGTTATGAAGAAAGTTATGAATATGAATGGAAAGTTCGGTTTTGGAGAGGCTACACTGTATTCTGTATTATATTATAGATACGACAGCGACGTCGTCGAGGCGCGCTTCCGTTAAATTCAATTGAAATATAATGGGAGGGCGGTTTTGAATTACGTCCGCATTTTCCATGCTCTTTGCTCTGTGCCGCGTGTATTTTGCCTTCTGTATTTGTTCTCTGACACAAAACACTACAGATCTGTAAACAAGTGGAGTGCATCCAAAAAGAAGGATGCCACGATCCAGAGATACCCCTTTGTGGGTTATCCCTGCAATATTCAAATTTAAATAACAGATTCATAGGTTTCTCTTTTGGAAATGATCAGAATATTGTTTTGTTGTCACTTTAAATTAATGCACTCATAAGATTTGATGAACTATAGCCACTACATTTCCCAAAGCTTTAACAATAAACAAAGTGATTGCCTCATCTATCCACCTAACTGATATTCCCGCGGGGGCTAAGTTCATGGGCACACTGGGTAGCACAACAAATTCGCCGGCATCCACATCCGCCGCCGTGTCGTCGTCGTCGGCGGCATCTTCGAGTCAACAGTCGCGAATCTCCTTTGCCGTAGACATGACCGCTGCTGCTCGTCTCCTGTCGCTATGGCTGCTGTTGGAACTCCTCCTTGGCGCTCCCTCGCTGGCAGCTACCCCGCCCCGACGACCCAATGTGGTGATGGTGATCTTTGACGATTTGCGTCCAGTTCTGGGCGCTTATGGCGATCCGCTGGCTAGTACCCCCTATCTGGATGCCTTTGCCCAGGGGAGTCATGTCTTTACAAGGGCCTACAGTCAGGTGAGAGTCCACGATTCACCGACTAAGATTATTCTCTAAAGATATCTGGGTTCCCTTTTATATGTTCCAGCAATCTCTATGTGCGCCTAGTCGGAACTCCCTGCTCACAGGACGTCGTCCGGATACGCTGCACTTGTACGATTTCTACAGTTACTGGCGCACCTTCACCGGAAATTTCACCACGCTGCCGCAGTACTTCAAGGAGCACGGATATTACACCTACAGCTGCGGCAAGGTCTTCCACCCGGGACTGTCCTCTAACAACACGGATGACTATCCGTTTAGTTGGTCAGCTCCCGCTTTCCGTCCGCGAACCGAGCAGTTTATGAACTCTCCCGTGTGTCCGGATAAGGAGGGCATACTGCGTAAGAATCTCATCTGCCCGGTGGAGCTGCAGACGCAGCCGTACAAGACTCTGCCGGACATTGAGTCCGTGGCGGAGGCCCTGCAGTTTGTGGAGGGCCGTAAGAACCGGAACCGGGAGCCGTTCTTTCTGGCCATGGGCTTCCACAAGCCGCACATCAATTTCCGCTTCCCCAGGCAGTTCCTCTCCAGATTCCCTTTGCCCCAGTTCTTTAACTACACCGAGGACAGCCTGAAGCCACCGAATATGCCAGCGGTGGCCTGGAATCCCTACACGGATGTGCGTGCCCGAGATGACTTTAAGCACTCCAACATCTCCTTTCCATATGGACCTATCTCGAGGCACCAGGCCGCCCAGATCCGGCAGGGCTACTACGCCTCCGTGGCCTATGTGGACGATCTCTTTGGCAAACTGATGGCTGGCTTGGATCTTGAGAACACGGTGGTGGTGGTGCTCGGTGATCATGGCTGGTCCTTGGGCGAGCACGCCGAGTGGGCCAAGTACAGCAACTTCGAGGTGGCTCTGAGGGTTCCCTTGATAATTAGAAGCCCCCAGTTTCCTGTTAGCCAGCCGAAGTTCTATCGCGGAGTCACCGAGCTGCTGGACGTGTTTCCCACTGTGGTGGATTTGGCGGGCTTGCCGGCTCTGCCAGGCTGTCAGGATAAGCTGGAGTTGACCTGTGGCGAGGGCAAGAGCTTGTACTTTCAGCTCATGGGCTTGGAAGGAGGTAGATGCCCAGATCTCCTTACTCATTTGTTTCTGAGCTATGTTTCCTTGTCTCCTCCAGCTGATGAGCATGTGGCCCTGAGTCAGTATCCCAGGCCTGGAATGTTGCCCACAAAGCATCCGAATAGCGACAAGCCCAAGCTGCGGAACATCAAGATCATGGGCTATAGCCTGCGAACCGACCTCTATAGATACACCTTATGGGTGCGATTCCATGCCCAGAACTTCAGCAGAGGTGAGGAATATAGAGGAGTCCTTCAGTCCTTCTATTTCGATATGAATTAATTAATGAATTAATAATTATGTCCCCAGACTGGCACGATGTATATGGCGAGGAGTTGTACGACCATCGACTGGATTCCGGCGAGGAGATGAACCTGGTGCCGCTGCCCGAGTTCGATGATGTGCGCCAGCGCCTGCGCCGGCGTCTGATGGAGGTCGTGGGCAGCAGCTAGCGGAGATCTCCTCGCCCTGACCCGCTCTTCAAGATTTTAAATAAATTCATAAGCAATATATATATTCATGCATACAGTATGTATAAAGCGCGACAAGCGATGCCGAGAGACGGGGCGAATATCTTGTCGCCATAATTGGAATTTAATACTTCCGGTTGGGCAACAACTTTTGCGAGACGCCCAGACATGCTGCATATTTTTCGCTGTAATTTCTGCGATCTGCTGCGATCCCCCCTTGGAAGGCGCTGCCGCTGCCTCTGCCGCTGTCTCTGCCCCTGCCTCTGCCTCTGCCTCCGCCCCTGCTTCTGCCCATATAGCATACAATCCGATCCACTCCGATCCGCGCATGCGTGACTTGTGTCCATTGCCTTTTTGGCTTCGTTTTCTGAATTTTTGTGAATGAAATTTCATTCAACGTTGGCGGCGCGCGTCTCGCTGCGTTGGCGTTGCCGTTGCCGCTGACGCTGAAGTTGGCAGCGACGGAGACAGCGACAGTGGCAGCGGCAGCGGCGTCCGACGCCCAAATCTGGAGAGGATGCGGTGAGCGGGAAGGGGTGTAGAGCTGAAGGGGGTCTACGTTGGCGACTCTTATTCAAGCTTTCATTTTCGCTTCGGCTTGTTGCCAGGCGAGTGAAAATCCAAGGCACCGAAAAAAAAGAATTTAAAGCTTTGAGAAATATTAATTGTAAAAAATTTAATTAACTAATATATAAATGCCACAAAATAACATAGAAATAAAATTAACAATCATAGGAATGCCATTGCCAGCGCTGTGGATTTTAAATAACTTGAAAATGCGGTCGCCATAAGGTATGCTATGTTTTTCAAGAGCTCAAGACTCCCTGTTCAATGATAAGGAATTAATACATCTCCTGGATTCATTTCTCACATACTGGCGGCAAAAGGAAAGATTTTATTTCAATTTTCTGATTCCAAAAATATTTCATTTCATATTTGCTCAGATTTTCCTTAAATTAGGCCTTGCTTTTTATGAGTAGAGAATAATCAGGTGCCTGGACCATAACTTCCATGTTCCCAGTATCATTCCTTCCCCTCAAGTTTTATGTACAAAGTGAGTTTTTAATTGCAAACTAAATATACTTTTTTTTTTAAATTTTTACTAAGAAGCCTTAAAGCTTCAATGGTTTTTATGAGTGTTCATCCACAATTTTTCTTGATCAAATAGTAATATATATTGTTTTCTGTGCACCTCCGAAGCTGGTAATTAAATCTGCAGTCCGCTGCTTGATCGATGCGATCCCACTGTCCCGCGCTCTCCTCACTCCCCTTAACCCCACAACGCCCCTGCCTTAACCCACTCTTTCTCTACGTGCTCTCTAATGCGCATATTTGGTGTGGGCTGCGTTTTGGGCTCGCCATGTGGGCCGCCGCCTCTCTGGAGGTGATTAAACTGCATTTTGGCAGCACTTTCAAAATATGTGTATGCCAGCACCGCCCCCACCCCCCAAGGAAGGCGTGGCCATTTCAGTCTTATGATTTTGTCATATATTTCCCCGGGTTTGTGGCTGTTACAATTCCATTCACTAAGTGAAGTTGTGGAGAAAAGTGAATTTATTAAGCTTCGATTTCGAGAAGTGAGCCTCTAAACTGCTGGAAGTATTGCCCAAGCTTTAATTTAACTTGCTTAGTCTTATTTGTGCATAAAATTTAAAGTGGCTTCGACGCATTAGTTATATGAAAACCCAAACAGGCAAGCCCATAAAGAAATTCTACCTGTGACACCTTATTTGAGGGCTGCTAAAAATGGTTTTAGAACTATTTAAGGTGTGCTTTGCCCCCGAACCGCCTCCTAATGTTATAAACCACATCCCACCTATCATAACTTATTTTTGCATTTGCCATTTCCGTTGTGGGCTTTCCCCTCCATCATTTTCTTTACCGTTGCTTTGTTGACAGCAGCTTTTCCTTAATTCGCGCTGCAGCTCCCTCCCCCCATCCCACTAGCCATCTTCCCCATCTTCCCCACTCCCCCCAATTTGTGTGTGCACAATGCACCTCCTCTTGGAGTTGGGTGGGGCGAGGGGCGAGGGGCGAGGCGTATATAGTCTATAGCTCGTGTGGGGCCTTTGGCTCTGGCGCGGAGTGTCTGTTTCGGTCTTGAGTTTTGCGGCTAACCGCAGCACAGTCGCAGTCGCAGTCGCAAGTCGCATAGCGCGTGTGTTATAATAATCTATGGCACTTTAGAGGTTTACCGATGGCCGGATAGATTCAGACTCCGATACAGATACAGATAGAGATGGAGATGGAGATACAGATAGCTGGAGATAGGCCGGCTGGCTTAGATGGATAGCTGGCTGGAGAGCGGCGGTAAATGTGGCAGACACTCGGGCGGGCTGGCTCTAAACTGTATTATATATCTATGGCCATAAAGCCCACGAGAGCTGATGTCGTATCGTAGACGCAAACACAGATGCACTGCAAAAAGTGGGAACATATTTGATTGGATTCAAATTGAGGTATAATATCAGGTTTTATGTAAAAAATATCAGCTCAGACCGAAAATGTTAATTGGATATCTAGATATCTAGGATATCTAGACTTAAAACTCTTTGAAAAATAGTTTTATACTGTACCAAGAAATAATTTTACATATTTCTTTACATACTTTAGACTTTTATGAGACTCTTATAATTTTTGGTATGAAAGAGGCCCTAAAAAATCATATAGTAATGTGGGAAAATAATTATATTTAAAGTGACCATAAATAATATATTCAATTAATTATTACCTCATTATCCAGAGAGCTTTATATAAGAATATTTGGTATATTGCCCTATTTTTTTTTGGTGCACTCACAAAATATAGCGAATAATGCGAATACAACTTTAATTTGAATTTGTAGGCTGCGTTGCTGTTTATTTCTAAGATAAAACCCGAAAGGCGTGGGCGTTTCCAACGAAATTGCAAAAGATGCGTAGGCAGAGGCTGAGACGCCGGCCGAGGCAGAGTCGGTCAACTACAACAACTACAGTAACAACAACAACAGTATTACTAACAACAAAAGCACTAAGAACAACAACATGAGCCAACACATGGTGTGTGCCTCGGAAACGTGTATAAAGTGGATATAGTTCATCAAGCGGACTGAAGTCAGCTTTTTACCTACGCATCTTGCCCGGCTCGGCGGTCAGCTCTTAGCTCTCAGCTCACAGCTCACAGCTCACAACTTACAGTCTTTAGCTCCAAGTGTAAATCGGGTTCGCTATATGCCCCTACATACTTTGGGTGCACCTAGAAAAAATATTATACACCATAGATTGAATAAGAAATGGGTGCAGTAATTTAAACAAATTTTAAAGTTAATTTCGATGGCATACTGATTAACTTTATATCTTTTAAATTTATACAGCTGTTCCACGAATTGCCAGTGTATTTATCAGAACCCGATTGCTGACCAACTTCAATATTGAGTATGGTATCCATAAGTTTCCAGCTAGACCCCGTTGGGAATTTTAAGGCAAAGCTGTCGATGCAGAGGGGCCCTTGTGTGCGTTGAAGTTTGTCCTCTAGGGTAAGATAAAATTATTTAATAAATGATTAATTCTACATATTTATTATAATGGAGTTTAATCTATGATAAATTTAATACATGTTAAATTCTCTAATATTTATTATAATGGATTTTAATGTAGAATAATATACAAGTTATGATTTTTATTTCAATTTAAATAACACCCTAAATAGACTTAAGATATTCAAGATGCTAAAAATGAATCTAATTTCTAGAAACCCTAAATAAATCCTTCATTAAATAAATTAAATAACACTCACTGTACATTATCTATTGCAATTAAAATCACTAAATCTTTCAACCACCAAAATTGTTCTTCATTAAACCCCAATTACAATTTTTTCACCCAGTCAATATCTGGTATTTAACCAACTCTAGAACACACTATAATTATTTTCCCAGTGTAGTTGTACTCATAGACATGGCTTGTTGTTGCCGGCCGCCCGCTGTAAAAAATGCTAATTTTCGTTGACATGCCATAGTTTGGCTAATGACGAAGGTTGTTTGTTAGCTTTGTCAGTTGACTTGACGCCGTTGCCAAAAAAAATCAACAAAAAAATAGAAGAAGAAACTTAAAACTGGTTAGCAAGTGGCTGTGCGAGGGGTTCGCTCTTCGAGGGGGGCTCGAAATTTCTTTTGACGGAATTTCCATGAATTAATGCTGCTGCCGGATTATGCCCGAACGGCAACGATTCAACGCTCCTCAGGTGTCCGGGCACTTGTGTGCATTATGTATGGATATATATACAGCAGATATCAAGCTGGGGCCAGCAGGAAACCCGTATCTCTAAATGGTCTCTTAGCCGACTGAGGATCATCGCTCTGGAGTTGCTCCGAAGTCTCCCTGAGGTCCAATTCAGTAGCTCTGCCGGCCTAGTGATCTTTTGGGGCTGATAGCGAGGCTACCCTCACAGATCTCTGGCAGGCGATTCATTCATTAACCCAATATTAATTTGATCAGTCCGACTCTGTAATTATTCATGGAGCCAAACAAGCCAATAATAAATGTATTTAATGAATATTTAAAGGGGCTACTGACGAGGCTTTTGCTCAATGATCAATGATCATCTTGTTGGCGGCGAGGAAATTAGGTTTCTGAGAATATGTTTGCTTAAATAAAGTCAATATATTGTAATTTTAAGCTATGAAATGCGAATATAATATATATTGCAAATTATTGATTAAAGGTAAAATATATATTTAATATATGAGCAAGTTTCGAACCTATAGAATGCACAAAATCCTTTGGAAAACCAATAAAATAATATGTATCTTAGATTTTCTTAAAGCCTTAATTAATTTCTAGCCACAGAATATTCTTAATATTAATGAAATTTTGTTTAAAATAATTTAAGCCTTGTTTAAGACTATGATGAGATTTTTGGGGTTTTAAAGGTGGAATTAATCAATGAAGTACGTAATATCTTAATTAATTCATTTTAATCATTGTATTTCTTAAAGCTCAAGTCTCAGAATATTATTATAATTTATTAATAAAGGAAGAAAATATTATAAATCATGCAAATTGCTTACAAAATCTTGGGACTTGTTTCAGACTAAGTTAATATTTTAAAGGTTTCTTTAAGGCTTGAATTAATCAATAAAATGATAGAAAGCCATAGGTACTTGATATTTAAAGCTCTTAAATTTTTTCCTGTCTACAAATATCGACTTCGGCTATCACTGTTTCCACCCATTTCCTAAATACGTCTAAATACATCTCCATTTTTGAATTTCGACAAGGCCAAATTGTGCTTCCTCCGCCCACAGCACCAGCTTGTGTGCTCTTGGCATTTGATCAATGTCAAGGCCTGATCACTTCATCAGGCCATAACTACGACCGATCTCGGCATGTACACTCAGCCTTGGCCAAGAGAATTAAGTAAAAAATCATAAAATAAATACAAAATAAAAAGCGCAAGAAAGAAGACATCGCCGAAAGAAGAAATTGCTAAGCAGACAATTTTTGTTGAATGAAATTCACGCAAGACAAGAGTCACAAAGATCTGGACATTTGACCATTCAGAAGGGAATGGAACGGAGAGCACAATGGAGAGGCAACGGCCACTCAAGTTGGCCCAAACCAGAGCCGAAGAAGAGTCTTCTGGGCCCTGTCTTGTAGCAACAAAATAATTTATTGAAATTCAAATTTATTATCTGCTGCTGCCATCCCATTTTGAGTGCGGGCTCAGGCTCGGGTTCGGGCTCGGGCTCGGGTCCGGGCTTGGCCAGGTCGAAAGAGCTTGCTGTTCGGGCCAAAACCAATTCAGCTGGAATGCAGGGCCCAAACACATTTGGCCCAGAGCGTAAAACGAAACGAAACAATCAAGAATGAGTGTAGAAATTCCACAATGAGCCCACGCAGTGATGCTTTTTATCCTCTTTCTTTCTTGGCTTTTTTCCGGGGGTAGATATGGAAGTTGGCCAAGAGTCTTTGGGATTATGGTTCGGTGTAATCAACGTTTAGTTAAAGGTGCACAAAAATAAAATAGGATCCATACAGATCTTATACCATAAGGACATTATTTAAAAACAAAAGTGGCCAGAAGTTTAAGATGATCTTTTTAAGATCACACCGATACAAGGAACATGATTTTTAATAAGATCCTTAAGCTTATTCTTTCTGTGGCATAAACATATATATGTTTAGAGATATATACCCAAAAGACCCTGCAACACTATACTATATACATATGTAAGGCCGGGATGTTGGCATACCCGGGCTGGGGCTGGGGGCTCCATGGAGTGACCGACCGCAAACAGTTTGGAAGCCCCGCTCTGAAAAACAGGCAGCCGCTGTAACGCGTGCTAAACAAGTTTCTCGATCGGTTCCAAGAGCGCGTCTTTGTCTTTTGTCTTGCCCAAAATACCCTGTACTGGTACTCCCCAAGAAGGGGTATATGAGTGGGATATACTTTCCTGAAAATGAAGAAATTTTATTAAGTTTATTACTTAGCAGTTATTGGCTTAGTTCTCAAGAGCTGATTGTGGCCTACTTTTAGGACATAGTGGAAAATATTTGCATTTTCCAATGTGTGTATTTCAAATGTAATATTTATTATCTAAGGAAGACCTCCTTATAATTTCTAATAATGGTTCTAAAGTTGCTTCGCTTATATTAATAATTTTACTATTTTAAAGAGTAAAATATATCTGACAAGGTAACTAAAAGTCCAAAAAGAGTGCTTATCACACTTAACATTTTTTGCTAATGGTTTTTTTGTGTTAATAAAGTAATAGATATCATAACGGATCTTAAGTGAATCTTATAAGTCTAAGGATTTTGTACGATTAAATATATTAAGAATATTTTTAGATGGTCTTAATAGATATTTTATAGAATATAACCTTGGCTTCTTAAAAACATTTAGAGAGATCTTATTTGTTTGCATTTTTAGCTACTTGGGTATCTCGGGAGACTCTTACGAGGTAGCTTGGAGTCTAAGTCTGGGTATGCCAGCTTATGGCGATCTGTTCTTTTTTTTCGTGGCACAAAGGTTGAGAACCGGCAACGGATACGGGGATACTGGGATACTGGAGACCGAGACTGAAACGCAGCTCTCGCAGCTCTTGGCTCTGCGATATAAAAGACATTGAGAAATCGTTTTCCTCTTCAGTGATGCTGCTGCCGAGGCTGCTGTTACTGGGATGAGGAGAGAATGAGGAGATGCTGCTCCTCGTATGATAATAAATATTTATGCTTTATTTTCAGGGCTCTTCTCCGGTACGGCCAAATAAAAATCCCATCCCGCTCCCATTGTGCTTTATTTACGGCCAAATAATTCAAATTAAGCCTGCGATCCGGGCGATGAGCCATGTGTGCTGGAGTATCTGTGTCTCAGTGCGAGAGTATCTGTATCTGGATCGGCGAGTATCGGTATCTGCGGCTGGACATCTCAACACCAGAACAATGCCGCGTGCCAAAAAATTTTGATGAACTACACACTACTACTGGGTTTTCCTGGAAGGCTCGCTCTTTTCTTCAGCTGGCACTTTTGTTTACTTTCTTGGATAACCAGGGGGATCGGGATCGGGATCGGGACTGGGATCGGTATCCGCATCGGGGGGCAGTTTACAATGAAATGATTTAAACATTGTTTTGCCATTTTACGGTTTACACCTGTTTGAGTTCAAACTATAAATATCGGATGCCGTAAATATATCCTCATGGCCATGGTTTCCAATTTGAATTTATTTTCGCCCCACTCGGAGCAACACGCTCGCCCTCGCCCCCCGCCCCGACTTCTCCGTGCCGCCCAACCCACCTGACTAAGATTTTCGTACGAAATTTTCACCCGAGAGAAATATTTAACGCCACGATTTAATGAGCACTTCGGTTTAGTCGAAGGCAATTTGCAAGCGGCGCCAGTTTTGCGCTAAATGTTATTTCAAATATTTTCGTTTGCGGAAAATTTCTAATTGGATCGAGGGGAAATGTTTGCCTCAAAGGCAAAAAGGCTGGATGCCACAAATGAGAGTGTGTATATCTGGAAAAGGTCAACAGATGAGCGCAAGGTATTTATTACAATGTTTTTGGGGCAGATAACGAGGGCTTATTGTTCTTATTTAATTATTTATTTATGTTATTAGTCTTAAATTATCTTAAATTGTTTACTTATTACCCAAAAACCTATTCTTTTTTTGGTAAGTCATAGTTTCCAAAGACCGAAACCGAACATAAATGTATTCATTTCGCATAAATCTTTCTTTATATCGGGTTGGATGTGCCTCAATAAAAATCACACACATGGCATTGCATTTCCAATGAGCGGACAACGGAACCACCGCCGGACAAGCGGACAAGTGGACAAGCGGACAAGCGGACGAGCTGACGGATGGATGGAGGCGGCTTTGGAGGCAAAACTAAAACTCGGATGGAATCGGATGGATGTGGATGTGGATGTGGATGTGGATGTGGATGTGGATGTGGATGTGGCTGTGACCCCCCGGCACACTCAAAGTTGCATATTCAAACAGCGGACACGGGCCAGGCCGGGCATTTAGTATTAAAAAAACACGAACTAGAAAGGAAGTTAACTCGGGGAGTCGACGTCTTTATACCCTTAAAGTCTTAACTTAATTTGGAAATATATATTATTTAATTTGTTATTTTTTATATCTGCTATACGAAATAAATGACTGATCTGTATACCCTTAAAGTTTCAAATTAATTTGGAAATATAAATATAATATAATTTGTTATTTTCTCTATAGCAGATATACGAAATAAATGATTGATTTTTATTAAGTATACGTAGGGGGTGCCCCAGAAATCTCTAGGGTATTGAAATAACTTTAAAATGTTTCCAAAAGTTTTCCAGAAAATATAAATAAATAAATAATCCAAAAAATACTATAAGATTTTATAGCCTGGTATTCACCAGTTTGGAGGTAGAACCTATTGGGAATTCTAGGGCAACTCAAGCGGTAAGATACAATGGATACAATCAATACAATCATTAAAAGTAAAAGAGTTATGCTATGTAGCGATTGGAAACGAGTTGGAGTTCCTAAAGCAGCTATAGTACTTGGATCGTAGGGAATTAAAAACTATATCTTAATAAACATAATTACATAAAAAATCGAAGATTCCATGATAGCTAGCAGACTAGCAGAGGGATCGAGAGAGATCGCCCCGTCTTGTGACACTTTTAAGTGATATAGGTACTCAAGAGGGTATTTCAGTAACCACCTCCTCATAGAAATGTGAGTACCCATTGCAGGGTATTCAAAGAAAAGCATACAGAAGCAACATGGAGCTCCAACATCATCAACATGGGGCAGTGCGTTGTCGCGTCGCTTCGGTTCGCTTTGGTTTGGTTTGGTTTCTCCTCGTATCTTGGTGCGGGTGCCGCGATTGATGGTACGAGTACAGCCAGCACATCGCAGAGGAAGTGCTCTTCCGGTCTTGTAAATGAAAATATGTATTTTTCTTTATTTATTTATTTATTTTGTTGTCGTTTTTTGTTCACTGCCGCCGCTACACACAGCCGCTGTAGCTGTAGCTGTCGCTCTCGCTGTGGCTGTGGCTGTGGCTGTTGTTTTTTATTTTATTTAATTTTATTTTATGAATAGATTGCGATACGCATACAGAAATAGGCAAGCGGCGACGCCGAGTGCCTGTGAATGAGCCCTGAACAGCGGATGGAGTGGGATGGGTATGGCATGGTCTGGTATGGCACGGTACTATATGGGCTGCGGTGATATGGTAGTATATGCCATAGCATAGGATAGCTGGATGAATGACTGACTGACTGGCTGCCCATGAGTGTGTGTGGCCCTCGCGTGGATCGCACGGATCGCACGGATCGCATGGATCGCATGGATCGCCCGGGCTTAATGCTCTTTGGGGGCTTTATGTTTATCCAAATAAGCAGCGGCATTGTATAAAGTAATAGCTGATGTTGCTGCTGGGGTGCTAATAAATAAATCGCATTTGATGTGCATGTGCTTATGCGATAACCGCGAGTACGACGAGTTCGAGTACATTTTTGCGTGTAGCCGGCGGTACTTTTGCCCGCACTGCGGTTTCACCTCCGCCGAGCCAGGGGAGTGTCTGCTGCACTCAATAGCTTCATCGGAAGCCTTTTGATTAATAGATAGTTTAATTGACTCGAGTTTGCATTTTACCTGAACAATAAACTGCAGCAACCGTTAATATATAGCTTCTTATAGTGCGATAATACTAAGAGGTGCACTCAGGAAATATAGGCAGTCACTTGGTTTTTTTATTTCTATATATTAATATATATTTTTCCGAAAATTACTGTTTTCTTTGCATATTAATAATTTATAATATTTATTTAATTCATTAAACTATCATTCATAAATGTTTATGTATTGAAGTATTACAAAAAACAAGTTTACACTGAATTTGGTACTTTAAATATTTTATTGCATATTTTAAACACCCTTTAAGGGATTTCATAACTCCCCTTTTATAGATTTTCTACACGTTCTAATTCCTTGAGAAATATATACTTTTAAGATAAAGATAAAAACACTTAGAGGCTTTTTAATGGTTTAAATGAGCTCTCCACACTTTCCGCTTTAACCACCATGATCTTCTAATATCTTATATTATTTAATGACCTATAAATGAGTTTCTTGAACCTTAAAAATCGGTGAGTCCCCAAATGAACGACTCTATCCCAATAATGCTGGAATCTTTTTCAATTAAATATGCTTTCATAGCCCAAATCTGCCGCTCTCTAGGCCCCATTAAGTTCAAGTGTAGTGCACTCTCCAAAGGGAAACCCTCACTTCGATCCAAGTCGAGTAATTTGATATTCAGTGAGCAACTGCGCGCCACAACAACAATAACAAAACAAAAATATAAAAAAGGAGGGGGAGAATAAAAAACAACTCCTATTGTGAATGGGCTGCGTACAATTTTTATTCAACATTTACATTCCCATTTGCATTGATTGTGCATGACTCTATGTAATTTTAATCACAACACTCGCACATAGAGCTCGTAAAAGGGATTTCCTGTTATGAATATTCCATCAACATAATTATTACATACGACTTGGAGTTAACTTTGGGCATGGGCCTCCGCCTCCGCCGTATACGCAATCATTTCCGCCCGTCCGTCCGCTTTTCCTTTGCCCCTTCTTACTGGCTACTTTTTATGCTTTTTACGGTTAACAGTTAATTAAGTTGATATTCCAGAAATTCGGAGAAGTAATACCCATCCGCTGACTTACAAATTGACCCCGTGATAGGGGCCTCTGGGGAGCTGGAGAGCTGGGGAGGAGGAGGTGTAATCTTCGCCCGTTCCCATTCCCAGTCCGACTCTGAGTCACAGAGATCAGTTTGGAATTTTTACTGTCGATTTGATTAATTAATTAAAGCTCAACCCTTTTGTGCGAGCCTCGAAAGTGTCGGCGGCACTTTGGCACTTTTCAAAAATAACAGAAAAACAGAAAAAATATACACGAAACGATGTCATTAAATTTTTACAAACTTCTGCGACCTTTGACGCCGAACTTGAGCGATGATTAAGCCAATCAGCTTAGTGGAAATAAATGGGAATATAAGCCGGGTGAGTGACTCAGGCTCAAGGCATGATCATGATCATGATCATGTTCCCTGCTCTTCCAGCAAAAAGCACAAGCATAGCTCGTTTAATGACCTTAAAGGACGTACGAGGAAAAGTTCTGGCCAGATTTCTCTAGAAAACGCAAAGCAGACGCAAACACAAAAAGCAAACGAAAAACGCCAAGAAACTTATACAAAAACAAAACAACAAAAAAGGCCCCATCGCATAATAATAAGTGCAGCCACGCCCCTTTTTGGGGATACAGAGGGCAGCCAAGAGGGGGAAGTCGGGGGAAGCAGGCAACTATTAGCCATAATGTGCTGGGGCCGTGAAGGCCTTGCAGGAGGCTGCGATCGCTGACTAGCGAGAAGAGAGGAGCGAGTAGTGAGGAGCGAGAAGTGGGGAGCGAGAAGTGAGGAGCGAGAAGTGAGGAGCGAGAAGTGAGGAGCGAGAAGTGAGGAGCGAGAAGTGGGGAGCGAGAAGCGAGGAGTCCGAAGAATCTCTAGAGGAGAATTGGACGCAAAGCTCAGCACTGCAAGCACTCAAACAATCAACTTGTGAGAAAAAATAAATATAAAGTTTTGCATTTAATAATCGCTTTATAAAATAATAATAAAATAATTATTAAGAAGAAAATTAAATCTTTTCTGATTTCTAGTAATATATTTTACATAAAGTAAGCCTTGATCCTTTATTTCTTTGAGTGAGTGCTTGTGGTCTTGCAAGGAGGCTGCGGATGACCGAGAAGCGGGCAGGAGAACTTTGGCCAGCAAGCGGCTACTGTGCAGCACCAGCACTGGGAGTTTGGCAGTCCAAAGGGAGCAGGGGGCACGGGCTGCTGTGGAGCCACTCATGGCTCCCCATGGACCGCGGACCACGGACCATGGACCTCGGACCAGTTTGCCACGCTGCAGTTGAGCCGCGCACGCACTAAAGCCAAGCCAAGTCCAAGACGACGACAACCAGTGATGCGAATTTAAAGAGTTTTCTAGGCAGAAATCTTACTTTTTAGCTACTTTTTTTCTTAATTTAAGAACTAAAAAGAATATAAAATATTCGACACTACGAAGAACAGTATGGTTTCTTTTAAGAAATATTTAAAATCAAAACAGAAGAATTTTTTATAAGAGTTCTTTACAAGATATTTAATATTAGTTGAACACTCGTAGATCTATTATAGAAATAGCCAAAAATGAAATGTCGATTAGGTGGAAATTATTTAAATTAATCTTCTTTATATTAGCATAATAAATATTTGAAGTAAAATACAATGAAAAACATTGAAAAATCTTAGCAATCCTTTATATTATATACCTCAAAAATCAAGCCTTGAAACCTTAATTTGTCCAAAAAAACTCTGTCCTGATCGCGTCCTTATTTTCAAGACTTATACAACAAAATTGCTGCTGCCAGCACTGGCTACGATGGACTTCGGACATTCCGACAGACTCTCCTCCGTCGTGGAGAAGGCTTTTGTATTTGGTTTATTTGTCTGGTTTTTTGTGTACAGGTTTTCTTTTATTCATTATTTTTTTACCAGCGTCATCGTCACACACACAGGCACACACTGAGTGTGCTACCGTGCTACGCTTTATGGAAGCTGCCGCTACACTGGGCGAAAATCAGCGGCGGGTTTTCCTTTGTTCGCTCGATGGCTGCGCACGCGCGCGCTCTCTGAAATTCGTTTGAATTATTTTCGAATCAAATCGAATAATAAAGAAATCTGGCTGCGAGTGTGTGTGTGTGTGTGCGTGTGCGAGTGTGCCTGCCTGGCGGTGTGTGTGTGCAAAAATAAATAAATAAGAAAAGCTTTGAGTGCTTTGGGGCATTTATTATGGAGCTGTCCCAGTCGCTGCCCCTCAGTGGTCGCCGCTGTCGATTTATTATTTTTGCTTCTTTTTTTTCTCGTTTTTTCTCTTTTTTTATCTCCGAAAATAAACAAAACTTCAGGGCACATTCAACGCGCCGGCTGTGTCGCACTTTTCGGCTGCTGCCGTTTTCAAAAATACCCTTAATAGCGGGTATTTACATTAGGTCGAGGCTCAAGGATTTAAACCTAACATTTAATTAGCTACCTAAGAAAGAAGTTGGTTATTACTTTAATATCAGATAGACCGGAAATTACGGTTTTCCATGTTCGTTTCAAGATGAGCGCTCTTTGGCCTCTAAAACGCCATATTTTTTATCGATAGGCAATCGATAGTTCTATTTCCGCTAGAGGAAGCGGATGCTGTCCACTAGAAAGTTAATGAAAATAATAAGCTGTTAAATAAATAGTAAATAAATAAATATTTCCTAAATTATATGTCAAAATATATGTTAATAAAGAATATATAATAATAATTAATAATAAAGAAGAGGAATTCAAGAATAACTAGACTTAAACATTTCCAGGGCGTTTTTATTTCTTGAAATATAATTTCTTCAGTTGGCTAGGGAAATTCCCAGGTCGGTGTGGACCTTCTCCAAAATATTGTTGGCTTGTTTATTTATTTTTTTATGTGCTGCATTTTCAAACGCGCCTCGTTAGCGAGATCTCGCGCCGGCCACGGGCCAAAGACTCAACTGGGTCTGGTCGCCGTTCTCCGGTCTTTGGATTCGGACTGGGATTGGGATTGAGGCCCAGACTGGGCCCGGGTCTTGGCATACTTGGTGCGGCCGCATGCATATTTGATATCTTATTAACACCCTGAGCTCACAGCCGAAAGGGTAAAGCGCACAGAACCCAAACACAAGGCACAAATAAAAAAATAAAGAAAACATGTCGATGTCATCTTTGGGTGTCATACTTGGAATAGTTGCAAGGTGATGTGGGTTTGTGCTCTTGGCTGGATCTCAAAGGTTTACTGAAGAAAAATGCATTCCACAAATTCCGGAAGGCATGTTCAATATATTCTCTAGGGTTTTGCAGATACCGAAATTATATTGATTGCGAATTCTGATTTAGTTTGAATGAAGACTTCATTTCCATTTATCCTATTAAGAAATCATTCTAGAGTATGCCATTAAAAAGCTGAATAAAATAAGGGATCCTTTCAAGTGATCTCCTTAATATATTAATAATTAAACAATGTCAGCTAATATAAGTAATATAAATTTGTTTCCCAAGCAAGATCTCAAAACAAATTGCAGAATAACTTTCTCCACCACTTAAGCCAAGATTTCCCAGCAGAGCCGGGGAACTCGAGCATAATCCGCTTGGGCTTGGGCTGGCAACTCCAGCATCATCTCATCATCATCAGCATCTCCATTTCCATCACTGGAGGAACCTTGCATTAAATACAATGTTTTTTCCACTTTTTTTTCGGTTTGTATACGTTTTCCTTAAGTTTTTTGTACACGTCCCCGGGCCAAAGAGCTTAAAAAAAGGCCAAACAACCAGAAGAACCAAAACAAACTGTATCTCTGTGGCAGTCGCTAACAATTTGTGCAAACATCGGGAACATTTCAGGGGAGGATGGGGCTATGGCGATGGCTATGGCGATGGCGATGGCGACGTGGATGTGGCTGTGCCTGTGGATGTGGATGTGGATGTGTGTGCACAAACCGATGACGACGGACGGATCTGGCCAGCCGGAGGGAAATGCCAACAGAAACCGCATACCGTCTACAATTATTTGCCCAGAGATTACTTTGCTTAAATACGATTTGTATGTGCTCAGGCATATGTATCTCTCCCTGCGCAGCTAGATGTGTTCGTTCTTTATATTCTGAATTCCCCACCATTATCTGGCATGACCTTGTGAAGGATGTGACCAAGAATGCGAGCCACGACCAAAAACAAGAAGAGAAAAAACCGATAAAAAGGCTAATTCCGATGAAGCCGAAGACTTTACACCCTTTGCGGGAAATGCCAATTATATTTTGAAAGTTGTATTATAAGTATTATAACTTCCATGTGAAGAACTTTACAGCTCTCTTGTGGCCATAATATATCTTTTTTATTTTAACGGACATAACACCCACTGTCGTTGGCATTTATTATGTTGAAATCAGTGTTAATCACGGCCAGAGGGGGTGTAAAGTTTTATTTAAAATAGTAAATATTTTAGAGAGCCATAAATCTTGGGCCAGTTATGATACCTTTCAAAAAAGAGTATAATAAAGCCAAGGAAACGAGCTAAGTAGAAACCTCACGTCAGCCAAATAAAGCAAACACAACTCGAGAGTCAGTCAAGAAAGTGGAGGCTGAACTGAAGCCGGAGAATGAAGCTGGATTTCCAGGGGCTTTGCGGGGTATTCCGGCGACGGAGGAGCTCTTAAGAATGGGCGAAGCAGCATTGAAAAAGAAAGCCAGCGAAACGGCTTAAAAGCCAACTCAAGAGTCGCATCTCGAGAGCGCCGTTTCCGCTCAGAGCCCCGCGTCTGCGACTCCGTCAAGATCATTATTATGGCGGTGATCACGATCCCGGTGATCATCGTCCGGCAGCCGCAGCAGCAGCAGGCAGATCTACCCAAGACGGCAGCCGCATAAACTGCCAACGCCATTTAAGTCATAATTTAAGCCACATTTCAGGCGCGATCCTTCAGAGATTGCATTGCGTGCCCGTTCTCGTGAAAGAAACTGAAAGATACATTCATAAATTCGCATCGAGAGCCGCTCTGTGGCGTGATCGTGGAGTATTTCTTATGCTCCTTCGGCTTTTCAATTTGCCTCTCGGCCTGCCAGCCAAATTACACTAGGCAGCAAATTAATGATTTTATTTAATTGTTTCCCGTACCTCGATTTGCCTGTGTGTCCATTAGCGTTCTGCATCCCGTATGTGTAGTATGCCCCGATCGATGACGATGACGATGACGATGACGATGACTGGCTGTCGCCGCATATTATTTGGCGCATTAACAAGTCTCAAATTTCGCCTGGCGTTGAGTTATGGGCAACTGCCCCAGTCCCCTGCCTGCCCCTCTGCAGCTTCTCCCTCTCCGGCGGAGTTCTCCAGACATCTCGTCATTCCCACGCATCTGGGCACGTACGAGCCTCTCAAGTGGAGTAGGAGTAGCCTCGGATGGAGATGGAGTTGCCAGCGGAGCTGGAGTTGGCCGGAGGAGAGAACACCAGAAACAGGGAATCCGGGCACTGAGGAAAATCATTAAGAGTAAGGAAAGGTTCTCTTAATTATAGAGCATCTACTAACTGAAATAGTAGCCATAGTTCGGGTAGTCGAAATTTCGGACTTGGTTATAAAACATTACCTCTGTGATATTTATCCACCTACAAAATTTCAGATCGATTGGACAAGTGTGAAGGTTACAAGAGAGATATTTAGCTGGTACTTTAAAATACCTCCAATAGAAATTGAGAAATTCACTGTTAGTCTTATTTTAAATTATTTATATTCCTATTTCTGTTCTAATAATTCCTTTACTTAGATATCATTGGTTTTTGTTCTTTTTTCGAGTGTAGGAAACAAATGTCAGGCTGTGAGGTTCATACCCCGGTTCGGGGCGCAGATCGGGACTCATGCCTGTATTACAAGTGTCAGCCCACAATGAGTATGGGTATGGGTATGGGTATGGGCATGGGTAGGGGTATGGGCTGGTATGAGTCCCTGAAGCGGATAAAGTGGAGGAAGGAGGAAGGAGGAAACATCCGTTAAGCGTTCGTTAAGTGTGCGCATGCGTGGAGCGCTCTTTTGTCGATTCCACCGAACCGGCGATCAGATCGAGTCGGTTCTTGGGTTGGGAGAGCAGCATATGCCGGGGCATATCCTGGAGGGCTTATGAGGCGGGCACTTGAACGGAGCCGAACAGGAAACATGCCTAGTTACCAGAGATCCGAGCGAGCACGAGGAGTGGGCGTCGAGAGGAGTACTACGACGACGACGGAGACAAGTGCCTCCATCTCTTCTTTGCCTGTAATTAATTAAAGAACCGTCATCCGATGTAGGCGTCGTTTTTGGCTACCTCCTCCTCCTGCTCCTCTGCAGCGCTCGCCAGCTCCCTCGATAGGCATATAAAGCTTAATTAAAGCAAATTAAAGTGATTGCCATTTAGTTTGAGGTTAATTGCATTAAATGCGAAACTAAAGTCGAGCACGCATCTCCTTCTCCGTCTCCTTCTCTTTCTCCTTCCCTCCAAGGGAGACTCTCTTTCCCTTGTGCCTCTGATCTTGAGGCACTGCCACTGGAGTCTCCCCAGTCTGCTCCATATGCGAATTGTGTCGTGAGACTCGCCGCAACTCTGACCCCCTTCAATGGGCAACTGATTCAATATTGCACGCTTCGGTAGAGTAAGGGTGAATGGGAGCTGGAAACTCCTGGGAAACCAAGGAGAGTATGACTGGGATTTTTAGAAATATTTCTCTGTCTTTGGAAATCGATTAAGTTTGGAATTTGTATAATAATAATAATATTCTGTGGATCGAGTTCATGCGACTTAATAATATTCCTTAGTAAAAGTTCGACTAATTTAAACTTAATCTTAAAATGAACATTAAGTCGGCATTTTTATAACCTAATTTGTGGACAAATCAATATTAAAAATAACCATAACTTGGCCAAAATAGCCTTAATTTCAAATCGGAAAACTTTTCTATGTTAGATTTTATTTTGTTAATTATTCTGCATACCGACTTTAAAAATATAACGAAATAATTTTTTTCAAATTTTTGACAATTTTAATGATGTAACCCCTTATAAAATTTTGAAAAATTGGACAACATTTTTTTTTCTGATTTTTTTAAGTATTTTATTTTAAAATAATTAAGATTTTAACGGCGATTCGGAATATAAACGGCATTTGGCTGTCATTCCATTTTTGGCCAAAATATGCTCTCCAGAAGACCTCAAATATATCCTAATTTTTGGAAAATCCAAATTTCAAAAATCCATAACTTGGCCAAAACAGCCTTAATTTCAATTCGGAGAACTGTTCTCTGTTAGTTTTTATTTGGATAATTAAACTGCATACCGAATTTAAAAATACAACGAAATAAAATTTTTTTTCAATTTTTGAAAATTTTAATGATGTAACCCCTTATATTTTTTTCAAAAATCGAAAAAAAAAAATTTTTTTTTAATATTTCAATATTTTACTATTAAATAATTAAGATTTAAACGGCGATTCGGAATATAGATGGTTTTTGGCTGTCATTCCATTTTTGGCAAAATTATGCTCTCCCGAAGACCTCAAGTATGCGGATATTTGGGTCCTTATATAGGCATTTTTATATCCTTATTTTTTTATCAATAATTTGTATTCAATAGTTTATTATTAAATGATTAAGATTTTAATAGCGATTCGGAGTATAGACGGCTTTTGGCTCTCATTCCTTTATTTTATATATCTATATTCCTAAAAATATTAATCAGGAACTTAAATATCGTAGCTACTATTAGAAGACCTTTTAGATGCATTTCTTAGGGGAAAAATTGACTATTTGCTTCCAATATTGCAACCTCAATTGCCACGGAGAGCCGGCAACACTTGGCCCCAAATCTAATTGCAGTTTGCATGTTTGCCGGCACTTTCGATCGGCCGCTCCTCCCCGGGATCCCCGCTTTTGGAACCTATGCACATCTTGTCGGCACATAAATTCTCATTACAAGTGGAAACGATGACGATGACAACACTTGGCCTATGGCACTGAACTTTTGTGCTTAATTTTTTCGATATGCAATAAATTGAGAATGGCCAATAGGGCTGGTATGGGTAATGATTATGGGTACGGGGAACTGTCCGCAAATGGGGATGGGGATGGGTATGGTGATTGGGGTTGGAGGTGGAGGTGAGGTGGAGGGGTTTGCATTAGATGCAATGACCTGTGGACAGTCTTCAAGGGCTCTAGGTGCAGACAAAATATTAAGAGATTTAAAGGAATTTATATTGAGGACTTACCATTGAAGAAGAGGTATCCTCTCCTTCAGTATCCATTTTTGAACTAAATCGCTCACATTCATAATAATAACATCATATCATCATAAGCAATAACAGAGGTAAATTTCTTTATTCTTTCTTATTTCTTTATTTTCAATGGAGAATACCAGATAGAGAATAGTTTCCAAGGGTTTATAAAAATTAATTTCCGAATTTGTTTTTCTTTCCTTTAAAGAATAAATGACTGGATAAATAATAATAATATTAGACCCAAAGGCCAGTGCTCGGCTTCCGAGGGCTGTGGATAAAGTCGAACAGGATGGAGAAGGAAGTCCAAGCGGCATCACTGCTCCGCTGGCCGGATGAGCATTAATTGCGTTGATTGTCATCGCTGCTTGCTTGCTGGTTGTTGATGTTGCAGCAGTTGTTGCTGTTGCTGTTGCAGTTGGTGCTGCAAAAGCTGCGGGCTGCGAATCTGAGTGCGAGTGCGAATGCAGTCGGTTCATTGGACTGGCGCAGTCAACTTGCAACTTGCAACGTCAGTCGCATGCGCCGATGTCTAGGTAAAAGTTCTATGCTGCTGTTGCTTTGCTTTTGCTTTTGCTGTTGCTTTTTTAGACACAATTTCCGGGTCATTGACTTGAAGCATTTCTTCATTGAATTGCGTATGGGACTGCAACTGTGTGCGTGTGTGTGTTGTGCTGGTTCCTGTGTGTGCGTGGTGTGTGTGTGCAGCAACACGATCAATAAACGAGACAAGCCAACAACAACAACAGCATTTACACCAACAAAACCAACAATCACACAAAAACACCAACAACACCAACAGAAACTACATCCAACAACAACATTCATGCACAACGACAACGACCAGTTAGAAGAAATACGATAAAAAAAAGAAAAAAAGTCGAAGGCAACCAAAGAACTTTTATATGGCCACAGAGTTCTTCCAGAAAGTACAGTGGGGACTCTAAGGAGAAGCCAAAGTTAACTTTCGAAGAAAGTACCTACAGAATAAGAGGTTGGGAGTTCTAGCCACTTCAAGATAAATTAAATTAATTCATGTATATCCTTGATGGTGATAAAAATTGGATTCCTTAATGGGAATTTTTTTAAGGGAAAATGACCTTGGTTCGTAGTTAATTTAATTAATGTACTACAGTGACGTGTACTGTAGCGAGCGTTCACTTTAGATGGAAAGAAAAGGCGAGTGGGGCCCAAGAAAAGAGGCTTTTTGGGGAGGTGAAGGGGTGTTGTTGTTCTGTTTACGACTTTGCCTCGCTTTTTTTTGTTGGAGGACGAATGCCGTGTGCAGTGCAATAGCAGAAAAACATAACAACAAACAAGAGGAGAGAAGCAGAACAGCAACAACAACTACTGCACAACGTGCGCATTGAAAGAAAAAGGCTAAAGAAAATAAGGACAACAAAAAACCGAAGAAAAATAAAAGGCGTAAGGATTGGGACTACCCATTTATTATGTAATTATTAATACAACAAAATTCCACTAATTTCCTTGATTTATTCTAGTTTTAATCATATTATTCGAATATAATAATTAAATTTAGCAAGAAAACAAAGTAAATCAATTAGGTGTTGTATTGTAAAGTGTTGTGTTACAGTTTTTATTGTACAGATTAATATTAAGCTTTACTTACAAAGATTACAATAAATTGGATTGAAAATAAAGTTCCAAATGAGAAAAAAGCATGTACTTGTTCACTTGTATTTCAAACTGATATACCCCATGACCCTTTCTGCCGGTTGTTGTAGGGTATGCAAACAACAACAAATACAAGAGGACGTCGCGACGACGTCGTCGACGACTTCAGATAAAACCATGCAACCGGCAAGCAAGGTAACCTGCAAGCCGCAGGACCGAACGAAACCTCCGCTGGCCACCTGCCCCTGCCCCTGCCCCACGTCACCTTGCTTCCCCTCCGCCCCTTGAACCAGGTAACCTGATCACCACAAAACAGAAGAAACAGAACGGAGATAGAGAGAGGAGGCGAGAATGAGAAGCGGAGCCAGCATATCAGGAGACGCAATTTCCTCTTTCTCTTCTTTTAGTGTACACTTGGAAAATGTTGGAAAATCATTTTCAATTTATTTAAATTTAATAAGAATTTATATCTTTAACCTAATTTTTAGAACATTGTCGCAGGAGAGTCAAAGGGTTCTAAATGTGTCATATCTCTATCAAATTCGCCAAAAACTCATTTTTCTTTCTATTTTAAATATTTTCTCTCAGTGCATCGGTGTACATGTGTGTGTGCGTGCTTGTAGAAATCAAGTGTAGCAAGCCAAAGCAAGGCGGAGGCAAAAGAATAAGAGCAGCGGGCTTAAAAGAAAACGAGAAGAAGCTGAAAGAAGCTGAAGAAGAAGCCGAGGTACTGGGAAACGGAGGAGCGACGACGACGACGCGTCACGGAAAACTCGTTAATGCAGGCGAAGATTTCACTTGGACTCCAGACCCACCTAACACACACATACGAACGCCGAGCATATGTGTGCTTGTGTGCGTTTAACGCATTTTAATCAGCGTGTCGCATAATTACCGGATGCTGTTGAGAGGGGCGAAAAGAGATGGGGCGATGCCGGGGCAAAGGAGAGGGAGAGCAGACAAGTGCCCTCCCCCCTGACGACGATGCCAAAATAAAGGGGGCCGGTTACCTCAACCGAAAAAAGGGGGAATATTCAAAATCATAACAGAAAATGATGGATGAATTGTCGCGCTGCTTGGCTCCAATAAAAATAACTGTAAATGCGCTGCACTTTTCCGAGGGGAGATCGGCCAAATTAAAACGATGCCAGCACGTCGTCGCCCCCCACAAATCAACGCACACATAACGTAAGACACTGCAAGAAAATACATTACTTTTGTAAGGGATGTAGTCCTTTTCGAAAATGTATTATTGATCTGTACTTTTCTATTCATCTTTCTTAATTTTTAATATTGAGTTGATCCAAGAAAATTATGGCTTTTAATTTGATAATTTAATTTATAAAGCTTAAAGCTTTTCCACAAGATTTGTTTTAAAAAAATTAATAAGGTGAGATAGACATATCTGTTTATAGAGTTCATAGAGCCGCTAAACGTAAAGCAGGTGATACGAAATACTGATCTTTGTCACAATATCCGTGCTTCGACCATTAATTTCTTGCTGTGCACTCACAAAATGATTCTAGTGATCTTCGGTCGGGTCTGCAGTGAAAGTTGCTCGCGACTGCAGCAGCAGCAGCGGCTACACCAACATCGACAGCAACAACAACAACTACAGCCGCCGCCGACAACATCTCTGTCTGAATTCGAAGTATTGAAAATATTAATAGAACAAACTTGTTTTGACGGAAATGCACTTTACTTTATTTATCATAGTCCGTCAGTTGGGGATTGGGATTGGGATTCGTATTCGTATTTGGATCGGGAATGAATGAAGCAACATGTGGAGAGGCGGCAGCAGCCTCTTCCTCTCTATTTATGCAGATAGATGGGCGGAAAAGATAAAGTATCTCGGGTAGCACACAGCACACAGTGCAGAGCACAACACAACATACACACACTCGCTGCAGTTGCAAATTGCAATAGAATCGGAAGGGGGATCGTTGGCCATGTTGCAATGTTGTTGCTGCTGCGATGAGTATCTCAACGGGAAGGGGGGATGGCGGTGGATGTGAAAATGGGGATGTGCATGAGGATCAGGAGTGGGAATGGGGGTGACAGGTGCGGAGTCTGGCCGCTCAGGGAGTGGAAAGATCCAAATGGCTTTCGGAAACGCTCTGCTTTTTGAGTAAACAGCTCAGGGGAATGGTTATTCTTTCCAATTTTATTGCAAGAAAGGAAGGTATAAAAACTATGATTTATTAAATATTTTTTAAGGAAATTAGGTTTTGAACAAAATTTGCTAAATAATACTGTCAATTTCTAGTAACAATAGATAACGACACATGTTCTTTTAACTGTATTTACAAGCACTAAAGACTGCATATATATACAACTTGTGGGGTCAACATAACTATAATTATGAAATCGCCATAGTCAACATTATAAAATCAAGACTTCCAAAGAAGTAAACAAAATCAAGCTAACATAAATAATTACATAAATCAATCAAGCCAAGCTTGACTCGAGATGTAATAAACTGATAAATAAAATAACATGAAATCTTAGAAAAATAGTTTGTGAAGATTAATCGAAGGATTAATAAATCTTATAAGAATAGTTGATATAAAAGTAGTCTAAAGATTCAAGGCAAATATTAATTGATATATTTTCGGTAAGAGGCAATTATTTTGGAAGTATTTTAATAGATGAAAATTGCATACCCGTAGAACACTTAGTTCTAAGCACCCATAAGCACTTGACATCATCCACGTTCGAGTTGGGATCTCGGCTGAGCCCTCCGCCATCAGCAACCGAAAAACCATCTGAAGCTTGTCAAGGTTTATTACATTGTAACCACAGAAAACGCTTTAGCTTCGGCTTCAAGCGGCTGTCATGGAATATTAGAAATGCCAGCCAACAACAGCAACTACACACGGGGCTGAGTGTGGCCCGTAGACAAAGTTCAACTAAGGTTGAAACCATTTGTCGGATTAAATACGCGCTGCGGTAATTATGTGCTTCAAGCAGCAACAGCAAAAGCAACAGCACCAGCAACAGCAACAGCAACAGCAACAGCGGCAGCATCAGCAACAACTACACGCGAGCAACATAGACAACATGGCAAACATGTCGAGAATGCGACTCCGAAAGCACCGAAAGCCGAGCCGAAACAAGTTCCCAACAACTCCAGCTTTAGCTGGGGCTCTATAGCCGAAGCTATATAGCTCCTCCATAGCTCTATAGCTCTCTATAGCGCACTCGACAACAACAATTACAGCAGACGCCATAGGGAAGGTTATAGCTCGACTATGACTAGCTGATATAAACCCGAAAAATAGTTTCAAAAACTAGTACAGTTTCTCTCACATTATAACTGTAATTAGGGGATGCATTTCTAGAATAGCAATTCGATACGTTATCCATATTTAATATCGAGGCAAAAAATCTATATATAACTTTAAAAAAATTGAAATTTAATAAATATCTATGGGGAAACTCTTTTTAAATATATTCTAGATGCTTTTATTCACTATTGATGGTTCATTGAAAGGTAAACTTTTGATTAAAAATAGTGACAAATCACGGTTTTTATAGAATCTTCAATATTTGAATATCTATAGACTTATATATAGTTGAGGTCTTCTGGAGAGCATAATTTGGTCAAAAATTAAGTGATAGCCAAATGCCGTACAGGTTCCGATTCGCCGTTAAAATTCCGATTATTTAGCAATAAAATATTTAAGATAATTGGAAAAAAAAATTTGACCAATTTTTCAAAATTTTATAAGGGGTTACATCATTAAAATTGTCAAAAATTGGCAAAAAATTTATTTTTTCTGATCTCTAAACTAAATATGCAGATTAATTAAACGGTTAAAAACTGACATAGAAAAGCTTTCCGAATTGAAATGTAGGCTGTTTTGGCTTAGTTATGGTTACTTGTGGCTCTGATTTGTCAACAAAAAAATTTGGTTATTAAAATACCAATTTAAAGACCCAATAATGAGGTCTTCTCGACAGCATAGTTCGGTCAAAAATGGAAAGATACCCAAATGCCGTCCACTTCCCGATTCGCCGCTAAAATGTTAAATATTTGACAATAAAATATTTAAAAAACAAAATAAAAAAAATTTTCCAATTTTTCAAAATTTTATAAGGGGTTACATCATTAAAATTGTCAAAAATTGGCTAAAAATTTATTTTTTCTGATCTCTAAACTAAATATGCAGATTAATTAAACGGTTAAAAACTGACATAGAAAAACTTTCCGAATTGAAATGTGGGCTGTTTTGGCTTAGTTATGGTTACTTGTGGCTCTGATTTGTCAAAAAAATTTGGTTATTAAAATACCAATTTAAAGACCCAATAATGAGGTCTTCTCGACAGCATAGTTCTGTCAAAAATGGAAGGATACCCAAATGCCGTCCACTTCCCGATTCGCCGCTAAAATGTTAATTATTTGACAATAACATATTTAAAAAACAAAATAAAAAAAATTTTCCAATTTTTCAATATTTTATAAGGGGTTACATCATTAAAATTGTCAAAAATTGGCAAAAAATTTATTTTTTCTGATCTCTAAACTAAATATGCAGATTAATTAAACGGTTAAAAACTGACATAGAAAAACTTTCCGAATTGAAATGTGGGCTGTTTTGGCTTAGTTATGGTTACTTGTGGCTCTGATTTGTCAAAAAAATTTGGTTATTAAAATACCAATTTAAAGACCCAATAATGAGGTCTTCTCGACAGCATAGTTCTGTCAAAAATGGAAGGATACCCAAATGCCGTCCACTTCCCGATTCGCCGCTAAAAAGTTAATTATTTGACAATAAAATATTTTAAAAACAAAATAAAAAAAAATTGGCCAATTTTTCAAAATTTTATAAGGGGTTACATCATTAAAATTGTCAAAAAATTGGCTAAAAATTTATTTTTTCTGATCTCTAAACTAAATATGCAGATTAATTAAACGGCTAAAAACTGACATAGAAAAGCTTTCCGAATTGAAATGTAGGCTGTTTTGGCTTAGTTATGGTTATTTTTAATTTTGATTTGTTCAAAAATTAGGATATAAAAATGCCGATTTAAGTACCCAAATATCCGCATACTTCAGGCCTTTTTACAATTTTATTGTATTTTTATTTTAACCGACGCCAATATGTAGTCTAGGTCTTAAAGAAAAGTATAGATATCAGAATCTTGTTATACTAACTCAGTCGGCCTCAGTACCTCTCTTTTGCAAGAGGTTCATAAAAATCCCAATGAATAATTTACACTACCGGAAGCGTCGCTCAAATGAATACAAATATACCCCTGAATTCGAAGCGTACCGGGTATTACAACAGCGGCAACATCGAGGAACGATAAGGCTGGCAAAGTGTCAAATGAATTTGTCAGACCCGAACCGAACCCGAACTCTCGGACATGTTACAGCACTTGGGCATTGGGCCGACAATAATCACAAATTTAATTGTCTGGCTGGCGGCGGAGGGTTCTCGGAAGGAAAGGAAAGGCCAAGGAAATCACGTGCGATCTGCGTCCGTATCACAGGTGCTTCCGTTCTCTGGAGCTGGAGCTGGAGTTGGAGTCGGAGTCGGAGTTGGGGCAGGAGGAACGGAGAACCAGAAACCAGAAAGCAGCAAAACAGCGCTTGGCGGATGTGAGTATTTGTTGTGATTTTTGCACCTGTTGCACCTCAGCAACAGTCAAGGAGCAAACATCAAAAGTGCATGGAGAGAAATGGGTTATAATGAGAAAAATTTAGAAAATCTTGGAAAATAAAACCCTGAAGAAGGAATGATATATCCGTATCTATAGTTGATCTATAAATGATTATATTATTAATCAATAAAGCAACCATAGTTTGAGGGACATTTTTCTTTCGGTGCTTGGACAAAACCGAGAACGATGGACGAGCGTTGCATACAAATACACAAACCACAGGCGACTTCCGCCGCCGCAGGATCACACAGAGGAGGCCCAGCAGTCCGAACCTGTTCGCATTCCATGGCATGGGATGTGACTGGCTGCGGTGCCGGGAGATGAGCGATGCTCGATGTGCGATGTGCGATGCGATTCCCCGAAAGCTGCCGTGAGCTGGCACTTTTTACCGCCGATTTTCGGTTTCAGCGAATCCATAATGATTTCATTGATCTGTCATTCAAGAGCTTCCAGCATGTCTACAGTCTACAGAACCGTATTCGCATCTTGCACTCGCTCCGTAGTAGCTATGTGGCATCGTGTAGCACCAGCGGACATGTGTGCCTGTGCCTGTGGCTGTGCCTGTGGATGAGATTGTGGCAGCCGTGCCAGCAGCAGTACCCATGCCCAGACCAGCCGACACTGATAGCTTATCAACGCCGACGCTTCCTTGCTCATTAGAGAGCTGAATACATCTCCGGTTCTGCGGCAATCCGCGAGATTCGATTCACCTTCAGCCAGTAGTAGTAGTGGCAGTGCCAGTGCCAGTCCGAGTGCGACATGTGACAGCCAGATAGGCGGACTCTGTCCGGCTAGAAGGAGAAGTCCAACTGGACACCCGCCCATCACGGGGAAAGGCCAAATGGAAATGAGCGGCGTGGCAATTAAAGCCTCTCTCAATGGATACTGATGATAGAGGTTGGCTACTCCCAAGAACAATTGTAGTTTTATGTGGTATCTTTATGAATATATAAATTATTATCTTGTAATTAGCTCTCACTCAATAAAAAACCGTTCAAAAACGTTTACACCCCTTCCAAAAAGGAGTAAACTCAGTTAAGGTCCTACTCCTTGTATCTTTCCTTACATAGAGCCCTCTTAGCTGGAACCTGATATAAGTCTATTCCAAAGTCCCTTAAGTTGGCCAGCTAATTAGCGAGCGATCACTGTACTCACATGTCCCACAGAGATATCGGCAGAACTGATCAAAGTTGATTCATTGCGTGCAGTGAATGAGAGGGAATCTTCAAAGGAATTCGCCCGAATGGCGATATCGATAGGAAATGGGAGAAGTCAGGGCTCCGGGGAAAGGGGAAAGGGTAATGGGAATGGAAATGCCGGCGTGCATAATAATAGTTTATACGGAAATCTAATGATCAATGGGCGATAGCGATGCCTTGCTGTGCATTTCCCCAGTGGACTCTTCTCCCTTATCAACTTCATTCATTAGCGGCGGGGCTCTGCCAGTGAGCGATGCCCCGAAAATGGCCCCCTCAAGGGGTGGTGGCTGCGGAGGGGGTGGGTTTCGGAAACAGAAAGAAAAGAATTGGCAGACTTGCATTGCACGCAATCAGCCAGCTCGTTAAATATAGCACACTTCAATCAGAGGCAGTGCATCTTGCGTCTGCTTATTCGAGTTCGAGTTCAGTGCTGTCGCTCCATTCATTCGCTGCACAGAGAGAAAAAGTCTGTCAATAAATTACAAAGAAAAAGTTGGTAATATTTGCTCTAAAATATAGATCTAAAGAGCTCAAAAACCCTGGAAAATATTAAATCTTGCATGCCATTTATGGTCTATATTAATATATGTTTATTAGAGGCTTTTAAATTGTAAGTTTTTATTTATTTTCATAAGACAGCATAAGGAATTTATTTATCTTTCAGTTTTTTACAACATTTTATGTACATTTTATTAGTTATAAATACTTAAAACTGATCTGTATGTTTTTAGTATTTATTTATAATTATTTTTAAATGAAGTTAAACTTAGTTGCCAAATACAAAGCTGATATTTCCATCCCTTCCTATAACATATTTGACAGATTTCCAGACTCCAAATATTGTTTTTCTTATAACAAATAATGAAGTTTATGGTTTATTATTTTTTCTCGGTGCACTCTCCACTCAAAGTGTGTCAATCGGAGCGAGTTTGGAGCGAATTGGCAGGTCTCGTGCAGCAAGGCTTATCGGGGGCTAGTCATAGTCTCCCAAGCAAGTCGGGGACCCTCTCTGGGACGCCTCTGATTACGGGCACACACACGAAAAAAAAACGAAGAAAATGTCATGTTTTATTTGCGTTTATTTCTTTTCGGCTTAGTTCCCTTTCTGTTGTGTGCTTTCTGCTGTGTGCTTTCTGCTGTGTTTTCTTTTTGCAAGGCCCGGAGTGACCCCGGGACCAGACCCCGGTCGATCCGCTGGGTTATCACTGGCCAGAAACATGCACCACCACACACACACTCCATCTCCGGGCTCGCTCGGGCCCGGACTCGGACTCAACTGTTTGTAATTCGCGTTTGAGCGCGCGAATTATGATTGAATAATGAAATGCCCCAATGGGCAGTCAGCAGTCAGCAGTGAGCAGTGAGCAGTCGCTGCCTTCAATTATGCAAAACGGTTACTGCACTTTGCATTAATTAACAAACGGGGCAAACAAAGCAGCGAAATTCGCCTAGAGAGCGCCGCAGCTGACACAATTTTGCACGTGCTAACTTAACCCATTTAAGACAAGTTTTAGGGGAGGAAATGTAGAATTTCTTAGATTAAAGTCATTGTTCTGGGATCGATTTTAAAGGACCTCTTAATATAGAGCTAGCTTCAGAATTAAAAACAAGTATTTTAGGAATGATTTGTAGAAAATGTTAAGATTAAGTTAAGCCTTTAGTTGTGGGGAGTTGTATATTCAGAGATCCCTTCTTAGCACTCTCATCTACGAATTAAAAATAATATGTTGTTTTTTATTATTAGATATTTAAATAGAGAAGGTATTTTATTAAGACTGTAACTAATGTATTGCTTAGCCATTTAAATATATAGTATTTAGAGTGTACACTTGGTGAATGTATTGCGCCAATGTAACTCGAAGTTGCCCGAAGTGTTTGCTTGGGAGCTTTGAGTATTTAGTATTTTTTATTATTGTAAATTGTAAATTATAAATTTAGTATTGTAACTCCTTAAAAGAGAGGCAAATATTTGTTGTCAGCTTCTAAACAAGGTAAACTTTAAAAGAAAGTATTATTTCCTAATAACCATTTATTGCAACCTAGACTTTGATAACTTGTATAACAATTAAAATTAGTTATAATAGTTTTCAAAGCATCAATAAGCTGTTTATTTATTCTAAAATATGTATAAATATTTTATTTATTTTTAACTATAGAAAATGGGTTAAGTTAGCAAGATCAGCTGAGTGCACGCTCTTGGGAAGCCTAAAAGCTGGCGCAGAGGAGCGGCTAGAACGGAGATCTCTGGAAATATTTTTCCGACTTCCCTTCCAGAGCGAGTGAAAATATTTTGCAGTTAAATTTAAATTAAGCACATACACGGGTCCAGTGTGTGTGTGTGTGTGTTTATGTGCTTGCAACATTTGATGCGCGCCTTCCGTTGTAAATTTTCATCGTAGGTTGTCGGTGTGCCGCCACCGCCGCCGCCCGCAATGTTTGTGCAGCAGCAACATTCTGTGTTTTCTGCGCTTTTTTTCAGTTATTTTTTCTCGCTTTTTTTTCGCTTTTTCAGTTTTTAGTAATTTAAAAATAAGTGCGCCGACGGCGGCCCCAAATAGCATCCGCAAAATGCAGCAGAGGCAGAGGCAACATCAGCCATCCGCGCGTCGTTCGCTTGCTGCCGCTGGATGGCCCCTCTGCTCTCGTGTGTGCGCGTGTGTGTGAGTGTGCGTGAGTGTGCGTGAGTATCTGTGTGAGCTATGGCAGCCCCAATCCGAATCCGAATCCGAATCCCAATCCGAAGCCGAGCCAGCGAGCAACTCGGGGCCTCCGGTCGCTCGGCGTCCGTCCGCGTCGCCTTGCCTCGCCGCGGTCCGTGTGCGCGCGAGATAAACAAACTGCCAGTTCACTATCAATCAAATACCGGAAACAGCTGCTTTAGTTTTGCCATAGCCATTTGGCACACCACTACACACACGCGGAGACGCACAGGCAAACACACACACACACACACGTACAGGCAGAAAGAGAATTAAGATCATTTCAGAGTTGATATTGCAACGATCAATACGAGGGGTATCAGGAGATGTTCCTTGAAGTTCTTTCAAAAAGTTGTATTTACTTATTGTATTTAGTTGCCTTAAACTAAAGTTATTTAAGTTATTCTAATTTAAAGAAATTTATTTAATTTCAACTCATTATGGCAGGATTCAAAGGATAATGGCAGATGAAAACAAGATTAATTTAAAACTGTTGGAGTAAAAATGGGAACTTGATGTGAATGTTATTGGTAGTTTTCAGATCTCTTTATAAATATTAAAATGATTTTAATATCTGTATATCTGTAGCATATATATATATATATGTATATACATTTTTTGTAAATTTTGTTTTTTAATTAAGACTCTTTTATTTCTTGACAAGAGAGTTCATATTAGAGGATTTATATATATATTATTATACTATATTATATATATTCTATATTTTATTTGGATGCGAAATACTAGGAATTTAAATGTATTCCGTTAATTCGAATTTTATTTGCAAGAAAACCCTTTTTAAATGTATTTATTAAGCTGTGTTAGAAGAGCTATATAAAGTCTTATTATAGGTCACAATCTTCTTTTAAATGGGTAAATATATAATAAGAACCATATTAAATCCATTCCTAAATTCCATTTGAAATCCCCCTTAAACCCTTTCCGAGGTAGAAGAAACACAAGATGATATATTTTTTAGTATTATATGATTTTTTTTATTTTGTAGTTTTTAACGGAACATACATTCTAAAAACATTACATAAAGTTCTTCTGGTTCTCCGCGGGCTTCGCACTCGAAAACCCAGCTACTCCTCCCTACTCATCATCGTCCTCGTCATCCCCGAGGGGATCTCCACGTCCTTGCTCAGTTTTATTTTATTATAATGAAATGTACAAATAAAATAAATATTCATTATGCGTAGCTTGTATGTATAGAGTGCCTTAAATATTAATCGCGTATCTTTAGCATTATCTTTATCGTTATCTGTATGCGTGTATAATTTTATCTGTTCTCCTTCTGTTTCTGTTTTTGTTTCTGTTTCTGTAGGTTTCTGCTTTAATTTTCCGCTGTAAGGAGGTGATTTTCCATCTTTTAGTTTGTTTTTGTGGGGTTTTCTTCATCTTTTTTCGTTTTTTGTTTGCATTTTTGTTTAATAGTTAGGAGTTTTAAGCATAGTTTTCTGGTGTGTATAACTAGGCGTATATATATAGTTATATATAGTTATATATAGTACATATACAGATTACATATATATAGAGCATATAGTAAAGTGTTTTTAGTGTTTAACATTAATGTTTAAATTACTTTTTGCTTGCTTCTTGCTTTCTTCTTGCTTTATGTGAATAATTTGTTTAAGTTGCTAATTTGCCACTGTTTTTTGTTGTTTTGTTTTTGTTTTTCGTTTTTTTTTTTATGGATATTCTCTATACAAAAAAATGTTGTTTGTATTTTTGCTGCATTTCGATTTGGATTTTTGTATCTTTACATTTAAGTTTGCTTCTCTATTATTTGGAATTTGCTTGCATTTTGTATCTCGCACTTCGCTTGAAAAACCTCTCGTTATATACACAATCTTGGGGCTGGCTTCCTGGTTGGATTCCGTGCAAAAGAACACCCTCGAACCCCTATAAAATACGCTCATAAGAAACTGATATCGCCATATCCCTACCATATTCCATCGCCCCCATTACTTTTCTTCTTTTTGTTCCGGCTTCGTAGTTGGTAAAGTAAACTAACTGACTTTTGGTTTGCAGTACATTCATGTATATATCATATATATATCGACGATATCTAAGCACATTTAGACTGGTCTACAGGTTGCTCTCTAAATTTATCGAAAACTCTTCCATACACACGTTTATCGGTTCTTTTGTTAAGATTTAAATTCGTAAAGATCTACAATGTTTTTCGCTTTTTATGCTTTTTTGCTTTTTTGCTTTTCTGCTTTTCTGCTTTCTACAACATCAAAATGGACTGGACTTGGTTTTACATTTAATATTTTGACTAAATTACGCCATTGAATATTTCTCTAAAAGTTCTCTCATGTGTGTATATGGGTTATATATATATAATCTGGTGTTTTGTTACTCGCTTGCCCCAAATTGTTGTTCAGTTTTTGTATATATCGCAAAAAAATAAAACTTTACAACGTCTTTGCTGTCGGCTTTACTTTGTGTGGAAAATTCATTGGAATTATTTTTTGTATACAACTATTTAATGTTTTAGTGTTTATAAAATAGAAATTTGACTTAGAAATTGAACATTGAACTGAAGTTATTATTATTATAAAAATGATTCGTTGAAGAACTCAAGTAATACAAATAAAAATCGTTCGAAAAATAATTCCTAATCGCGTTCGTTTTTCACTTTCTTTCCACTTCATCGTCGTTTCTTTTAAGCAAAAAATATTTTTAAATAACATTTCTAATAATTAATAATTATCTGTTTGCAGTCTTTGGTTATTTAATTTTTCTTTCTTTCTTTCTTTCTTTCCTCTTTTCCTTTTCTCTTTTTTATATCCTTTTAAAACATATATTAAATAAATCTTCTGTATATTATATATGGTTATATTTCCACGCTCTCCGCTACATTTGTTCTCGTCCTCTGTGGATTTTCCTTTTGTGCAGTGCCGCTTTCCTTGCGGGGGAAAAGCCGCCTCACAAAATGCTCTCCCGCTCGCACTTAGTAGTCTGGACTGGAGTCCAGCAGGCGCTTCTCCGGCGTGAGGTCGCCCTTGCGCAGGATGCGACTGGCCGCACTGCAGCCGTGGTCGATGGCCTTGCCACTCACCTGGCCGAGCGTGGCCTGTCCCCCGTTCACCGCCGTGCCGCTGGACAGGCTCACACCGCCCACGCCGAGGCCAACGCCTCCGAGGCCGTTGCTGCCATTCACGCCCAGCGGGACAATGGGCAGCATGCTGCTGGTGGAGCCAATGCCGTTGCCCACGCCCTGGCAGCGGCAGCCACGGCCCGCGAACCGGCCGTAGCACTTCTCGCAGAGCTTCATGCAGCCCCGCATCGGCCAGTAGAACCAGAGGCAGGGCAGGAAGATGGACAGGGCCCCCAGCCAGCCCCATCGCTGCGTCCGCTTGTAGGGGCCGCAGGAGCAGGGATTGTCCACGCAGGGCGTCCCGTTGCCGTCGTCGCAGTCCAGGTCGTTGTCCCGCGCACAGTGATAGAACAGCGCCTTGGCGCAGCACAGACAGGAGGCGTAGTCGATGACGGACTCGGCGCTGCACAGGCACGTCTTGTTGCACACCCAGGTCTGGGGCAGCGGACGCGGACTCTGGCAGGTCTCGCACCGGCAGCGGCCGCAGCGCTGGCACCAGAACTGGTTGACCGTCGTGGGATCGCCGCTCATCACAATCGGTCCACTGCCGCCGCCACCAGCTGCTCCACCTGTTCCGCTGCCACCACCGCCGCCCAGGAGCTCCTCCATGGCATGCATGTGCTCCTTCTGCGTGGCGGGCGTGGGCTGCTTGGTGATGATCGTCGTTGGCTGGGCCAGGTTCAGATTCAGTCCCAGGCCGAGACCTAGTCTCGCCGGAGCCGGCTGCTGTTGCTGCTGCTGCTGCTGTTTCGAGGCGGGTGTGGTGGATGCTTTGCTGGTTTGCAGGTGCGAATGTAGTAAGCCATCGGTGTGATCGCTGCCAGCGGACGTCGCCTGCGTCGTCGTCGTCGCCAGTCGCGCATGTTGCTGCTGCTGCTGTTGCTGCAACTGCAACTGCTGCTGTTGCTGCTGCTGCTGCTGCAGGTGCTGCTGGTGCTGATGGAGATGCTGGTTCCTCTGCGGCAGCAACAACAGATGGTGGGTGGTCGTCTGGCCATTGTCCTGCTGGCCAGCCGGGTGCTGCGATCGCGTCGCATGCTGCAGCGGCGTGTCCACATACTCGTTGGTTAGCCGTTCGGACTCGGGTCGCGGTTGCGCCAGCGTGACGGGTGATGAGCCACCGATGGGCGGCTGGCCCAGAGCGGCCTCAGCGCTTTGGAAATGACTAAGGAAGTTGTTGTTGTTGTTGCTGCTGGAGCTGGAGCCAGTGCTGGCCGGCAGGGGGGCCGGCGGCAGCGGTCTCCTGCGCGTGAAGGAGGAGCCCGAACCGGATCCGGAGCCCGATACCGTCGTTGCCGCCGTTGTCGTTGTGGTCGTCGAGCTGGCGGTGCTGCTGTTCCTGCTCAGGCTGCTCGGCCTCTGGGGCAGGAAGGTCAGGTGGTGGATCTGGTAGTCGTCAAAGTCCGAGCCGGATGCGGAAGCGGGTATTATCGATATCGTATTGTTGTTGTTGTTATTTCCGGTGCTGCTGCTAATACTAAGTTGTTGCTGCTGTGAATTATTGTTGTGTCCCAGTCCCAGTCCTAGGCCTAGTCCCAGTCCTGTTCCTGCTGATCCTGCTGCTGCTACTGCTGATCCTGATCCCGACTCGGCACCACTCAACGTCGGCTCCGGCGCCCTTGGTCGATGCACGCGCGGTAATAGCTTCGGGGGCCGGGGTGGCGCCAAGGGATCGCCGCCATTTCTGCGATCCATGTAGTGTTGTAACCAATTCTCCCCCAGCTACACTCCTCTCCTCCTCTCCTCCTCTCGCCTCTCGCCTCTCCTCTCCACTCTTCACTCCGCTCCTCCACCTCGAGGATCCGTGTGTGGTTGTGCCTGTGTCCTCAATGCCTTCGATGATAACTGCTGCGCCCGGATTCAGCTCGATGTGCCTTCATCCTCTTGCAGTGGCGCCGCAGATCCAGACAGCTGCGATTGCTTTCTGCAAGGAAATTCAGGAAGAAGGATATCATTAGTAATCGGGAAATCAATGCCAAGAAAAGGGTATAAAGTATAAAATCTCTTTAGTTAAAACCCTGCTCAAGTCGGGTATTTATCTTATTTCCTATATTTAGATATTTTATTCCCACTTCTGGTTTGTTTTTGGACTGGAAACCTCGTCTGTAGTCCGGTGGAAAGTGCAAGAAGGCCACGAATTGATTTCGCACTGAAAATGGCACGTAGATGGGTTCCAAAGCCCCCTGCTTATGGATAAAAACTCAAAATAAATAAGAGCGCGAGCGGGCAGAAATAGTTTGGGGTCCAAAGTACCAGAGAGTGCCAGGGAGGTGCCAGGGTACGCACTCGTTCCGGAGCAAGCGATGCGATGCCTTTTGTTTGGATTAAATGGCCAGAAGTGTGCTTTTTCTGGCTGCCCCGCTTTGAAATGCTTTTTCCCCTGCCCTCCGCAGAGCTTAATGTTTGTAATTAATTCCCCAGCCAGGGGGCAGGGGGCAGGGGGCTCTAAGGCTAGAGAGCCGCGAAAATTGGTCAACGCCCAGCAGAAGGTCGTCGTCGTCGTCGTCATATTTATATGTACAGATAAAGACGTATACATGAGGGCTTTGGCTTTCGGCCTGACTTTAATGTAAACATCACCAGGCAGCGAACACAAGTTTTTATTTTATGTTTTATGATTATTATTATTTCGGGCTTCACTCGAAGCGGCTCTTCTGGGGAAACTGGGCTTGGGCCTGGGCCTGGGCTTGCCGGCCAAATGTAGGAGATCAAATGGCTTGGAGAGACCTCGTCTCTGGTATTATGGTTTTTTGGATCCCCGATTCAGACTAAAAACAATTCCGCCGCCGCCCTCGACACTGTTAACCCCCATTATCTGGCTTAATTGCTTTCACCCCTCCTATCTATAGCCAAATCCAGGTCTCCCCTCGCTCTTTGCTCCCACAAATCGGTTATTTCCGCTCAGCCATAAAAATATATACGAATGCTATAAACTTTTACCATTATCTGATTATATTTGACGAAAATTAGCGGCAAATACTTAAATATATATTTATATATTGAAGTACAAGTATAAAGAAAATCTTGCTGACTGAACTTTGACCCGGGTACTACACATTTTTCAGATGATGATGATCGTGTTAATGGCACGATCGCGATTGCAAATAAAACATTTTGATGGCAAGACAACTGTATTTTTATGGCATGTTTTTTCAGATTTATGACTATGCAGCCATATCAACTAGAGATGAGTTGGTCTTGGTTCCTGCGGTCAACGCGGCGTATGAGTAATGCGAGGCAGACAGTTTCCAGAGTTTCCACAGTCGTCGTCGCATTTTAGATAAATATTTGTTTACACATAATTAGAGATCGGGCCGGAGCAAATAAGGAAATACAGGAAATTAATAAACGCCGTCTCTCTGGGTGGATTCCATAAAAAATGAATAAAAAGAGCAGCGGCGAGGGAGAGCAGTGCCTATATCGGGCGATAAAAAGGCCCGAGAACGAATTATTATTATTATTGTCCGGCATAAAAATTGTTTTTAGCGCCAAACGAAAATTTCGACGCCCCGAAAGAAGAAATAAATACAGAACGTAGTTCGTATATATATATATATCGGATGGGATCGGATCGGATCGAGAGAGGTACTTGGCAGTGTGCGAGTGGGTTGAGTGTGTGTGCTTTTCGGGGGGTATAAAAATTAACACAAACGCCCACTTATTGACGTCATGTCCGGTACTCAAAAACAATTTTCGAGAATGATCACAATTGAGAAAAACAAAATAGAAAATCAACGAAAACACACGTTGGTCTCGGTCTCAAAAATCTGTATAAAGACGGGCATCGCCACCGATTGCCAATGGGGAATACAAATCTAGCAGGGATCCCTCTGCTCTTTTGATATTTGGCAATCTTTGGGGCTCTGTAAGCGTCATTTCGCCCTCTAATACTTTTTGATAAATAAAAAAATCTAAACCATTCGAGGCTTTTTTAAGAATGAAATGAATTATCGGGGCAAAGGCTTTGATGTTGGCTTCCTAATAAAAAAGTTCCAGGGTATATTTAGTTCCATATAAATGGCTTTCTAAATTAAGGTTGAGTTTACTTTTTTATTATCAATAAATTCAAATACAAGTTCCTCCCCACTCAGCTAGTAAGACTCCAATTAAGAGGTGTAAATGCGAGCCATAAAAAACATATTCAAATTGCCCAATAAATTGCCAGGGAGATATATACAAAATAAACAAACATAATTCAGTTTTTCTGATTTCATTCCCCACTTGACTTGGCCAAGGAAAGTAATGCCAACATTTCGATTTCATTCTTAAATTAATTGGGCTCCGCAGATAGCAGGGAAAATACGTAATTTGAAAGCGATTTTGTTGTGTCTGCGTGTGTGTTTTTTGTGTGTGCCTCTCGCTTATTTTTAATTGCGCTAAAATTCTTTTTCGCCGGCAAACTTTGACCTTGGCAGAGCCGCGTGCAGAGATGCCGAGTCGCCTGAATAAAAAATAAGTAAAATAAATTATTTCGCTTTGGCGGCGGCGAAGGCAGCGAGTGTGATTCAATGGCGCACGAAATGTGGTATTTGAAGCGTTTTCATTAATAAGTGTGTGTTTGGGGGGCAAATCAGTGGTTTTCTGTCCCCCCCCCCAAGAGATACAACAAAATAAAAAAATACAAAAAGTAAAGAAAAGAAAAGGAAAAAAGTGGCTTTGGCTAATTCATTCAAACACCGAAACGCGAACGAACGCAGATTCGCCTTTGTGGGGTTTGCGTTTGTTTGCTTGTTTGCACAAACAAGTGTCACTGCCAGTTGCGATTTAAATAAAATTATTTAAGGCAGACAGAGACGGACGGGCCAAGAGCAACAACACCAACAACACCAACAACAGCAACCACAGAGCGCAGCGCTTTTCTATATATATACAGAAATAAACTCTGGGCAAAATCAAATGCAAACAGGTTTTATTTTTTGCCCTGTTCTGCGGGTTAATGCTGCCTGCCATTCTGGTTAATAATGGCTTTTATTTGTGTTTTTTAAGCCTTATCAATGGCCGTTTACCGTTTTCAATTGTCAAATGAATTAAATAAATGTTATTGCCCAGCATATGACCCAATTAAATGATTAATAAAACGCCAGCCAAATGCTAAGTAATTGAATGTGAATTATGGCGGGGAAAGACCCATGTGCTATACTTAGTTTCCCTGGTTTTAGTTTCTTTTAAATCCCCACCGAGTCAAGCCTACTTTAGCTTAATTTTTTTATAGATTTTAATGCTGATTTGGTTTTATTTACTTTATTTTAACTCTGGCTTCTTGTGGCTTTATTCTTTTTGGTTCTGTCAGCACTCGCTTTAGACCATGGTATCATGTCTGGGCTTCGTGCTTTAAAATTAATGATGTGTAAAAAGTGTTCCAACGTTTATTTTTTATATCAATTTATCAATTTTTTTGCTCCCCTTGCCGACCGATTTATGTGTCAAGTTCTGGCAGAGCAACACATTTTAGCCATTTATAGGTAAATATATAAGGTGAGTGGGTTGTTTATAGCTCTATTTTTTACTTTTTTTTTAATTTGTAAAATAATTTCAAAGATTTTCAAGGTAAAATTTGAGAAGATAAAGTTTTTGAACTCCGTTTTTAGTTAAATAAATTAAAATCTAAGTAAACTAAAAAGGTTTAGTTAAAAGAAATATCGGGATACTATATCAAGTCCTTGCTTTCTTTTGTAGAAATCATAATCTATTTGTTATGAACATTTTGGGGCTTTTTTTGGTCCTATTTGCGACTTCTTTGGTCCTTTTTGATCCACTTTTGATCCTCGCTCCCCCTAAAAATACGTTTTTTAACTCTGCTAAAAATATGTGCGGATATACACATATATACACACTATTCGAGGCAGCCTCCGCCACACATGAGTAGATAAATAAAATGCGGAGAGCGACAGATGAAAAACCTACACAGGAAACGCTAATGACTGCAGGCAAACTCAACTCGGAAAAAACAACAACGAGAACGGGATTCGTTTTGAGGCTGATGTTCTTCTGCTGCGGGGATGCTGCTGCTGCTGCTGTTGTTGCTGCCACGAAACCAACACCAAGAAACAGAGTCACAGAGCACAGATCATTAAACTATTTAAATGCCCAACCGACCATATGTTGCAGCCACAGCAGCAGCAACATCACCAGCAGCAGCAGCAGCAGCAACAGCAGCAACAGCAGCGGCAGCAGCAGCAGCGGCAGCAGCAACATCAGCTAATAGTTTTCAAAGCAAATGAGCAGCACATGTGGCAAAGGGCTCACGCACACTCGCAGCAGCTCAGAGTGTGTGTTAATGAAGGCGCACACACACAGCTGCTTAATAGCACTAGAGTACACTGGGAAAATCAATGGGGAATTCAGGAAATTTTAGCCAAAAATAGAGATATAAATAAGTCAAGAAAATATATTATTTCTAGAACCTTGTTTGTGGTCTTAGCCTCTAAGGTCTATATATTCTCCTATATATATCGTCTGTCCGTCTGTCCGCTTGCCCCTTTCTAGGATGATAAGTCTTCCATTGACTAATACAGGCCCAAATCGGATAACTATATTCTATAGATGTTTGGAAAATTAATAAAAATTAAAACAGCTTCTAAAAAAATAGAACTATTTTATCACATAGCTGCCTTAGGAGCGTTCGAAAAGTTAATAGAAAAATAATATCCATAGGTAAGACCTTTTCTTCTCAGTGCATATAGTATATCTCATGGGGTCTCCTTCTCCCAGTCGGTCTGAATGATAATTATCATAATGATGATTATGTTCATTCTTGTGTCTGGAATGGTTTAGTTCGGTTCGGGTTTTCCTTTACTTTTATAGAAATCATTGAAGCCAACTCTGGGCTGTGACTGCGACTCGGACTGGGGCTGGGCGGGGGCTGGGGTTCAGGTTCAGGGGAGAAGCCGGAGAAGAAGCAAAAGATCAAATCACCAACAAATGAGCCGGAGCCAGAGGAGAAGAAGATGCCATCAAACTGGATACCCCGGACAGAGCGGACAGAGCGGACAACAGCGGTTGACGGACTGAACGGAGAGAGAGATGTCGTCGATGATGGGAACTGGTTCCCGGATAACAATTACAACTGTTTTGGGCTTAGCAATTATTCATCAGTAACCTTAAACAAGGCCTAATTCCCAGCTTAAGAATGGATCAAGTGTGATTTTTTGCTTAATTTCAAAGTGATCTATATTTTAAGTACCAAAACTAAAGGCATTTAAATTATATAGTGAATGCTGTAAGACACTTTAAGTACTTTATTGAATTTAATCATTGTTGTCATAAGAACTAGTTCCTTTACTTTATATATATTTCATTTAAAGGTGATATTATGTTAAGTTAGTAAACCTTTATGGTTTAAGTATCTAAAAAGGGGACTATATTTTAATAGGTAATATATGTCTTTATGTGTCTTAATAGAAAAACTAGTTCTCTAGATCAAATCCTTAGAGCTACACTTCTATATTTCTTTTCCTAACAGTGACAAATATTTAATAATTATATATATTTCCCACTCGATGGCCCTAAGAACTAGTTCGCTGGGTTTTTGTGTATAAAATGCTGCTCGGCTGGCTCTGGCCCGGTTCGATCTGGTCTAGAGCACGCCGAGGCAGAGACAGAGGCAGAGGCAGAGGCAGATGGAGAAGAAGCCCATAAACTACAAGTGATCGACCTTAAGATTTTCTCGGGCTGATTGTCGTCTCCCCGTTCGTCTCTGCGTCTGCTGGTGATTTTCTCCGAGTCCGTCTCTGTTTGTAAAGTAGGTAGATTTCAGGTAGAATTTCCAGAGATCTATCTGTGGGCGAGTGTGTGTGTGCAGCGAGCGAAGTGAGTTGCAGTTAAGTGGCAGCCAAAAAGGAAGCTGCAACATGTGTTGCCTCTGCCATACACTCTCGCCTCGTACCTTATTCATGTTGTGCGTAAGTGTTGTGCCATTGTGCACACACACCTTTTGTGTGTGCAGCAGCCTCGGCAGCAGCATCGGTCTGCGCCGTCTGTGCCTTATAGAAACATCCAATCCAACAGATGTTTCCTATGTTTCATTGTGAAAAATTTTCTCTTTTTTATCCAGAGCGCTGGCTGTGCCGTTGTTGTTTTTCCTTATCTAGCCCCGTCTCACTCTGCCGCTGATTGCTCTCCTTTCATTTGGATTTCTATTTCTATTTCTCTATTTTTTTTGTAATTCTCTATTGCAGCAGTCGCTTCATTCTTGAAAAAGGTAACAGAACTGAATGATCATCTGTGGACTCGACGGGTTTAATTCTGGTTTATTGGCAAGGAATGGTTGGGTTCCATGATTTATTTCCCTTGTGACTCCCACAAGAATCGGATAATGAATACAATAACATTGAGTAAATATATATCCGGGGTCACAGTTGATGTTTAACTTTGTTCTGCTGAATTTATGGCATTTTTTATGATTTTTTTAGTGAAATAATTTCAAGGAAAATATGTTCTTTAAGATATATCTTTTGGCTTTTATGTTTAATATAACTATTAATGACTTCTAAGGGTATTTAAATACGTTTTTCGAAATATATCTTTATATATTTAATTTTTACAAATATTTATTTGTACTTAAGGCTATTGATAAGTATTTAAATCCTCTTATAATTACTATTTTGGTAATATTAAAATAACTTTAATATTTATAGGACATAACAGGATCCTTATATTTCATTTAATCCTTTTTATTATATAAAAAACCTCGCTCTAGCCTGGGTATTATTATTCCCCCCATTAAACCTTTTCTAAAAAGCCTTGCTATAACGGTAATACCCCACCCAGGTCTAATATATATATTCTATTTATTCCCAACCGTCGTCTGGCATTATAACTCCAAGATGATAATACAGTTACCTTCCTGCCGGGCCCGAAAAATGAAAGCCCTATGGCTCACCCTCATGTCACGGCTGCCAGAGCAACGCCCACACCTTGCGGCAGAAACGCAGAAGCGGGTGTGTAGTTGAGTGTAGAATGGAATAGGAATACAATGAAGGCGAAATAGAGCCATATACACACAGCACACACAGCACACAGCACACAGCTCAGCATAGAGCAGCGGCAGAGCATACACATAATTTTCTATATCTAATTTGCGTGTTCTATTCAAAAATTCCGCTCACATCCTTACACGCGCAAACGCCCACACAGAAGCTGACGCTGACGCCGACGCCGACGCTGGCCGAGCAGCTGACGCCGGCAGATCGGCTCTGTAGGTGTGTGTGTGCACAACAAAAAAAAAGGTAAGGAACAAAAATAACAGACGAGAAATAAAACCAACAACGTGCAGGAGACACAGACAATGCTCCATTGGCCTGGCCCGAAAAAAGACGAAACTAAATAAATAGAAATTGCACAGAGCACACACTCAGCACACTCAGCACACACACACACATACATAGCTCTGCGAAATTCATGACATGCTGGTGATGACGTCAATGAAACACACACACCGAATGCCAGGTTGTCTGTCTCTTCTATACATAAATTCCCTCCTGCCAGCACGCAGAGCGAAGGCTCTATTTATAGAGTCCTTGCCCCAAAAATAGCAACAACAATTGGGTCCCCAATAACTTTTTCCCCCCATAGGCCCGAAAATGCCCACCCCCCCCAGAAGCACCCTCCCCTAAGCACGAAATAAAAGCAACCGAAAAATGGCTAGAAAGCAAAGGGACGACAGGCAATGTGTAAACAACATGACCCGCCCTAATGTACAACAACACGGATTCAGACACAAATACACACCCACACACCCACACACCCCCGCACACAAGCACACACCCCCACACACCCACGTACAGACCCTCAGACACCCCCGCGAAGGCAAAGCCAAAGTTGATCACGGAATGAGAGGGCCAAAAGTGCGTGACTTTCGAAGGGAAACTTTTCTTTGAACACCTAGAGATGGCCAAAATAAGGGCTTCCTTTACTATATTTCCTTTTTAATTTTAACATCAATTTATGATATTATAACAGGAACATTTAAGTTTAAGTTAACCCCTTGAACGGAGTGGACATTAAACGTAACCGCAAGTTAAGTTATATATAATCGAAAAACAAAATACAAAAATCTTATAATAAAGGAAAAACGTATAAAAATATATATAATTAAAAAAAAATTTATATTTCTGAATTTACCCTTCAAAAATTTAATAAAATACCCCTTAATAAATTACCCCAACTAACCAGAGGTTAAACACCACAAATTGCCAACGACTCCTAATAAGAGGGGAAAAAATCTAAAAATATATTAAGTTTTTAATAAAAACAATAGAAATACTTGACAATTTTCCCAGCCCTTCGTGTCACGAATACACCCCCAAAAAAGGCGGAGGCCCAAGCCCAGACACGGCACACACAGCCGAGGAGACAGCCCGCGCCCGCAGCCGCCCAGCGAAAAGAACCTCACAGATACACGCACTTGACTCGTCTGCCTCGCTCCTAATTTTCTTTGAAGCGTGGCAACCGAAATCTATTTTTAGCTCGCCGATTTTCCAACAAAAAGCGACAGCAGAAGCAAACGAAAAAAAAAAAAGGAAAAGGCGAAGATACGAAGAAATATAGAGTAGAAGCGGAAAGCCGCAGTCCCCCAGTGCACATACCGGGAGCTCCACTGCCCCACCTGTAACCCGTAGATAAGACTGACGGGAAAAACTGACGCTTAAAGTGTTTTGATGGCGGTGTTTTTTTCCTCGAGGGGAAAGGAGAAGATGGAGGTCCTGGGACCCGAGAGCGCACGCCCACTCGAGCCAGGACCTCTGGAGAAAGGCCGGCGCTGCCTGGCAGTGCGTGGGCCCGTCTTGAGGTCACCTACGCTCCCAGGCAGTTAGAGCAAATAGCCGAGCAAAGTCCTGGCCCTGGCCCACGCACAGTTGGCTATTTTTGAACCTGGCACAGGGTAGGATTGGTTTAGTTAGACAGTTAAATTAATTCGGTAAAATAGAGGAACTATAGGTTAAGCAACCACTCAAAAATAAAATAATAAAGAGGCAATTCCTTAGAGTTTTAGAAAAGGAAACTCCTGATCTCAATATTAAATCACTTTTCTATAAAGTTTTAGTGTTCTTAATCACTTTAAAATTGTTATATTGGTTATCAATCTATTCCAATGGATTTATCAGCAAATCCGCACTGAAATCTGTCTATAAATAACATTTAAATAATATTTACTGGGTTATCAATCGTGAAGTAGCATACAAAACTCATAGCTCAATTAAATTATTAACTACCTGTTTAAAATGTATTTAAATAACAATCAAATTATTAATACTTTGTAATAAAATCATGGGAAAAACCCAGATTTATATAGCTACATTATACTTAAAATGTATTACTTTGTTATCAATAAACTAAATTGTATTCTAGAATTATAGTATAAATGATGGGGAGTATTTAAAGATTTTTGAGGTTTAAAAACCCCCAGAAGCTTCTAAAAATATATTCTTCCCCTGCAGAGTCTGCACATGAAGTGGGTATAGGGGGGAGTGCCAGGGATTTCGCATTTGTTTAGAGACGACGTGTCCAAGTTGTCACCTGCTGGTGGCAAAGGTCACGCCCAGGCAATTGCATTACGAGACCCGAGACCCATTCAAAGGGCTGTCATAAGCAGTCTCCTCTGGGCTGCCAGGAATGCCATCCTTTGCTCACTTTATCCCTGACCATGCATCATCATTGCCATGACTAGTGACTCTGGCAACATCCTCCTCCTCATCACCATCATCATCATCATCGGCGTTGGCGTCGTCGACATCTTGGGCTTTATCATGTTGTCGTCGTCGTCAGCCATTCATTGACGACAATTCTATGGGCCAGCAACGATTTGTTTTTGCTAGCTGCGCCACTTATAGTCGGACATATACCGATTTATACAGATATATGTGTATATATAGAGCGAGAGCTTTGCTGTGCTGTGCTGTGCTGTGTGCTTAGGCCATTTCTAAAGACGCTCGATTAATGAGCGTTTTGTATGCGTTGCTCGACCATCGCCACTTGGGTGGCCACCACTTGGACCTCCTCCCACCAGGCCCTCGTCTTTGCCCTCCAAACGGAAGTGAGCCAAGAGGCGTGGGCTGATCTGGAAAGCTTCCCCGCCCCTGGGGGTGGGTGCAGTCATTGTCTTAGTTTGCTAATGGACAAGATTTGCCAGCCAAAGCCTCAGAACGCAGTTAGAGCCATGAAAGCGAGCTTAAACATGTATTCCGCATCGAGTGGATATAGGTGGGATCAAAATATAGTAAATGAGTGGGAATTATATGCATTACTGGGGGCTTAAAGTGTTCACTATTGGACATATAATTGAGACAATATTTGCCACGATAAACTATAAATAGTAAGAGTACTAACAACACAATATCTGCATTTAGTGATAAGTACACCTATCGGGAAGCTGTATAATATCTAAATATAGTGGAAAATGGCACCAAATAATATTCTTAATTAAAATAAACCCTTAAGGTAACTGACTTATATCTTAAGTCAATCGTAAGTATACCCAAATAATTCCTAACCATTTCTAATTTAAATAAGCCCCTAAGGTAACTGAATTATATCTTAAATTAATCGAAACTAACTCCGAATAATTCCAAAGTTAAATATACCATTAAGGTAACTACATTATATATTAATTTATTGATAAATAACATTAGCTATATTCCCATTAATTAATTTATTTAAATAAACTCGTATAGAACTGATATTTAATATCAACTCATTCCTAAGTAGCCCAGAAAAAGTATCTTTTAATAATCTTTACAACTTCCCTAAGGAATTCCTCCATAAGTTCATTAAACCTATAAAAATTGGCAGAGTTTATAATAGTATTTCTACCATTTAATAACTAATTCCAAGTTAAACCCCAAAACTATTACTTAAACTCACAGAAACCCCTTAGAAATTACTTGGTGGTCCCAGACCGCTTCGTGATTCCCCCAATTGCAGGCCAGTTGTGGTGTTTTGGCCCCCACAACAAACAAGCTGGCCGTTGTTGTTGCCGCATTTATTTTTAAAAATTATAATTTTCAAAAATAAAAAGGCCATTTTCGCTGGCATTTTTTGTTATTTTTGTTATTTTTTTTCAGCTGCGTTGCGACGACAAAAATAATGAAAATCACATGTTTGCTTGCGGCATAAAAATCGTTGTTGTTGTCGAGTTCAGTTCTGGTGAGTCGAGTTGAGGTTCTTGTTGGGCTGTCATTTGGCGTTTTGCTTTGCTGGCAGCACAAACACAGCCCCAAGCATACTGGCACAAGCACAAGCACACGGGCACAAGCACACGGGCAGACGAGCACGAGCACGAGTGCGCGAGTATCTTATAGATACTTTACTATACGTGTATATATATGTGCCATGCCTATCTATACAGCATATCTGAAAGCTCAACCGAATCCCATTGAAGCGTGCCCATCCCCCCAGCCCATCCCCCGCACCATATTTATTTCTTTTAGTGTTTTTTCAGCTAGGTGAGTTCAGTAAATGTCACATGGGGTGAACTATTTCGCTACACCCGCCGTATATTCCCACTTGATCTTTTGATATATATGCGTTGGCCGATTATTGCGAGGACTCTGTAGCTGCTGTAGTTGCTGTAGTTGCTGGTCCCTCAATTATGTCGTCGGCGTTGTCGTCAGTGTTCTGCCTGTGCGATATATGCCGAGATATATCCCCCATGGGACTCGGCCTCCGCCTTACATGTTGGTAACAGTTTCGTGATTATCTATTTATAGCCGGGCGAATGCAATTAATTTGCTGTCATTTTGGCCTCTCGATGTGCTTGTTGTTGGTGTCATTTTATTTCAGTCTATTCTCGATTTAGCCAAAATAACTCAGGGCAAGATACATAGTCGAAATTGCTATAAATCAGGTGAGACGCCAGTCGCTCGAGTCTCCGAGTCTTCGAGTCTTCGAGTCTCTCCCTACAAAGTTACAGGCGATCATAGCCACAGCTATTTAGCACTTTGACTAAGATCCCAAGCTGCTTGTTTCCCATTCTTTCATATGTATATATATACTTTTAATTATTTTTGTAGAACCTTCACGACTTCCCCACACACACACCTATCTGGGGGCTGTCTATTTCGCGTCTGCGTCATCAACGTCATTGCGGGATCTCTCGGGTGCCTGCCCCTGCCCCTGCCTCTGTGCTCTGTCTAGAGCTGTGCCTGTTTATTTAGCTAATAAAAATTAAGCATTTAATTTATTTATTTATATATATGTTTGTGTGCACATGGTGCTTTTTTTTGGCAAAGCAAAGCCAACGAGAATTTCCTTCCATTATGAATGAAACGTATTCCCAACGTCGTCACCGCACCTCGTCGCTTTCGTGGTCGTTGGTCGTCGTATCGTTCGTATTTTTGGCTATGACATAAATTCAGAGCACAGCGGCGGTAGCTGGGGCCACTTAATTCGATTAAGAATTGGTAAAAGTGCTTAGCACAGGGCCCTCTTAAAGAGGGAAAGAGTTCAAGCCCCAGACACGAGCCAAACACGGCCACTCACAAGCCCAACAACAACAACAATAAAAAAGTCAAGAAAAAGCCCAAAAAGCGAGACCATCGATCAAAAAATGTTAACATGAACACGCCGGAGCTCCGGACTTATCGGTTGAGGAGTTTTTACGCCTCTTTTATTTATTCTGAGACTCGGACGACTGCGAGCGAGGCGTTTCCGTTAGCCCCAAAAATTAACAGCGAGCAAAAAGTAAATAAACTTAAATATTTTTCGTTCGTTTATCAATTTCTGTGTGCGCCCCTCCTCTCCACAGAGGGGAGCTCTGATATTTTGAGCGTGTGTCAGCGTGAAAAAGAAAGCAAAGGCGAAGGCATGGCCCCAGCATAATAAGAGTACCTGGAAGGGGTCTTATCGAGCCACAAAAAACACACAAGAAACAAGAGTATCGATGACGAAACTGCCTCACGGCCTTTTCTAGATTAAACCCAACCACCGAGGAGCGGAGCCAAAGACGGAAAATGTTTAAAAATAGAGAAGGCAGGCGGGCATAGAAAAACACTCGTCAAGTGTCCAAAGGTGCCACCAGGAGAGGACTGATTAGGTTCAGGCTCTGAAAGTCAGTCGCCGGCCAGCCATCGGACGACTGATTTGTGAATGGAAGTCTCTGTGGAGCTGCGGCTTGATCGATTGCCGGATCGATCGATCCTATCCTATACAGCCGTCCGGCCATTATCAGCCGATCGACGGCAGCAGCAACAATGAAACAACTTTATAATATTTCACATTCTAGCATTTCTCCGCAGATCCGAGTGCCAGCGGAGAGCAATTTATTTTCAATAAAATGCCACATATTTCGGTGGATTATCTGTCTGAGGCGATCAGTAAATACGACGGCGACGGCGACGGCGACGAGGCCAGACAAACAAACAACTTGAAATGTCAGTTAAACACTCTCGCGTGTATAAAAAACACAAAAAATAAACGAGAATATTAAATAAAAAGGAAAATTTATTTGATTTCACTTTGACAGTTAGTGCATTCGTATATATAGTTATTTTTAGCGCCCTCGAAACGAGATCAAAGCGGGATTCTATCTATAGCATCGTCTTGAATTCTTCAATGAAATTCTAGAGGGGCAGGCCACCAAACAGGATGAAGACTGATGAATTAATTGCAGGAAGTACAACAAATTCATAAGCAGGAAGCGGGAAACTCAAAGCTGCGGTTGAGGAAAACCTTGATCGCAAAACGAGTTATTCCAGGGCCCCAGAGGAGTTCTATGCACTGCAATGTTTACTCAACTTTTAAGGTTAATCTCTGGCTGGTATTATACTATTCCCAGCTGTAAAAGCTAACTGAAAACAATGTTTGCCTCAAAATATGGCTTGTTTACAAAACCATAAACTGGGAATTAGACAGCGCCTCGCCAACCGCGAACAGATCTCCATAAAAATGCTTAATGGCCCTGCGTAGCATCTACTCTGTCTGCCCGATCAAGAGCACACTATAGCTATAGCCGTGGCTATATCTTCCCGGGCTATGGCTATGGCTTATTTCAAAACATTTGTCACGACACGACACACTCGTAAATTAATCACATGGAATAAACACACCGACACGGAGATGCCACCAATTAATTTCAGAATTGTGCACTTCCTGGCCAGATACATATTTCTGGCCGAAGGCCGAAGGCTGTGGCCGCCAGAAGCAGGGGAAACTTACTTTGATTTTCAAAAGCAATCCGTGTGGGAAATTCCGTAATTAGTCAACATAAATGTTGGGTAATCCTGGGCTTTCGTCGATGTTCGGGGTATCCAGGAAGATTGTATAATCCAATGGGGGTTCGGGATGCTTTCTGGTTCGTAGTTTAGGATTTTCTTTTGATTTCGATTTGGATTTGGATTTTTTAGGCTTCGGTTTGCGGTCTCAAGACTTGTTGTGTGTATTTTTGTGCGTGTATTTATTTAGCATTTATTAACAATGATTTTGCGCTTGGCTTTTTTTCGCATTTCATTCACAAAAGTAAATTTAATTAACACAAAACGCAAACGGCGAACGGCGAACGGCGCCGGCGGAGACGACTTTTGCTTGATTCTCTTTTTTTATTACCTTTGTGTATTAATTCTTTGCGGGCTTTTTTTTCGGAACATTAATTATTATTTTATATTCATGGATTATTGCTTTGTATTTCTTTTTTATAATAATAATATTAGCTGGCGACGCCGGCAGCGACGCTGGCGTAGCGCGCACACGCACACGCACACGCACACACATACACTCGTAACGGGGGCCACGTCGTGCGGCGAATGTATCTGTGTGTGGCTCGTTCGCTCCCTCGCCCTCTCTCTCGCTCGCTCGCTCGCTGGCTCTGCGCTGGTGTGCGTTGAGTAAAAAAATATTTTTATGCAATTTTATACATATATATACAGATATATATATATATATATATTAGGGTGTATATATAAAAATATTTGCTGCTGCTGCCTCTGTTGTTTGCCGTTGTTTTGTATTTTAAATTCTGCTTGCTTGTTTTTTATTTTTCTTGACTTTTTCTTCGCCCAACACGTTTTGTATTTGAATTTGTTGTTGGATTTTGGGTAGTTGAATTTATATTTTTGTGTCGCACGTTGATTTTCTTTGCGCAATTTGCATTTTTAGGCACATGATTTGCATTGGAAGGGTTGCGATTTGTTAAAATATTTCTCAAAATATAAAACACACACGCGCTCACCACAAGATTTTGTATTTGTATTGAATTTGTTGTTGTTGCATTTGCCTGCTCGTATCTTACTCGCAACCAGCAATTGTAATTGGTGTGATTTTTAGTAATTTTTATTAATTTTTGTAGCGTAAAAAAAACTGTGCAGAGCTGAGTTGCTGAGTGCTGCGAGAGTGTGTGAATCTGATCGAATCGTTGCGAATCGGATCGAAAAGAAAACTAGACGCGGCGGCAATCGAATCGGATCGCGGCAATCGAACCGCTCGGCACGAGGTTTTGAAGCGAAATGAGGCGAGTGTCTTTGGCCATTTTGTGGCGAATAGAGTGCGAGGCGAGTGGGTCTTGGGCTGCTTTGCGGCGAACTGTGTGCGAGGCGAGCGATGTTAGGCTGCAGCGCTGTTAACTCGCTGTTATGCTCGCTCTCTCTCCCGCCGCTTTGGAGCGCAGCGGGAAAATCACTCAAGAGGCGCGAGAGCGAGGGAGAGGCCGATCCGGCGAATTCAATTCATAAGTATTACAGCAGCTACAACGTTGTTGCCCCGTTGTTTCTGTTGCTGTTGTTGTAAAAGGCACATGGCTGTGAACGATGAACGGCCTTACACACACACACACATACTGCGCCCCAGCACCCCCTCAACACCCCGCTTAACACCCACAGGCCCCAAGCAAGAGAGCGCGCCAGCGAGAGAGAGAGAGAGCCACTTTTCGTACTAAAAACCAACCGGACGTTGCCGCTCCTTGCCCCCCAATCAGCCCCTCTTCCTCGCACACACACACACGGCTCCCTCTCCCTCGCTCTCAGCCCCCCGCCCAAGAAGAGCCGTGAGTCTCGCGCGGGGTCCATGTGTTGGTGTGTTTGTGTAAAAAACGGAAATTGAAAATATGCCAACTTGTAGGCGCGCTCGTTCGTTTTCAGGCGGCAGGGGGAGGGGCTGCGGCGGCCGTCGAGCGGACGGACAGACGACACGGGCGGGGGTCGAGGCGAAGGCGAATTCATGCCAGTTTCTTTTTCATTCATTTAAATTTAAATGCAAACAGCGAGCGGCGAACGGCGAGCAGCGAGCAGCGCAAACAAACAGCACAGCAAAAGGCAAAGGCAAAAGCAGCAGCAACAACAACCACACGGCAGCGGCTACAGCGACAGCTGGGCCCCCCGCAATGTGCGAGCCCCTCTCGCTACTCACTCTCCGCTCCTCTTGGCACCCCTCCCAGCAGCAGCCTCTGCTTCTATCCGCCATTAACCCTATATAGGGTTTAATAAGGAGGGAAAGTGCATATAATATTAGATTTATATTTTATAATAAATTTAATAAGAAAAAAAAACTGAAATCCTAAATATATATTCTTAATAATCCTAATATTTAGTTTAAATTTGCGATACCACAAACTGACTCTAAATATTAGGAATTTCTTTAATTTAAATTGAGAGTTAGCCTTAACCTTAACTTTATTTTCTTAAAGTACGATTTAAATGCTTATTTCCCTTGTTTTTCTAGAGTAACAATTGCCAAATTACAAATAAAGTTGATTTAAAATCTACCTCCGCTAAAATTTACTAACCTCCAGTTAAGTTTAACGTAATGGTTAACCCCGATCTTAACCCCCTGAAAACCGCGTGTTATAGGGTTAACAGCTGGCTTGCCTACGCGCCGGGACCCGCCGAACCGAACCGAACCGATACGATATACGAACCGAACAAGTTTTCCACGAATGGGTGTGCTGTCGCCGCCGTCGTCGTCGTCGCTTTTCCGGCTGTTGCGTGCATAAACTTGGTAATTTTCCTCGTCGCCAATTTGCCAATCACCTCTCGGCGTTCGGCTTTTGGCTCTCGGCTCATTTTCCATATTATCTGCGTTCTGCGCTATTCCCTCAATGAATTTTCCTCCTGCATGTTCTTGCAGCGAATCAAGTAGAACAACACCATTTACACCAGCCCCAGCCTTCGCTCCCCACCCCCAAGAGAAAACTAAGAAAAAGAAATGCTTTTTTTTGAGTGTTGCTGCGCCGCAGCAGTGCTGCCGGCTGCGTCGCGTTGGCTGACAACATGAATGAAAATTACGCACACACAGCGAGAGCGATAGAGATGGGATGTGTCAAGGGGGGGCGGGGTGTTGGTCTATGCGTGGACAACTCAAGATGTTTCCCCCCTATGGGTGTGCGCGTGTGTGTGTTTGGGTTTCCAGCAACTCTCCGTTTCGTGAGTGTGTGTGTGTACGTTGCATGAGGTAAGCATAAGATGTTGGGCCTACGAGTGTGCCTGTGTGGGTGTGTGTGTGTATGGGAATCAGGTGAGACAAAGGTGCAAAATCATTCACACGTAAGAGTACAGAGCATGACTGGATCACTAAGAGATGAGTCTTTTAATTGAAGACCTAATAAAATGGATGAGTTGGAAACTGGAGAGCAGGGATGGGCACCTAGTGGCTCTCTGGTGAGTTTACAAACTGAAATTATGTAGTAAAAAAAAGTAATGGGGAGACGAATGATTCTGTGAACCATTGTGGGTTTTTGTTATGAGGCTCCGACTTTCCAGAATTGGTGCCCATCTATGTTTAAGATGGAAAGGGTCCGAGGCTAAGAATATATTATACATAACATTATGTTTTGATAATGGAAATGGATATATTGTTGTATATACTTTTTGGATAGTTCAATATTTCGAAATTCCCCACATATCACAAAGCGGAACCCACAATTTCAACAGCTCACAGCACTTGAGTGTGAATGATGTGGCAAAAGCAAACACAACAACGCGACTGGTTGTCGTTGTTGTTGCTTTTGGCATTGCCGCTGTTGTTGGTGCAGTTGTTGCCTTTGAGCAGAGTTGCCTCCGCAAAGCCATAAAAAAGATACACGACTGAGCGGCGCGTGCGGCTTCCAAGCTCGACAACTCTGGGGCTCGAAATCTCAAAACCAGTAGCACTTTTCTCGACGGGGACAGAGTGAAAAAAATGAGGAAACAAAAATAAGTGGAAAATAAAGCAAAATAATGCTGACTTCTGGAGATTGTGTGTGAGAGCTGAGCTAATAAGTCAGGCTTCGGAAGGCAAAAGAGTAAACAAAGATAATCCAGAGGGGAAGGAAGTGTAAAGGAATATATAATATCATGGACTTGCCTCTGTCAAATCTATTAAACCATTTCTTCCACTTAAGAGTCTCTATAAAATCGCAGGAATTACTTGGTAATACTCTATTTTGTAACTTTATAACTCTAGAGTCGAGCTAACGTAAAACCAAACTGGTTTCTACATAGAAATACACACGCATGATCAGTTCTACAATTCGAAATTCTCCCCAATTGGGGTTCTAGTTATAGAATTTGGACTGTATATAGAAATCGGCTGGCGATCCGTGGTATAGATTAGCCTGAACTTTCCCAAAAGGGGAAGTGGATGGATGGATGTTTGTAAGGCCCGCCTGGTTACTATGGGGCGTAGTATCTGTGGAATACAAAATAAATAAATGGCATATTCCACATCGCACACACACAGACACTGCCACAGATACGTTCGCCATGCAAATTTCGCTCTCTCGCTCGCTCGCAAAAGTGACTCAAACTCGCTCTCAACTCTTTCGCCGCGCGAGAGTGAGCGGCCTCTCTCTCTGCCGCTCATTCCGCACTCTCTCGCGCTCGCGGCGAATTCGCTGTCGGCTCTCACAGACACAGATTCGCCTTCGCCTTCGCTTCGTTTCGTTTCGCTTCGTCTTTTTTATGAATGAAATGAACGCTTCGCGATTATAATGAATGGAAATGGAGGTCTGCCGCCGCTCGGCCGACGCCGGCAGCGCCGTCGGCCTCGCTCTGTGCGCGCCTCGCGGCAAACACAAAATTGCCTTTGCTCTCCCCGTGACTTTCATTGGCTTTGCAAATTAAATAAGTGGCAAAGACATCTCAAAAAATATATGTACACCCATATAATTAAATATTTTCCATTTGGTGTGCCCTCTTACTTCACTTGTTTTTTATTTCGACTTTTTTGGGCTCACTGCTGAGTGCTGAGGGCAGACGCTTCGTGGACTTCGTCTCCGCCGCAGACGAGGCGTCGCCATAAATCAGCATTACAATACGAAAAATCACACAAAAAATAAAGCTCGCCAAGACCTGCCTACTTATGGTAAATATTTGCCATCGTAAATATTAATATTAACAGGAATTTTACCATATGAAGCTTTGGTTTTGTCTTAAATAAATTACTTAACATATTTTGTGTCGAGTTTCTGATGATCCTAACCCAGTTTGACAAGGATTTTATTAAAATAAAATTTAATTTAATTTAATTTAATAATATTTAAACAAAAAATAGGTTGCCTTCTTATAGTAAATATCCTATATTTATATATATATAATATTAAATAACCATAACTTGGCCAAAACAGCTTTAATTTCAAATCGGAATGCCTTTCTTTGTTAGTTTTTATTTGGAAAATTAATCTGCATACCGACTTTAAAAATACAAGAAAATAAAATTTTATTCAATTTTTGACAATTTTAATGATGTAACCCCTTATAAAATGTTGAAAAATTTGGCAAAAATTTTTTTCCGGCTTTTTTCAATATTTTATTCTTAAATAATTAAGATTTTAGCGGCGATTCGGAATATATATGGCATTTGGCTGTCATTCCATTTTTGGCCAAATTATAGTCTTCAGAAGACCTCAAGTTTACGGATATGTGGGTCCTTAAATTGGCATTATTATATCCTATTTTGTATCAATAATTTGTATTCAATATTTTATTGTTAAATGTTTAAGATTTAAAGAATTTTACCATATGAAGCTTGTGTATTATCTTTGATAAATTCTTGTACCTTTTTTGTCCCGAGTTTTCTGAAGTTCCCAAACCATCTTGTTAAAGGTTTTATTCAATAAGAGTAAAATAGTATAACATTTATAAAATTCCATTTAATTATTAATTAAAAGCGAATCGAAAGCAAATTAATTTAAAAAGGCAATAATTGTAACCTGTCTAATTTAATTCATATTCTACCAATAAATAGATCATTTAAGGCTATATCAATTGTAAGCCTAACAAATTTAACAATATAGTAAGTCAAAATATTATGTTTAATAATTTTGAAGAACACAAGGCTTTCAAGTTTCAAAGAAAAACACTTTATCATAGAAAAAATAAGAGAATCTAAATATTTTATGGGATTTTGTAAGTCCTTGACCTCATTCTCGTTTAGAACTTTTCCTTTCTCAAGTAAAAGACTACTGAAATCAATCATATATTTTATTTAGAAAATTTTAATCACTCTCAGCTTAAATATAGCCTTTTTTCTGAAGTGTATAAGACAATTTTTCGAGATGAGACTGCTCAGACTGGCTGGCATAATGAAGTCTTGACAAAATTCAACATATTTCGTGGGCGTGGGCGTTCCGCATTTGGCCAGATCTAGCCACAGAAACTAAGCTAAATTCAAATGGATATATGGAGATGTGGCGATGGAAAAGAGACATTTACATAACGCCTCATTTGAGCCAACTTGCGCCGTACAACAAGTTCTGCTCAGGTTTTCCCCGGCACGACGAGCTCCAGCCCGAATTCGGGCCAAACTTATATGTTAATCGGAATGGATTTTGGCCCATCTGGAGACCGGAGACCGGAGACGATGACATGACTTTCACAGTGGCCAAAAGCAAATTTCCTTTTTGCCCAGAACCACGGCATTTCGAGTATCTCGCAGATAAGAATACGGGTTTATCAGTAACTCGTGACTTGACTTGACCAAATGCTGAACAACAAACAGTTTTAGCCACTCTCCCTTTGTTGTTTGCCAAAATGCTGATAATACCCAAAAATCTGGGGTAAATATTTACGGTAGGGCGGACTTACAGAATATTTATAGCTTACTGGATCACCACCAGAGCTTGATGGAAAAATGCTCAACCTAGAGACACCTGTTTACTTGTACTATCTGTATTCCCTTTCTGGGAATTTTGATAATATTTTTGGCACACATTTTACGACTGCAAAAGATTGCCGAAGCGATTTACGCATTTTTTAATCAATTGTATGTCTAACTTTAGATTTTACGCACTTTAAATTGCTTTCAAGCTAAGGTATGACAAATAAATATAATAGTAAATGAAATAGTAATAATGAGAAGTATTTAAAGAACGTGTTTTTAGTACTTATCTTTAAATATTAAATGCTTCTGATTTTGGTAGAAAAGAAAACACTTTCTCAACTTTTTCCTCACTTAAATTTAAAGTGTTAAATTGGTTGAGCTAGACATTACCTAAAAAATTAGTTAAGTCTATAATATATTATTGAAATCCAACTCACGAGTTCTTAGGATAATTTCCATGTTTGATCTCTTAAAAAGTCTTAACAAAGGTTAAAATTCTTTGACAAGTTTCTACGGCTTAAATTCTTTGTTTAAAATAATTAACAAATAGCAGAAAATAAATTCAAAAGCCCGAGTCCAATGTGTTATCAAGTAAATGTCAACATAAAATGCAAGACTTTATGCACATTCACTGGCCAATGAGAAATAATAAATGCATATTTAAATTACAGCCAAATTTGGACGGTTGGACATGTAGGCTTAAAACTAACAACCAAAAAATTTAAAAAGAAAAAATCGAAGACCGAAAATCGAAAACTTAAGTGGAAGCCGCCGCCGAGGCGCTTTCCCTCCCGACGCATTTTAACATATCGTAAGCCGACGGGGACAAATACTAACCACTTTGTGGAGGAGTTCGGCGGCGGGGCGGCCCCTCGGCGGAGCCCCCACACGAAAAACTATTTCAAATTTGTGTTTATTATTTATTTATTTTTGTTTTTGTGTCGCTCCGCTCTATCAATATTTTAGCTAAACAAATTTGTGACAAACGCAATATGACGACGGCGGCAACGCCAACTCGCTTCCGTTGCCGTCGATAGAGCGAGAAAAAGAGGGGCATAAATACAGTTGGGGAAAATATAATAAAGGAATTAAAAAACTTTGAAATTAAAACAAGAAAAAATATACATCTCACAAGAAACATATCAGACTTAAAATTCGCAATCTATATTATATAAATAAAATATATAATACGCTAGAAATATTATTAATCTAAGTAATTTCTTATTTCTAATATAAATCAAGTTATACGAGATCAACTTTTCATTAGGGATATTTCCTTGGAAGGTATAGTGTTATATTTTTAAATAAACAACTCTTAATTTCTTAGAAACGTCAGCCAAATAATGAAGTTATATTTAAAAAAAGGAATTGGATACCAAATTTAAATATAACATTTTTTTTTAAATGATAAATATAATGCCGACAAGGTAAATTCAAAATTAGGCTCTGTAGAAAATAACCTTAAATTAAACGCCAAATAAATATGTAAAAGATAATAAAGTTATCCTGATAAAAATGAAAATTCATAGAATACCAATTTATTTAACTGATTTTAATTCAGTTAACGGCAAAAATAGGTATTGTCATCATTTACTTAATCATTTAAAACCAAAGTGGTTAATAAAATATATATTTTATTAACTACCTAATAAATTATACATTTTATCCAATACGTATGTACTACTATGTACTATTATTAAAGTAATTTAGTTATAATAATTATTTATTGGCTTTTATATATTTATAAAGTTCTTTTTTGGCAGTTTATATTTTTATATATTATATAATTAATATTTATTTGCAATTTAATTTTTGATTATTGAAGTGTTTCACTTGGAATATTTTCTATAAGCAAAGCCCTAACATTTAATTTTATTAATTACTTAATTCTGATAGCTTAGATCCAAAATACATAAGCTTTTTAGGCAAAATCAAAGAGGAAGTTTTGCCTACTGATATTAAATTGCAATTAAGTGGAGCTTCAAGATCTCAAAGGTAATTTTACTTAGAATATTTTCCCAACAATTTGGTGAGTTTAATATTTAGGCAATTAGAAGGATCATTTTGACATATTAGTAAGAATTTGTTCATAACAAATAGTTTATTTAAGTATTCAGGTATCCTCCTAAAAACCTCGAAGCCTTAGAAGGACTTGTCTTGTATAGATCACTGACTTAAAACTCAATTTGCTTATATTGAACTCGAGTTTTGTACAGTGTAAGTCGCCAGAGAAAGAGCGGCCGGCATGGAGCATGTGGAGATCTGAGAAAAGCCCACAGGGAAACTGGAACGCATAGCTCATATTTTGAATACTCGCATTTCCGAACGGGGGAGTCGTATCGGCATTGTCTTGCCTTTGCCCACATGGCCCCATGACTGGCCTATTCATAATATTCATAATTAAATTGGGAGAGCCCCAGCCCCCGGGGGCACCTTAAATGGGGCTCCATGTGTGCGCGCTGGACACTGCGGCGGAAGCCATTTATGGCGAAAAATAAATAAAAATAAGACTCAAATAGAGCCACTGGCTCTGGGCACACCCTTTGCCTCAATGGGCACTCACAAAAAATGCCAGAAAGGTTGGCCCGGAGGATCGATGGCAGCTGGGCCTGTGGAATGCCAATGCAAAGCAGCCGGCCAGCAGGCCGGGCCAGCAGGCAATTGGGCCAAGATCGGTGGAGTCCGGCGAGGGAGACCAGTAGCCACATCCGCTGTCAAGTCTTTTTGGGAAATTAACGCAGTTATTCACGCAATTATGCTACGCGACCGACCCGCAGAAAAGGTCTCTCCGCCTGTCGATGTCCCAGCCCCAGTCCCAGCCCCAGTTCCAGTCCCAGTCCCAGTGCCCATTTCAATCCCAACCCAACCCAGGACCCGAACTCAGTCGGGGAATTGGAATTCCTGCGACGATCAGCATGAAATGTGCGCATTAGTCTTGGTCAACGCCAGGCCATACGCAGCTAATTGAATGGTACGGATCGGGGTCCAGAGGAAGCCTTAACCCATTGGTTATTATCAGATATTGTTAAGAGAATTTAGGAATATAAAATAATTTATAAAGTTCCATTTAAAGAAAGCGATATAGAGGGCAAAGCCACATTGGTTGCTTAGAATAAAGCCTTGTAAAATAATTTCTGAATTTGTATAAATCTAAGCACTTTTGAAAGAGTATTTAAAACTTTAAGAAATTAATAATTAATTTAGTTACCATATTATTTATAACTTAGTTATATTAATTTATATAATTTAGTTATATTAACTTATATAATTTATGATCAAAAAAGACTTCAATAGCTCTGATACCTCTTCATGATTTTTAAATTCAAGTATTTAATTTTGAATAATATTTTTTAAATCAAAGAATATATGAATATAATTATCATTAATATTTTATCTCGCTAAGGAGAACCTTAAGAACCTTAACCTTAATTGAGTTTATGATGAAACAACGCTTCAATAGCTCTAAAAAATTTTTTTTAATAAATGTTCTCTTCTTATGAAACTGAAGCAGAATTTTAAAATGCATATATTAAATATTGAATTAAAGTTTTTAAATCGAAAAATATATAAATATAATTATCATATTATATCATCAATATTTTATCTCGCTATTAAATCTTAATATTGTTGAGGAGAACCTTCCCCTTTATGTTCAAAAAGACTTCTTAGCTGTGAGGTAATAATTCAAAAGATCCAACTTTATATATTTATAGTTTCTTACAATCTTCTAAAATATTTATATATATTCTTAGAGGATAACTTCATAACTCTCTATACTTTCTTCTGAAATATTTATATATTTTCAGAGAGGATAAACTGGGTATAACTTCAAGACTCTCAATACCTTTAAAACCAAACCTATGCCACAGCCTTCGCTTTTAAGATGTTACCCATTTGGCTTATCCGTTCCTCTAAAAAATGAGATAACTGTCTGAAAATGTATTCCTTTTCCAAAAATGGGTTAAAATCTTCAAATTTGATGTGAGCCCCCAGAGAGGAGCAGCTCCGGAGTGAGTGAGTGTGAGCTGGCACAAAAAGCAAAAGTGTGTCTCGAGCTTCCAGCCCTCGGCGTGATCTTGATTTCGCGTCATTATGGCTCGCACACAGATTATACAAATTTGGTAAAAATAAAAAATAAATACATATACGGGGTGTATCTTGAGTGTCTGGGCCTTGGATCGGGGGCCTGGTTGCCTCTCATGTTTATGAGACATCTGCAGACAATCGCAGCAGGTCGCCGGCGAAAACACGACGACGATCTTCATCATCCTCATCAGCCAAACCAATTTCATTCCGAGATTCGTTCAGCTGTCGGTATTTGGGTATTTGGGGGCTACTGTTTCGAATTTCTCAAAGTCGCCAAATAATTTTAATGATCTGGCACAGCGCACAAAGTACTAAATTAACTTAAGAGCCTCTTCCACTCCACTCCACTCCACTCCACTGATCTCCTCTCCGCGTTTGGCTCGCTTTTTTCCCTTTATTTTTGGTTTTTGGGCAGTGAAAATGATTTATGGCATTCCAGAAAGCCTAAGCTAAAAAGATACAGCTTCTGATTTGCTGATTTACCTTTGGGGCAAACAGAAACGGAACATCGAATAACAAAAGTTGACCCAAGTAGGGAAGAGAAGAGTAAAATAGCTAAATTAAAAAAGAATTCACAACTTAATGTGTTTTAATAGCTGGTTAAACTATTTAAGAAAGCCTTTAAAATTGCTCAAATGCTTGCTATATTGTCTCGGTCGCCAAGTGATTGTACTCAAGAAAATGATCTTATTTAAAACATTTCCATAATCCTTTGGTAACTTAATAAACTCGTTATTATTGTGTAGATTCTTATTGTTGAATAATGCTCAAAATTATAACATTACAAGTGTAATTAATAAATATATGTACATTTGTTTAAACTCTTCTTAAATGCTTGGCATTCCCAAAATATTCATATTGTTCTAACTGGTAATTTCTTTATTACATGTTTTAAATTGTTAACCTTTTAATTTAGTTTTAAGGAAATAAATATGTTACTTCCTTGCAACACTTGTAACTATTTCTAAGCTTTGGTTTGAAGTTATTAAAAATGATTAAGAAATAGTTTAGATTGTCACTATAAGGTAATGGATATATATTTAGATATAGGAAGACATGGGAACCTAAATTAGCCTTTCAAACAGAAAAACTTTTGTATAAAATATAATACAGGAAATATGAACATTAAAGTTAATTTACAAATATTTCTTAGCTTTTGACCTTTGATCTATGACTATTCTATTAAATATTTTTAAAGGAACTTTTAAATACGAAATACTAGTTTTAATCCATGTCTTGGAAGCTCTTTAAACGTTATTCAAAATATATAAATATATAGAAACAAGAATGTTTAGGAAAGGCAATAAACTAGGAAGATATTAAGTAGGTATTAATGAAACAGTAAATTAATAATCATGAAAAGCGTTTTGAAATAAGTTAAATTAAAGCTTTTAAGTTTAATCTTAAACTGTTGTTACTGTTGCCTTGAAGTATCAACAATTAATTGATCCTTTGTTCTAAATAAAATATAAATTGTTTGCCAAGCCAAAAACTAAAGACATTTGTTTTATTTTCTTTATAAGTAAAGGACACCTAACCTTTAGACGACTTTTGAAGTAGATATTGATGAAATGTTAATTAAATACTAATTAAAAGAGTAATTTAATTTAATTTTTAAGCTGTTTTCCTCCCTTGCCTTGAAGTATTAACAATTAATTGATCCTTAGCTCTGAGTAAAGTGTTCGATTTTTGCCAAGCCAAGAACTTGTGACATTTGTTTTATTTTCTTTGTAAGTAAGGATACTTAACTACTTAATCTACTTTTTTAAGTAGATATTTATGGAACAATAATTAAATACTAATGAAAAGAGTAATTTAATTTAATTCTTAAACTGTTTTTTCCTCGCTTCCTAGAAGTATTAACAATTAATTAATCCTTTACGATTTTTGCCAAGCCAAGAACGAGTGACATTTGTTTTATTGTCTATCTTTTGTAAATAAAGGACACTTAACCTTTTAAAACAAAGAAATGACTAGGATCTCAAGTGACATTATTGAGCGCTGAAAGTACATTTTGGCATTGCAGGAGGGAATCAGTTGATAGAGATGGACGGGCAACAGGGAGCTGGCCACTCACCAGGACAGGTTCCAGGACGAGGCACTGACTTGCGGTTCGCTGCCTGATGGATGGGTGTTCCGGCACCGATTCTGGTTAAAAGTTGTGCTCCTGCCCGTTCGATTCGACTGCAGGATAATGCAGATAATTTGATTAGAGTTTTGGCTTCGGTTCGGTTCGTTTGGGTTTTCGGGGGAGGGGCGTTGATTGAGTTGAGTTGTTGCTTTGTTTTTCGGTGGCAACTGTACTTGATGATGCGTTAGGGCCTTTGGTTAATTGATTAATAGCACGATTAATGTTTGGATCTTATTCTTTTTGGGGTAAGCACTATGTTTATATTTGGGGATATGCTCCCTAGTTCACTAATTAATTGTGTTTATTTAATGTGTATTTATATACATAAGCGCCGAAGTTGCGCATACGCCATGTGCACTCGAGGGGTTTTTAATTGCGTTTTTGTCTTATATTCTGTCTTGCTGACTTCCTGGTAATTACACACCACAAAGGTCTCTATATATATCTGGTAAGCTGGATAGTTCCTGCAACTACTGGTGGCTCCTGGAAGATTGCACGTTGAATGCAGGCTGACTCTCGTCCAGTGACTGAGCCAACGGTGCACGGAACTGCAGGCTGGGCCGAAGCATCGCCGAGGAGCGACGAGCCCAAGCCGACAGGATCTCGTTGTGAAGGGGAATCCCCGACTGGCCAGCCGACTACGGCCGAGCCTTGGATGCGTGGGCTTCGTGCGGGGTGGTCGGGTTCGGTTACGGGTCTCGGCTACGGGACTGCAGGCTGCCGACTGCCGACCGCCGACCGCCGACTGCCGACTGCCTCGCTGCTGCAGGACTAATCCTGGCTGCCGCTGCTGATGGCTGCTCCTGTTCCCTGAACGTGGCTGCCTGCTCCGGCTCCATCTCCATCTCCGTCGCCGTCTCCTGTTCCATCTCCTGTACCGCCTCCGTCCCCGGCTATTTGCATGGCCATATACAACGCCCCTCTCCCGCCTCGGTGAGTCCTCGGTGACCCTGGAGCACCCAACCCCACCGGGGCGCACGCACCAATCAAGGCTCTCCGCTCAAGGTCATACCGCTGACGGCCATTTTGGATGCACCGCCCGCCCCGTTCAATGGCCGCCCACACGAACACAGTCGCCTGCATTTCCCGGGCCCAATGAGCGACTCCCGGTCGCCTTGGCAACGGCCTTCGGTGGGCGTGGCCCTGACATTGGCCGTGGCTCTCCTTGGGGGTTGCTGCACATCCACAAGGTCGTCTACCATCAGCTGTTCGGCCAGGGTTGCCAGTGCCTTGTGGCGGCAAATTCGAACACTTGCCCCGCACAAAAGATTAGCACTCCTTAATTAAAGTCGGGCGAGTCGCGGACGCGGGCCCAGCACAAAAAACTCATTTCGTTTACTGCCCCATAAATTAATCAGTGAAAACAATAAAGATTTCAATATTATTTCCAACGACATCCGGTCGAATGCGGCACCAAATTTGGCGGAGAGCTGCGAGTCCCCTCCGAGCTTCGAGTCCCTCGGGCCAAAGTAACGAGCAGCCACTTTGCCAGCTCCACATATATGGGCGGGACACATAAAAATATCTGTCTATATATCTATATATAAATGTATATATAAAAGTCTCCAGAAAGAATAAATACCCACAAAAAAAAGCTAAGGTCTAACAGGAAAGCTGAAGAGGCAAGAAATGGTTTTCCAATCGAAGTTGGGATACTTTTTAATTGCCAGAAATCAAATATATTTAAGGAAGTGAGTATGAAACTATATATAAAGGAAAGGCATCAAAATAAGAGAAAAACTGTCCTGAATATTTAATATTAATACATTTTTAATTGTTTCCATACATTTAGATATTTTTTAAAATTTATAGTAATGGAATTTGAGCAGTTACTTGTCAAAAACAAATGATTACCAGAACAGGAATTATTTTTTGTATTTATTAGTGAAGAAAGATGCAATATTTAAGAAACTAAAACTACCTCTAAATCGTTCTTGAAAATGTATATAATTAAATTGAGGAATACATACTAAAAGCGGTTATACATTTAATTAATTTAGCCAAAAAATTATTCTGTAAAATAATAATAAAGAATACTCCAAACTATCACAAAAAGTATGAATTATTTATTGAGCCTAGAGTCTGAATTTATAAGTTTTAAGCTTGAAGCGGAAAAGAGATTCATTGATTTTAATCTCAAATAAAAATATGTCTCACTCAATTAATAAATATAATACAGAATATATATAGAATAAATATAATAAGAAATAATTTCGAATTGATATACGGTTCATATCCATGCGAAGTTATTTCTTATTATATTTATTCCATATATATCTTATATTATTTATAGATTCAACAAACATAATATTGGAAGACATTCGGGGTAAACCCCTCGTGAAGAGTATTCCCATTGGAATTTCATTTGATTTTTTGCCAGTTTGGGAAACTGGACATCTCCCCATTGTTTTGGGCCGTAAATTGAAATGCCAACAAAATGTGAATCATCCGATCAGAGCAAACAGAAACGGCGGCGACCAGCGCGCCAAAAAAAAGCAGAAAAAACGAACTGCCATTCAATAAACACACAAAACATTTAGACAAACATACATGTATTTACAAATGAATGCCAATGCGAGAGGCAGGGAATAAAAATAAATGAAATTTCATTGTGAGATTTCATTGAGCAGCAAAAGGCTCAATGAGGGAAATGTATCAAAGTTGGCCCACGTTCGCTTTTGACTTTGATGGCTTCGGACCTCGATTTGGATTTGGATTTGGATTTGGATGTGGCGCTGCCTTTCCGTTCATTCGATCCGCCATAAATTCTTCGAGTGCTCCGACTGACGTCACAAGTGTCCTAGATTATCGCCGCAGTGGCAGAGTGGCCGAGTGGCCAAGTGGCCGTGTGGCAGAGTGGCAGAGGTAAAGACCCCGAGGTGAAATGAACTCGGCCAGGCCAATGCACGTGCAAAATATTTATACATTTATTTGGAAGCTGTTTTTCCCGGCTAGGCAGATCCGTTCCCAATTCCGTTTCCTTGCCCGGCGAGTGATGGCTGCTTGTGGTTGGGGTTACAGCCTCTCCGCCTGCCTGGGCCCCAGCACCTTCATCACATTCCGCTCGATGGCATCCCGGTTGGCCATCAGGCGCGTCAGCTTGTCCTCGTACTCCGCGTACCGCTGGTGACTGTGCTCCTGGGCCCCTTGCGACGGGTTCAGACTCTCAAAGGCGTTGTGCCTGGGCTTCCATCTCTGATCCTCTGATCCTGGCAGAGATTCGTCCCCGCTGTTCTCTGCCCGAGTCCTGATGTCCTGCCCAGGGTCGAGTTTTTGGCCCCAGGCCTGCCTGGAGTCGTCTCTACTCTCCTGGGAATCCCTCAGGGGCCCGGGACACTCTTCCCACTCCTGGTAATACTGTGACTTCTGGGACCACTTCGTCTTGGGATGCTGCTCCTTGCCTTTACTGCTCTTTCTGCTGGCTCCCTGCGGCCTCAATTTGCCCAGGCGGGTTTCTATGTTCCTGACGTTGCCGGTTATGGCCTTGGCATGGTGGTCCAGAGCACCCATTAGGCAGGAGATCCTGGCCACAAAGGCCTCGTCGTCCACGACTGTGTCATCACCACCCAACTCATCGTCGTCGTCCTCGTCATCGTCGTCGCCGGCCGCCATGTCGAGATCCTCGTCATCGTCCTCGTCCCTGACTATTTTCTTGGGATGCTTCTTGTGGGCATGAGACTTCTCAATGCTCAAGTCGCCGGGATTCTCGGCGGGACAGATCCCGACGCCCAGTTGTGAGTCCTGAATCGAGTTGGACTGCCACTGATCACTGTTCAGTGGACCATCCGGCTCGCCACTCCTTGGACGCTTCGGCATGGCCATCTCGGGGCTCTGCTCGCTGAGGGAATTCGAGGGGTACTCCGGGTACTCTTGTCTTTGGCACATAAATAAGTTCAGAAGTAAGCAAGCGATAATGTATACCTTACTAAAAATAACCATACTTATTAATTCAAATATTGTTTGTGGGAATTGAAAATTAAAGCAAAGTTCATCGATGATTTTTAAATGGATTTTAACATTTTGTGACACTCCAGAAATTGATCTAAGCTATGGCTTAGTCCATATCTTTATGTCTGTAAGAAATATTTATAGTTCACTTTTGAACTTGTTTAATTTTTAACTGACCTTTAATTAATTTCAGCTGATTAAGAATAAATATATGTATATTCTTTACAGGGCTTAAAACGACTCTTCGACTGAGGACTAAGTTTTATCTGGAAGAAATGTATTTTTTCTTGGAACTATTATATAAACTTGGCTGATATATGATAAAAGGTAGAACTCAGCTATTTTATTGCCTAGTTAAATACATTGAAAATATAAAACCACAAAATTATACTGATTAAATGAATGCTTGTTTTCTTGGGAATAAATAAAAACTGAAAGGTTTTCCTCAACCATAGAAGATATTGCCTAATAAATGTTAGAACCATTTCCAAAGAATATGTATATGCCTTGCAAATTGACCAATAATTTAAATTGTCAATTTCAGTTTGACTTTTATTTCTCCTCTCCATTCATATTACGTATACGCACATACATCCCAACGACAGACGACATGCCGCGGCATTGGGCCACGCTAAGCAGTTAAGCTGGCACGCTCAAGTGGCCATGGAGTCCTTCGCCATGCGGTCCGTTTTCCTCAATGAACCAATGCCGCCCACGCAGCGTCATCAGGGGAAAATACAGAACAGAGCACGGAAAAGCAGGGAAAATGGGAAAAAGGAAAACTTGGCTTTCACAGCTGCGGCAGGGCCAGGGGAGCCTGTGTGAGCTGCCCTAGTTCCACAGTCCTTCTGTGGAAGCCATTCGCCGAGGACCTTTCGCCTTGTGAATGAAAATCCTTGTTCGCTCTCGCCCGCTCTTTCGGGTATCTGTGACGGCATCGTGGGTTGAGGGGGTTCGGCATCGGGCTCGGGACTGGGTTCGGGCTCTGGGGGGGACTTTCCACCACGATGGGCGGGGAATGTCATTCTTGAATTGGCCCCAGCCTCGCGCATGTGTTGGCCCTGCTGTTGGCCAGGCCAAGAAAATCAATGAATGAACATGGAGACACGTAGCCCGCAAAGAAGGATGTGTCGGTGTGCGCAGTCTTTGCATTTTTTCCTCAATGAAAAGCACAAGCACAGGCACTCGCCCTCGCTGGCATTAAATTTTGGCAAAGGAAATGCCGCACATTTCCTTTGAATTTTAAGTGCATCACCACCTCACATGCCATTTAAGACGCAATTACGTGCCAGAAATAACGTAATGCGATACCGAAGCACTTGCAAATGGAGGAACAACTCAATGGCACCACCGCTGCACTTCTATTAGGTGCTTTAAATTTTTATTGCACTCTTTTTAATGGCCTTTCTAGGTCTTTGTTCTTTCGACCGGACGTCCAGGCAATTTCCAGAAACTGATGTGTGACAGGAGTATATGTTCTCACCTGCTGTCAATGTATTTTATGTGTTGGAGAAAACCTCATTGAAATCTAAATTAAAGAACATCCTCTTCAAGCTTATGTGTTATATATACATTATAGCATTATTGGGTTGCAATTGGGTCAAGAGAATAGTTAAATTAATTCAATATTAAAAGATTTTGGTATCTATCTAAACAAAGAATGCTTAAACCTTCATTACGCACCTTCTACTTTGAGACAAAAGAGTTTTTCAATACATCTAAGGTATAAGTATTCATTACAACTTAAAACAATACAATATACCCCAAGAATGATGCTATTTTTCGTATAAAATAGGTCTCTATAAGAAGTTGTGTTTAAACAACGGGTTTATGTGAAGAGACCTACATTAAAATCAGAGTATTTGAGAATATACAGAAGAAGTATTATCTATTTTATATTTATCCATTTATTTGGCCAAAGGTAAACCTTAAATGGCAACTTATAAATATTCCATAATATAGTTACAATGAAAGTTTTTCTTGTAGAACTTTTCAGCTTTTTAGAGAAATTCTTTCAATTCCAAGTCTTTTAAGAAATATACTTTGAAGACATTTAATAAATTTTCTTGAGCAGTTACCCTCTATAACTTCTAGTCCCAGCTTAAAGCTTTTAATACGTGAAAGATTTCTTATAGAAGTAAAAGTATTACAAGGTTGACAAGATTAAATCCTTGCCATCATGTCCAATAAAGCATTAAGAACAGCTTACCTTGACTAGTAATTGACCCGCTTTAGCAGCTTATCCAATTTAAATCGACAGCTTCTCCTTGGGGACAAAAGTCGCTCCTTCGGCTATATGGTATCTGGCAGCAGCCCCATTAATGGCGCTGGCACTTGGCAAAACATTAGCTCGAGGACGAATGCCTGGCAGGATGCAAGATGCGAGGTGCGAGGTGCGGGGGTATATACGACACACTTGGCCCACTTGAGCCCAGTTGAAGGATACTTGCAGGCAGCATTTGCGTCATTCACAAAACTGAGCTCTGCGTCTCGTAACTTTGCAGTTGCTGCTGCTGCGACACAATTGTCCTTCGGGTGAACGAACCCCGTCGGCGGATGACCCAGTTTTTTGGGCTGCAGGACGGCGGTGGACTGGCACTGGCACTGGTAAAGGCGCAGGACTCCCCCATTCATTGCTGGCATCCTTGGCGCGTTCAATGACATGCCCAGTATGCACCAGCAGCAGCAACAAGGAGCGCCAGCTCCAGCATCCTGGCTATGAATGAAAAACGGACCTCTGCGCATGCCAACTAGGTCAATATCCTTTTGCCCGATGACGTCACCAGTGACACAGTTAACACACACAAACAACACACCCTTTTTCTCGTTTTTGCATAGCTTAACTTTTCTCCTGTTGTGGCATTTTATTCTAGGTTGGCATTAACAAAAATCGCAGGCAATAAATGGGGATTTGTTTGGGTTTTGCTTTGTGTAAAGAGCGTTTTACAAAAAATTTGATTTAAAACCATTATAACAGAGTTATCCTCTTCAAGCGACTACGACTGCGACGAGGGCGACGATGACTGTTAAAAAATGAAACTAAGCTTAAGAGAAAGGATCCAGATCCTCTTGAGAACGAGGACGTGGACACAGCGCGCACAGTCTGAAGTTTGATTAGTTTCTTTATAGTTTTTTTGTTTCCTTGTACGTTTAGCTGCTGATAATTTTGGCAAATAGAATTTATTTACAAGATCTCAAAGAGCTTTTTCAGTTCCACCATCAGCGACCAGTCCGCCTTGATCAGGTCGTCGCGGAAGTAATCCTTGCAGGCATCAATGCTCTGGCGCGAAATCTGCAAGGACAAAAGGAATAAGGGGGTTATTTACTGAAAACTTGGAGCAAACAGGCCATGAACCTGTTAATTTTACCAAGCTAAACCTAGCATGTATAGGGTATAACCTAAGTATAACATTTCCGCTTTAAAGCTCTTAAAAAATCTTGTAATATTAATGAGTGTAAAGTTCTTCACAAACTATAACCACTTAATTGCCAAATTTATCAACTTCAAAGCCACATTTCACAATTAAAACCCCATTTAAAAAGAAATCTCCATTATAGAGCGAAATTGTAATCATTTTTTCATATTTTTTGCACCAGCGTGTGCCTTTAAATGCATATTAATAACACACTGCGCTACACATAAATCATTTTGCATTATGGATTCAGCAAAAATGTATAATTGGAACGTGCCAATTGTCATATACGTATATATAGCGCCCACCGATTTCTCGGAGAGTGGGGCAGGGGCGGGCTAAGAGATTCAGGATACGGCTGCTCCATCAATCAAACAACGGGGCGGCACGTGTCGCTGGTGTTTCTCCCGCCCGGACCCCGACATATGCCGCATAACAATTAAAATCATTTTTAACAATATTTTTTTTCATTTTCCATCTTTTTCGTATTCGATTCGGCTTTAGCTTTAGCTTTATGCCCCAGCAACGCTTTATCGAAGCTATTTTAGTGTCGCCATTTTTATGGCGCTTTTTTAATGCGTTTTTTAATGCCTCCTCGCGTTTATGGCGAGACTCCCCAGTCTCGAGACCTTATGAATAGTTCCACTTTCGGACCCCCTAACAGACCCTTGATAAAGAGCCAGTCCTCTGCTGCCTGGGCCCTCTTCTGTCTGCTGTCTGCTGTCCGCGCATTACTCTCCCGCTTAATTATTATTTTTATACCCATTCGTAGCTGCTCTGTAGCTGCTTTGTTGTGTTTTTTTGGCGCATCGCATATTAATTAGGCCCGATCAATGCTTTTGATTATGGGAAACGTATAGTATTTATGGTACAAAAGATTTCTCTAAACGATAAGCGGGAATAAAGCCTCTCAAGGAGTCCTCATTTATGGCCATGCATATTAAAGCGAATGGGCCAAGTCTTTTGTCCGCTCGACTCGCGAGAGTTGAAGGATATATCCGGGGAGTCGTTAAAGAAAGAGCCTGAATTTAAGTATATACTGATTGGATATCTATGGAGCTTTATTTAAATGCCTATTTGGGCTTGGGATTAAATATGGAAAAGATATCGATATCGACGATTTTAGAAATATCGAAAGTTATCAATGCCATATTGATAATTATTTTATTTTATCACATAAAATGCTCCTATATAATGGTTTTTATATGATAAATAAATATATATATTTATTTTTTAAATAAATTAAAGCATTTCCATTTTGATTTCGATTTTGATGATACAGATTGATTTATAATTATCTATTTCCTGATTTTACATTCTTAAAGATCCTTTTGTAAGCTTTTACATTATAAGCTTTAATCTGATATTTCTAGATATATTTACAATAAAACAATATTAGGTATTTGTTTCTAGAAAACAATTTTAAGACTTAATCGATTATCTATCGCTATATATCGACAATATATCAATAGGTCCCTATTTGGTTTGCCATCTCTAACGTAAGATGCTGATTTCGCGCTTATAGTTCCCCTTGATGGGTTTCCAGCTTTCAGATCAAATTTCACAGAATTTTCGCCCACAATCTTTGCACGCGCATTACGGCCTAATCGGGGCTTTAAAGTCCCCTCAGCTCTGGTGCAATTTCCACTTGATTAGCTTGCTCCGAAAACCCATTAAGCCCCAAACATAAACCAATCAGTTTCAACTAATTGCTGCTATTTTTAGACTGCGGCACAAGGCCTTGCCCAATTCACCAACTCTGAACCCGCAAGGCCGAAGCAGCAGTTTGACCTCAGCTTCAGTTTTCAGGGGGGAGGCACTCCGATGGGGTGCTCTGCTCCATTTTGGGTCGCCGAATGCGTCACTGAGCTGATAAAAGGCGAGTACACAAATTAAAGCCGAAAAGAAAAGAAGAAAAAAATAGCCACAAACGGCGAAAACCGAACCCGCTGCAAAAGCACACACAAACTGGGTCGACATCCGAGGGAAACTGGGTTATTTCGATGACGATATACATATGTATATACCCGCCGGAGGGGTCAACGTACGCCGCCCGGTGTCGCAGCTGCAAGTGCATTGCCGTGGAAGGTGAAACGTGACGTCAGCCCCCGACTCGGGTCAAATACGGCGGATATATGTGTGTATCAGCATGGGGATGCAGGAGCAGAAGGACACAACCTCCCTCCGCATGCATAAGTGCCCAGAGTGCCATCGGTATCATCAGGTCAGCCATGACATAATACCCTTTCATGGCTGCCAGGTTCTCTGGCAAGAGACATTGAGCGCTATAAATAGACGGAATATGTGTGTAAATTGGGCGGCGATGTGGGGTGGGACTTTCAGCTTTTGATAGCTTCTAATGGCGTACACACTGGGAAAATCAGAGGACACCTTGGGATGGTAATAAAACATGGGCTTACTAGTGAGAAACATTATATTGGAGAATACTGATGGGAATACCCCGAGCAACACAGTCCTCAAAATAAGATTTAGACATTTTTTTTATATTAAAAGATATAAATTCAACATTGTTTCGAGCTTATAATTCCCAAGTGAAGAATCAGAGTATTTCTTACTTCCATAAAGAAGAATGAATATAGAAGAAGTGTCCACAAAATAATTTTTAAGCAGTTACTCATAGAAATGAAATTCGAAAGTATATCCAAGTATATCCAAAGAGAAGAATTTTGAAAAGAAAACTCTTTTAATTGACCAAAAATTATTTATATTTTTGTGTATTTTATAAAAAAAACTTTTTTATGTTAATTAATTAGGGAAGACCATAGAATATCACTAACTATCGATTCTGCACGACTAATTAAAAGACATATTTCCTGTTTCATTATTAAAACACACTTTCCACCTGACTTATTTTTGTTCAGTGCCTGACTTTATCATTCAATTAGGAGGCCTAAAAATACATCGATTCATCTTTATTTTTACGCGGCATTAATTGAATAAAGCGCGCTGTAAACTCGAAACTCAATGAGCAATTAAGAGCCGCCTAGGCCTCTGACGTCATCGATGTCACCCGCTGATAAGGGCGACAAAATATAATTCGAAAATTAAGTTTGCTATCGATTTTGGTTTCTGTAAGAGCCTTGAAGGGCGAGAGCCCTTGACGTCAGCGCGGCGGTAATTGTTAATCAAATGATTGAATGAAAGGAAGTTCCAAAGACCTTTCAACGCCACTTAGGCCAGTTAAGTCATCCAAGTTCACTACCTGCCCATTCCCTCCGAAACACTTAGCACTTAACACACACACACACACACACACACACACACACACCAATACACACAAGTTGGCCATGTAATTTGATAAGCCAAATGGCAGTTGGTGCTTTCCCAAGGTGAGGTGCGCGGTGCGCGGTGCGAGTGTGTAAAAGAGGCGGTTCAGGTGCACGGCCACTAACTTCTCACCTTTTGCCAGGCAGGTGCAATTGACAACTTTGATTGCCGCTCGCCGCTGCTGCCGTTGAGCTTAAGTGATTTGCACTCGAATTCGCACTGAATAACGGACTCGGTGTCCGCTCCTATCAATTAAAGTAAATTGATGGTACCCTTCGTACTTGAAATATGTTAGAAATTAATTGGTGACTCCTGGCGACCTTTGATTTTGAACAATTTTGGGGCCAATTCTAGCTATTAACTTGATAGGCAATTGATAAGGTATGAAAATCGATATATAATCGATACATAAAGGTCGAAGGGTTGCTGATAATGGCTATGGTAAGGTCACAAACAAATGTTTCTACAAGCCTGCTGCTTGTGCAATCAATATAATCAATAATAAAAATATCGATTATTTTGCATTTATATTTTTACTATTTATCCGGCACTGATGACGGCTTTGGCAAAGTCAGGAACAGATGTATAACCAAGCAATCGATATATCAATCAAAACTTAATTCTTGTAAATTTGTATTCAGTAATATTTATAGGGTATTCTTATTATATATAGGGTACGCATAAAGACACTGGCTAGGTACTGCCAAGCCTACTGCTAATATTATCGATATATTAAACAATAAAGGCAATAAAGTGTACATTTTAATTCTGTTCTCCACTTTTGCCGGAAGTCGTTGGCTTAAAAATCAATAACAATATTAATGCCTTGAAGTAGTGCCCTTCAGAACTTCTCTAAGAAAATCAAAGGATGTTCTAAAGCACAATAAAAAAGCCAATAAAAAATAACCAATATTATCAAGGTTACAATCGGCACACTTCAGATATCTAATCGTTCATAAATATCGACGAGTATTATGAACTTCCCGACAATGCACTCAGGTCTGTCTAGAGTTCTAAGTCGATGCTTCCGCTCACGAGTCCTAATGAATTTATGGCCATTGTGGCCGCGTCTTTTGTTTTTCCCTTCAAGTGGCTGTCCACTCGAAGGCGATGATGATCAGAACTCCACTTACCTTGCTGATCAGCATGTCCTCCGCCTCGAAGTGGCGGCCAAACATCTTGGGCGATTCACCGGGAATTGGGTCGATTTTAACGCAAATCTCTTGACCCTTGCGCGCCGAATCGATTTGCTTGTGATTCGATTCAATGGAAGTCACGATTCCAATGTCCACAAACTGCAGAAATACAAAAAGAAAAGATGAAATTAAAACTATTAGTGAAATTGTGAAAGTGTTTGCGGGCCCTTGGGGCGTATGTGTAATATAGCTGCAAATTAGGTGGGTGAGACTTCCGCATGTCATTCACTGAATCGCTGATAAGTTATGCCAGCCAGGCTCATTTAATATGCCAGAGCCGTAAAATAACTCCACGTTAAGCGCCAAATAAAAGGTTTGCCATAAAAACAGAGAAGCAGAATTACGGCGGGGCCACTCTTATCAGCGCATCTGTTGCGAGTTTCATGTGCGGTGACCACTTCCTCAATTCCGCTGATAAACTCGTGGGTGGTTAGCTGTCTCTACATAGTACACTGTTCGGCTTTTTCTGCCCTTTCAGCCTTTTCTAAATATATTTTTTATTTTATTATGGAGTGCCTGCTTCCGATACTAGACCCCACTCTGCCGGCACACTGTAAAAACCATAAAACTATGATTGGTAATAAGATGTAAGCTTAAATTAGGGCTTATAAATATATAGGAAACTTTGCTTCATCATTAATATCCTAGAACCAAATTAGAACAGGTTTTCAGTCTCTATAACTCTTATCTCCTTTGATCAATAAGTTCCTGTTTACATTAGTTTCTAATGATATAAATTTAACTAGCTTCTAGATACTTCTCTAGAACCCTATCTGTGGTTTTTGCCAGTGGTGCCACCGTGGTGCTCCTATCTCGATGGCCTAACAAAGTCATTGAACCAAATTGTAACATGTTTGTTGTCGTAACCCGTTTGCACTCGGCGGCGGCAGCAGAAACTACAGCAACAACGGCCAGAGAGCTAGAGCGGCTCTGGCTCTGGCAGACAGGAAACTGTTGCCAACGTCGCCGTTTCCTGTGGGCGCCCCAATGGCGTCGCTGCCGCAGCCGCTGCCGGCGTAGCTGCCCTCCCTCCTCCCTCCCCGACCGTTCGTATTTCATTCAAACCAAATAAATTATTGAAATTTTTTGTTGGCTCGTTGCTATCGGTGCAAATAGCTACAACACATTTACACACCCCATCGAGGAGGGCAGCATTTGTCACCATTTCCTGTCGTTGATTACTCATACGCCCCGTCGTACTACGTCTTCGCTTCTTTTTGTTTTTATTCTTTTTTCGTGTCTCCGCTTCTCTTCCTATCTGGCCCGGTCTTGGTCTCTTCGTAAAAGTTTTCATTAAATGTGTTAATTTATTTCCATTTCCACACAATTTTTTCTTTCAACATTGCGCCGCTGCTTTTATGAGAGCAACGAAAACACCCCAGTGGGGGATATTTATGATATACAGAATAGATAGGTGCAGAAGGATGGAGTGGAATGGGTTGGGTTGGGTTGGGTTGGGTCTGGAAAAGTGGCCGACTGGCAGAGTGGGAAAGTGCCAAAGTGCGGTTCTTCTGGGGACCATGCCGAAATTAGTACGAAACGATGAGCGGAAAAATTGATTGGCCTGTTGATGCAAGTAGCAGGAAAAACAAAAAATAAAACAGGGGGAAAAGTGACTTGAAAGGAGATAAATTGGTAGGGAAATTGTAATTCTAAGGGAGATTCTTTTTAGTAGATTATGCTTAAGTTTTCCCTTGACTGATTATTATTTTCTAAATCATATAAATTTAAATCAAATCAAATCAAGCAAACGCTTTAAGCAAGTTAAGTATAACAAATTTGAAATCACAAGAATCTTGTGAGTAGAGTATCACCACTTCATTCATCAGTATCCGCCATATAGTTCAAGTTCTAAACCCTTTATTTCCTAAAAAATAACCCAATTGAGCCCCTAAAACCCATACATCATATGAGATAAATAAGTTAAGTCCCAAGATAGATATTTTTCAATTGGCTTGAATCTTAAGATATTCCATTCAGCAGATTTCGGCCACTTTCAGTGGATTATTAATCCTCTACATATGCATAATTCAGAACAACCAAAAATATCTGAAGAAAACGCTGGCATATATTTTTACTCTCCGATGCCAAAGCGAACAAATTCTTTATTGGGCATCGGGGAAAAATTCGATGACGACGCGCGGTCGTCTCGTGTCTCGAGAAACCCAAACAAGTTGACTACGAAAACAACATTTTACATTCCACATTAATTTTTTTCTCTTCGATTTTGTATATTTTTCGTGTCTGTGTGTGTATCAGCGTTTATCTAAAAATATGATTTATATATTTCGTACAGACCGGATGTCGTCTATTTTCGAAAAAGCGCTGCCTTGTATGAATGAACGAAAGCAACAACCGAAAAAAGAAAACCGAAAAACAACAAATCAAAAGCAAATAAAATGAGATTCAAAAACATTTTGGTTTTGGCTTTTTTGTGAAATGTTTGATAGAGAGCGACAGCAGAGAAAGAGACAAACAAAAACTAAACTTGTCTGATATCTTTTTCGGTTTGTTTCTCCTCCTCTCTTTATTTTTTTGGGCAGCGCAAACATTTTTGTGACACAATTCTCTGATTTCTTTCTTCTTTCTCTCTCCAGCTTGTTTGCGCTGTGCTGTTGTCAGCAGGAAACACTAAATTAGTTGACCGTAGAGGGAATTACCCCATATACAGCATAATATATATGCACACATTTATATGTGTCAAGCACAGACAAAAATTCGCAACATCCGTCACAGGGGAAGACTACAACAGCAACAAAAAGTAAGAGAAGAAGCAAGAAATAGCGCTTAGGTCAAGGGACCCGACTATGTGATACCCGATACCTGAAAGAATTGCATAAAAATATCTTAGCTATTATAAAATATTTACTTAATAGTTCCAGCTGTAAAGATTTCTAGATATAGATGCTTTAAACATCTTGGCGGACAAACAGCGGACAGAGAATAACGGACGACGGACATACGGACAAACCGGCAACATTCAACCGACAATAAATTTATAGTAAAATCTTTTTTTAATAACTATCGTTACTGAAATATAAATGTATTAAATATATAGGCGGACAAGCGGACAACGATCAACGGACAACGTCTAAACGGACAAACGCTCACAATAAATAAATTCCTAATAAAAACTATATCTATATCACTTGCACATATACATCAGCTCTAAAAACATATACCCTTTTAATCTGCCAGTACCGGGTATTTAAATAAATATATTTATCCATATATTTCAGGGCTTCCAGACTGCGCAGCTGCAACTTCGAGTGGCCGCCAGAAAAAAAAAAATATATAAACAGTAGCAAAGTCCAAAGCCGGCACAACATCAATTTCTTTCAATCTCGGCTGCCGGTCTTGGATTCTTCTCTCTTCGCCACCAATTCTTCTGCCCCTCGGGCTGCCGATCTACGCTTTTCAAATGAATCGAGAGTCTGCGGCCAGAAAGTTGCCTACGTCATGTTTTCCGAGGGAGAGAGAAGAACTTGTCGCTGATTCAAGAGCTCAGCTCAGCCTCGGCCTCAGATGAGCTCGGTTCGGCTTGGTTCAGCCCGCAAGCCCCCACATTTGAGGAAGCATTTATATAGTCATCATCATAGCAATCGCTATGAACATGATCACGATCCATCCGTCCACGGACCACCAGATAACCCCACTCAGCAGCTGCCCACAACGGGTCGGTGGAGGAGGAGATGGAGTATGGAGAACAACCTGGGGAGCTCCGTTGACAGCCGAAACATGAGGGGAAATGATGGAGTAGGTGCAGCAGGGCTGGAGAGTTCTGTAGAATACAAGAAGCTTGGACCAGTCTTGGTATGTGGTAAGGAGTTATTTGAATTCTGAAGAATTACTCCAGAATTTTCAAATATTCATTGAGAAAGCTTCTGAAAAGAAATAATCCTATTTATAATTAATAGGATTTTATATAGTGTTGAACAGATATCTAAACTGAGCAGTGTTGATTAACAGTTATTAAGGCAAAGCCCTTTAGTTTCCGAAAATGTTGTTTATATTTCTCTTTAAGAACTATAAGTAGAATTAAAGTGCCCTAAGATACTTAAAACTATCGGTAGCTCATCTCGACTCTTGCAACGCCCAGCTACATGGCTTTCAACGGCATTAACAATGGCAACAACACCCACCAAATGAGCCAGGCTGGCCGTACTAAGCCCAGCCATTCATCGGGAAGGCCAGAAAATAAAATAAATACAAAAATAAGCAGAAGCAGCAGCAGTGGGCATCGGGCACCACCGTGCCATATGTCTAGTCATGCTCATTAGCATCTCCAGTATCTGCGGCGGCATTCCCAGCGCTCATCCAATCTTGAATCTACCATCTCTCGCTGCAGTGCAGCGACGCCCACAACGCCCACAATCCACACTCGTAGGAGTAGCCAAGTCGAAAAGAAAATCTTTCACTCACAGGAAGTTTGTGGGCAACCGTCATCATCATCACCATCAGCTCCATCGCGAGCATCAACATCAAAATTAAGGCGAGCAAATGAAACCAAATCTCAGGTGGGTGTTGCCAAGGTGTTAAAGAGCAGCAGCAGCAAGCTCCGTTGATTAGAAATGATTAGTAACTGGCAGCTTCTTATAATTTAATAGTGTGAATTCTTATGAACAAAAGGGAAATGCTTGAATATTGAAGCTAAAGTTCATTCATAGATATAAATAATTATAGAACTAAATGTGGAAGTAACCTTAATAACTAAAGAGAAAATTCTTTAAATTAAATATTATATCTATCATAAATCTATTATATTTTTAGGGATTTTACCAAGGAAATCTACCAATCTACAAGCAACAAATTCCCCCATTCTTTTCTTGTCTATAAATAATTGTCTCTTGGCGATAAAGATGTCAAAAATATTACAAAAAAAAAGTCCCCAAAGGGGAACCTTTTATAATTTACACTGTGGTGTTGCCAAGGTGTTCAAATGATTAGAAACGATTAGTATCTGTAGTTTTTAAGCACTCGAAAGCAAAATTAAAACTCATTGATTACTGTTTAATTCGTTTTTGTGTATCGCTTCTCGCGTTGGGTTAACGCCGTGCTATCGGACATCGGAAATACTTGATAGATACCCGCCAGCTGCTGGCCATATATGCCCATTAATCAGTTATATCAATAGCGTTTGTTGTTCCAGGGGAAAAGCTAAATTAATCCAAGTGCAAAACAATCAATTATGAGGCCAAGTGAATGAAAATGAAGCCAGCACTTGGGGTGTGATGAATACCTTTTGATGAACCTCGATAAGAATCGAACGAAAACACACAACAGGTAACAGGTGACGATAACGAAGCCCAAAATGCAGGTTCACTTGGACTCTGCTCTGGAGGAAGTGAATTGGCGCAAGTCAGGGCGCTCGAGTGCTATTTCTGCAGGTGAGGAGTTATCTTCAGGCAAAAGGCGTATCAAGTTCAATGCCTGCGTTAATGGCTATTATTAATATTTATTTGTTGGCTGGCGTGAGCAGAAGTCTGAATGTGATGAAAGCTGAGGTCTGACGGCCATAAAACATTATCTCATCGAGGGTTTTCCCCTGGCCCCATACACGAAAAAACCTCAAGTAGACTCGCATTTGGTTTGTTCAACGAAAGTGGAGTGAAGTGCGGAAGCTAGTAAGTATTTCGCCAGCTACTTGAAGTCGGTGTAAACAAATAGTACATTTTGTCTAGGGGTTCTGTGGAAATTTTTAAAGTACATAAGAAGGGAATGCCTATTTTACCCTTAGTTATCAATAATATTTAACAGGAATAATGGAACAGATATTATAGTAAAAGTCAGTCTTTATAAATAAAAACCATATAGATAATCTTGCAATATTCTAAAAGTCCCTTAGGGGTAAATATGGGTTTTATTATTAGTCAAACTATTTCTTGATAAATAAAACTTAATTTTGTTGTGTTATTTTGTTGTTCTTAAGGTAAATTCCCTAAAAACCTTGCTAAGAAATGCTTTAAAGAACACTATAAACATTTTACTTCATTAAAAAATATTTATTTAATAATTTACGGTAAAAAGAACTCCCTAATTGTTAATAAATTGCTCAAACCCTTGGCTTACTTGACCTATACTACCCAAAAACGTATTCAGCTCCTGTATCTTTATCTCCGCCGCTTCCTCTGGTGCCTCCCCCAAGATAATCAGCTATCTGAGCCGAAACAGTTGTGAATTATTACGACATGGCCACAATAAACCCGGGAGAAGTCAAAACAAACAGAAGCCAAGAGCCAGAGATGCGACATCATCGGGGGCAACCTCAACCTCAACCGAATCTTGCCAGACAATTTGTCAGCCCTTTTCAGCCGCTGCCTCTGCCACTGCCACTGCCTCTGCCGGTTTATTGTTCCACTTAGTTGGACAATTTTTTGCGTAGGTGTTACGTGTGTGCTTCCCAGTCTCTGCTTTTTATATTCCCCTCCTCTTTCTTCACAATTTCTGTATTTTTTAATGGCTTGCAGCAGCACCTTCCACCTTCCACCTTCCGCCTTCCTCCCGGCGAGCGAACGAGCTGAATTTTTGCGATTAAACAAACGTCAATTAAGTATATTTATTTTAGGTGCGCGTGTAAATGGGGGGATGGGGATGGGGAGGAGGAAGAAGCACACAGCTGAAAATAAGAACATTTTTATGCCAGTTTTTCCGTCGGTTTTTGTGCAAATTCAGCATTTCCGGCCAAGAAAAACTGAAATGTGACGAAGGCGACCAACTGACCGAGCGAAGCGAAATAAAACCAAACAGAAAACAGCAACGACGACGTCAATTTCCAAGCCACAAAAACAAAGGCAAAGGCAAAAATCACAAAATAACAAAAAAAAGAAAAAAACAAAAATAATACAAAGAAAGACAGAGAGCGGCGAGTAATTTGCTAATTACGCTAATTTCTTTTGTTGTTGCTGGTGCTCGGTCGGTCGGTCGGTCTGCTTTTATTGCAATTGCCATTTGTAATCGCAGCCATTGTTGCTGTTGCGCTGGCTGTTTATTTTCATAGTAAAATAAATATATATGTGTATATATAAGGCACTCGTAGATACAGATACACGCAAAGAAAGGAGGGGTATATTGGGTAAATAAGAGAAATTTGTTCTTGCTTATAAAGTAAGGGTGCACAAACGATTTGTTCATCTTGTTGTTGGGAAAAAATATTTAAAATGTTTTTTTGGGGTACTGATGATGACCACTGGCATCTTCCGAAACATCTGTATACTCTGTTGTTTGAATTTTGATGTTCTATTTTGACAAGATCTTCGCTTTAGTAATAACCAACTACTAAGTACTTTTATTTGTTTTTGGGTTACTAATGGTGACTTCTGGCTTCGCCCAAAACAGCTGTATACCCCGCTGATTTATATTGGGAGCTCTATGTAGATAAGATCTACTCTTTTTTATATTTAGGATACTGATGGCAGCCACTGGCAATGTCAGACACAGCTGAATACCCAAACCCACTGATCGATTTTGACGAGATCTTCTCTGCGGTAATTCCTAAGTAACAAGATAATTTTGGCATTTAAGCCAAGTTTTCGATCATTTATTCAACCCTTTTTCCTCTGTGTACTTTTACAGATGCAGAGCTAGGCGGAGGAGGCAGAGATAGAAGCGGAGACGAGCTGCACAAGAAAAAAGCGCGTATCTAAGCGGATTTTACTATCTTATCGTTTGCCTGAATGACTTTCCACATGTGTGTGTGTCAGTTAGTATCTGTGTGGTTGAGTGTATCCGAGTGTTTGTATTTTATGGCCGTCGAAACACGAAGACCGCCGCCATCCCCGTCCATCCGGAATGGCCTAGGCAATAGTCAAGGCAACAACAGGAAATAAGCATTTTTATGAATGAAACGAAAGCGAGGCACAAACAGGCAAACACACACACAGCTAGACAGACAGACACACCGCCACACACAGATACACCACTCACTGTTACTGTTATGTGCAAAATGTTTAGCAAAAAAATAAAAGAGAAAAACAGTGGCAGTAATAGCTCCATAATCAATTTGTGGCGAATGAAAGTTACTCTTGGGTGGGGGAATTTAATAATAATCATGTTTCTTGGCTTGAGAGAAGCTCAGGCAATTAACGGGAACTTTTGTAATTGAAGTATTATTAGGTCTTTGAAAGAATTAATTGTTAGAGTTACTCAGGAGAGAGAAACCAAGAGATATGCCTTTAAAAACTATATATTAGATTTGGAACTAAAGCTGTACAGTAAAAATGTATGAAATTAGTTCCTAAATTGAAATATTATTAGGCCTTTGAAAGTATTAATTGGTAGAGTTGCTCAGGAGGAAAAGACCAAGAAATATGTCTTTAAAAACTATATATTCCATTTGGAGCTGAAGATGTACAGTTAATATGTATTCAATTAGTTTCTAAATTGAAATATTATTAGGTCTTTGACAGAATTAATGGGTAGAGTTGCTCAGGAGAGAGAAACCTAGAAATATGTCTTTAAAGATATATATATTTGATATAGAGCTAAAGATTCCTATTAAGTTTAATTCTAGTACATAAAGACCTTAAAAACATTTGTAAAACATACAATCCTCTTCAAAGGTTTATATATGACTTATATATGGTTTTTTACCACTAAATATATTACTTTACCAACAGATTTCTAGCAAAATCAGTGTTCCTGCCATATTTTTCAAGTTATACAAATTGTCCAACAAAAGAAAGCTCCCAAACTGAGCCTGGCTCTTAACTCGAACTAAAAACAGTAACTGGAACACGTCATCTACTACTAAATTCTCCCACCTCTCTCCATTTATAGAGCTCCTCCACCTCACCTACGAGATATTTATTTCCATTTGGTTGTATCAACTTGTATTTGTAGTTTTCATTCATGAGTTTCGTGTTCTGGGCTGTTCTGTGTGGTTGTGGCCACTATTTGTTATGGTCTGTTTGCTCTATTTTATTTTAAAAGCTTTTATTGTGGCTGTATCCGATAGATACAGGCAAAAGCACACACACACTTGGAGAGATACAGAGTGCGCCCACATGTTTTTCCAACTGTTCCATTATGAAATCTCCTCCGCTGCTGCCGCCTGCTTATCATAATAAGATACAAATGTATCTGGTAGATGGTTTCATTCATGAAATTCCCCCGTTTTCCGTTTTCATTCATAAGACTTATTTCCGCTTCGCCTCGACTTGGGCACGTTCAGGACGGAGGCAGGCACACCTGCCTTATCTCGGGGCTCAGGGGTTGCTGCCAAACTATACTCCATACTATACTGCACTCCATGCAGTATATACTTCCTTACCGGATCCTGCACTTCCGATGCACTCCGCTCCAGGATCTCCCTTCTGTCTCACTCACTCCTAAACAGGGCCAGCTGGCAACCTCAGCACACTTCTGCCAGGAGTACGACGTGTACACCACTTCGTTTGCCGTCTATCTGTGTTTTTCATTCATAAAGTTATGGGCTTACACTGGGGGAAAATGTAGTAGATATAGGTTGAAAGGGAAAATAATTTCCGTAGATTTTAAGCAACGAAAAGGTAGGAAAAATATAACCCGAAAACTGTCTTTACTTAAAGAAAGGTATAATTAAGAAGACTTATATGAATACTCTTTTTTAGGGCCCTTCCCCTGTACATGTTTCTCTCAGTGCTCCCATTCATTTGCTTCCTGCGTGCGGAAGCGTTCACTTCCGTTCTACTTCCGTTTTGCCTCTGCCAGCTGAACGGGGAAAAAAACTGCAGCTGCCTCTGTCTTTGGCCTGCCGACAATCGGCTTCCGCAGCTCTCGCTCTCGCTCTGTTTCTCGCAGCCCCGCCCGGCTTCTTTGAATTTAATTACTTGTTCCGGTTCTTAGCGCTGCTTCTATCGCTTCATCGCCCTCCTCCTTGGCGAAACTGGCATTATTATTATTATGTCTCTTCATCCTCTGGTTCCTGTGTGTGTCTGCCCCATGTTGTGGCATTGTTTAAAGTGTTCTTTTGTCGCACACGTAGCATCCGCAAAACCGATTTGAATTCGAAAAGAAAAACAACCCCAAACTGCGAGGCGAAATGTGACGCAGTTCCGACATCCGTAAGAGGAAGTAAGTGTCCGGAAATCATCGATTGTAATCTGAATAGTAAGGAGACACTCTTCACAGGTTCTCAAATTCGGTAAGAGGATTCCCTAGGAGATATCATGTGTTTGTTTCTTGGCTTAAAATGAATTACGACAGACTTTTCCAGACATTTTCCACATCACATAATATAAACTTTCCCAAGGCCCAAGACTGGCAAAGCCCATAACACTTTTCACTCGCCAGAGAATCAGGGCATTTAGCGCAGAGAATCGCGCCTGGTTTCCATTGAGGCGACAGCGGAAGTCATAAGCCGTGAAGGCTTAACAATTGAGGCAACCGGCGAAATAAAAAATAATACTTAAATCTTGCACTTAAATGCCCAGGCAGGCAGACCCAGTTGGGGGAATAATAATCAAGAGGAGACCGAGAGAAACAGGGGCAGCGGCGACACCCTTACCTACTTAAACTTAACTCGCAGCCCATAAATTAGGCAAGATCAACAGCACGAGGGGGGATCCAAGGCAAACGGCTACTATATAGAGATACTTGTGTGTATATATAAATCGAAAACTGCAAGAGCCCGAGCCCAGGGGCATTTAATTAACAAAAACCAGCAGTAGCAGCACACCGAATGAGCTTTCATTTCCGCCACAGCCGCAAACACTTGAGGCATGAATGAAAATATTAAAAGATATCGATCGCCCGGATCGCCGCCCGGGCCTCGTTCGATCTCACTACTCCCGGGGCGCCCGGGGACTGCAACCGAAACTCTTTCTGCCACCAGATTTCTGGTTTCTCTGCGGTTTGCTTTGGCTGGGTTTTGGGTTCGGGTCGGGATCGGGATCGGGTAAATGGCAACAACAGGCCACAAAATAATATCTGTATATACACACATGCAAGACAATCTTGCAAGTGATCTGCCACAGTCGGAGTCTCCTCGGCTTTAAAGACCGTCTTTAGGCGGCAACCATAGTTGAGCCACATACAGTGGAGATTTTGAAAAAATTTTAATTAACCGGAGGTTATTTGTTCTTAACTTTAGTTGTTCTTAACTTTAGCTACATCACAAACTAAATATTTAATTTGTAAGAGATCCGATAATAATGTTGTAATAGGATTTACCCTGGGGTTAGAATAAGCACATGATATAATAATAGTAGATAACCGGAGGTTATTTGTTGTTAAATTGAAATTACTATAAATAGATTTATATTTTTAACTGAATCAACGATGCAATCATTTCTAAGATCCGATTATAAATTGTGTTTTGTTTAACCCAAGGTTAATTTTTAGTTTATTAATATTCAATTTATTTATTGCTCTTGCTTGTAAGGTCTAGATTATATTTATTATTTAACTTTTAGAAGAAATTAAATACTCAACTTTCCTGATAAAACATTCCCTGAGGTAAAGTCAAAACCTAACCAGAAGTTAGCACAGTTCACATGCACTTTAAATCTTTTAAGATCCGAAGTATCCAAAATCATTTTTTAATTTCTAAACTGCATTTCTATTAAGGGAACTTACAGTTAATTTTTAGAAGCTCGACTGTAGTTGTAGCCATAGACATTTTCCCCTATATAAATTGCTTGTAGACCCATACACATTCGGATCGCAAAGTCCATATGTTAAGTGACTGACGGATTTGGATTTGGCGCTGGGTAACGCCTCCAACTTCCGTTTGCTGTTTTGGTTTTGGTTTTGGCTTCGGGTTTTTTAAATGCAGGCAGGCAGCCGCCAGCGGCGAGAGGCGAAATAAATGTATTCCCCGACAGAGGCAGAGGCAGAGCCTGAGGTAGAGGTAGATGTAGATGCAGATGATCGCTGATCCAGTGGAGTCACTCGCCGGGATGGTGATGTTAGTCGTCAGTGGGATATGCGGACGAGGATGTGCGAGAGTGGGGCGTGTTTGGCTTAGATTGTGCTTCTTCGATAAAGTGAAACTCTTTGATGTACGAGCATGGGGGCTGATCGAGGCGGATCTGATGAGACCGGAGGATAAACAACGGCCCTGAGGACTGATGGGATGGGATCGGATCGCTGCTTAATTAGCCACGGTGACCCTCAGGCAGATAATCAACAATTGGATGGATATTGGGGGAAATTTTTAATTGATTTTGAACGAGGAAGTGGCCGGATGGAACAGCATGGAGAGGAAATGTGTTCCTGCTGAGATCATCATCGTTTCTTTGGCTAAATGGTTTTATTTCAAGGTATTTACCCTCAGCAATAATACATGTACTGTTTACCTTCTGTTTAAACTTTCTTGGAACAGAAATTACCCAATGGATTTGGCGTAAAACAATGTCCGTTTCTAGTGAATCACTTCCCTGTTCGCTTAACCCCAAGACCGATGAACCCTCGCTGACCATCCATTGATCCCTCACCCTGATTAACCCCAAACGCACTCTGCCTGCAGGCATATCCTGTTACCGCATTTTGACTCTGGCCTCCACAATAACCCCAATTGCCGAGGGTTAAGGGTTGATCCGTCACCTGTTTAACCCCCCCTTAAGGCCCACGATGTGTGTGTGTAATGCCAAACCCCAAAAACGAAAGGAAGTGGAAGTGGTTGCATTGGATCTGTCCCTGCTGCTGCTGCTGCTGCCACTTACGAGCTGTGAGAACGGATGTGTTTGGGCCGGCTCAAAACAATTACGCGGAGCCAGAAACAAAAGCCGGAGCTCAAGTGATCGGAGTGCTGTGGCCTGCTATTACAGATTTAATTATATAATTAATAAATGTAATCAACGGCCAGGCGGCGGCGGAAGACAAGGGCCTGGAGACGGAGAGACCATCTGGCAGGCACCGGCACCGGCACGCATGCGCAGCAGCTAAGGCAGCTAAGGCAACGGCAACATGCACACACCGAGTAGAGGAAGTTGTCGCTTTCAGGGGAGACCGAAACCTGAAGGAGTCCTCAACCCTTTCCCTGGCGAGGAGCTGGCCAGAGCTCCCCCAGCTGCGAGTCAACGGAAATCGCAAAAGCAAAAAGCGACAAAGCAGCGACAGCGACAGCGACGACGATGGCCCAGCATTCTTGGACAGAAATGAAGTGCAGATCTAAAGTAGAATTGGATCAAGAAGGGACTCGGGGCCGGAGCAGGAGCAGGAGCTGGAGCAGGGGTTAGGCCATGGCTATCACATGTGTGTGCTTGCGGAGTGTGGCCGAATAAGCCATTCTCTAATAAGGATTTCAAATAAACAGCAATTTAAGGTATACAAAATGTTCTCATCATCTTTAATTACTTATTATAATTTAATCATAGATAAAATAAGTCAAGGTCTTGACAAATATATATTAAATGAAAACATTTAAAATACATTCTAATTTATAGTTAAGATCAGACTTTATTTCCCCACTTTTTCTATCCTTTTTCTCTCATTTAGAAGATATTTAAAACTTGANAAGATATTTAAAACTTGACTAATATATATTAAATGAAAACATTTAAAATATAATCTAATTTATAGTTAAGATTAGACTTTGTTTCCCCACTTTTTCTATAATTTTTCTCTCATTTAGAAGACATTTAAAACTTGACAAATATATATTGAGTTAAAACATTTAAAATATAATCTAATTTATAGTTAAGATTAGAATTTAATTCCGCACTTTTCTAACCTTTTTCTCTCATTTAGAAGACATTTAAAACTTAGGGTATTCCCCGCACCAAAATCCGCTTTAAAGCTGGGCAAAAAGTGAGGAGCTAAAGGCAAAAAGGCAGAGGAGATGGCGGAGGAAGACGTTAAAAAGAATGACGATGAATGACGGGAAGCGCACAGCTTAGCAGCGCTCTCTTGGATAATTGAGGAAGTTATAATTGCCAATGAATGCCTCGTCCTCCGGCTCCTGCTCCTCCTCGCCAAGTCCTTGGCCTGGCAAAGAGTCAGGAGGAAGCAGAACATAAACCCTTTGGCACAAGATCGCAGAGGTAGCCACTTGGCTTGGAAAGGAAACAGTTGTTGTGTCTTTGGCCAACGGGAAACAGGACATGTCGGCGCATAAATTGAAATGAGTGTCGTCTTCGATGTCGTTTTATATACATTATTCTTCTTTTTCTCTTTTTTTTACTTAAACAACCTTTAGCGGAAGAACTGCCTTCGCCGCCGCTTATTATGATGGAATTCCAAAAGCGTTTTGCGTCGCAATTTGTTCTGGGCGATGAGCTAATAATTATTTGCCCAGCTACCCGGCCACAATTGAACTATCCGAGGAGAACGAATATATACATATGAGAATATAATGTGGAAACACACCACCTGTGCAAACAATGAAAGCTCTTTCTCAGCCCCGTCCTCCGTCGCAAAAGGTAGCAAATCAAACAATCAGCTCTCCGGGGTCTCCTTTGAATACCCGATACTTGACACGATTTCGAAGACAACGCACAAGACAAGGACTTCCATTGTGCGTTCTTTGTGCGAATAGAAGAGCCCAGAGGAAGCCCAGATGATCTGCACCACTCCTATACTACATATACCTCTATATAACTCTTATACTTGCTCCTATGAGTGTGGAGTGAATGGAACCTTTTGTGGTACGCAGTTCGCATGATAGTTAAATATTTGCCGGTGAATAATAGATTGTGACCACAGAGAAAAAATTGTATCAAGGTGATCGTATTATACTATTCATATCAGAAGAAAGGTCTGAGATCTATAGGTTCTTAATGTTTCCACAAATCAAACTATGTCTTAGATGGGTCTTAGATTCCTGCAGCCTCTTCTGACAGCTGAAAACTCTTCTAAACTTTAAAGGATATTCTTCTTAAAAGAACTTTTTGCAGTGCACACTTACCTCCTTGCTGGGCACACAGATTGGCGTCCCCACTTTGACAATGCCGTTCTCCACCATCACGCCCATCACGATCGGATCTCGGCTGTTGAATATGAACTGTGGCAGTATCTGTGGATCGGCATCGGAAGAGATGGAAAGAAAGGAGAACGGGGGAATTATTAGATCAATGACGGTTGGATAGATGATCATTTCGATGGGGTATAACTAATAAGCGGCTCGGCTCAATCGGGAGCGATCGTTACCGATGGCCCGGCTCTTGATCTTAACTACTTTTTAAATAATGTCCGATAATTACGGTGGCTTAGGCGATGCCAGCAACGGATTTCAGGAGTTAACATAACATCTTGATGTCAGCAGCAGAGCAGTATTATACTCTATACGAAGAAAGGTTAATTTAATTGTATAAGAACGGAAACTAAGAGGACTTAACTAAGAAAACGATTAATTTGTAACATGTTTGCTATATTAATACCTAAATAAATGGTCGAACAAACTCAGAAATTGTATAAAAATTATTTTGATATAATAGAGTAATTAAATGTTAAAATAATTGTTAAGTATATATGAATATTTTTATTTATAAGATGTAATTTTATTTAGTTGCGGTTTAAATTCGCCTTTTATAGCATGTAAAAGTATGCAATGATATTTTGTGTATCATAAATATAGAGTATAGTAGTTCACAGCATACTTTTAGACGCCTTACCAAAATGTCTTAAATCCCTGTACTTCCTCTAATTAAATTTTATGTAAACATGTAAACATTTATTTGTAAGATGTAATTTTATTTAGTTTCGGTTTAAATTCGCCTTTTATAGCATGTAAAAGTATGCAATGATATTTTGTGTATCATAAATATGCAGCCTATTAGTTCACAGCATACTTTTAGACGCCTTACCAAAATGTCAGAAATCCCTGTACTTCCTCTGACTTAAATTTCATGTAAACTCCATTCCTAGCGCAATTCTCCACCGTTGTGAACAAGTTTCAAGTGTGCAAGCAACCCCAGTCCAAAAACCACTTTGACTACGCCAAGAACAACTTAATTTCCGTTGCGTCAACTGTTGGAGAAGGCCTCAAATGGGATGTGCCGCCTGCAGCACAATCAGAGTCGGCCAAGAGAGCTCTGGCATGGAAAATGGATCGTACGTACGGCCAGGAAAACAAAAAAGTGCCCAAAGAGAACACGTTTCCCCAGCCCCATCTCCATTTGGCACAGGCACACATGCCCCAGCTCTCAGGCCTAGAGACAGAAGGCGAGTTAATAACTCAAACTAAACAACGTCATTGTTATTACAAGACCTGCGACTGAGACTTGGTCTCTAGAGAATTGTTGTCTTCGGGCAGCCAGTGAATGCACATGGAAAAATAGACTAAAAACTCAACTAATTGATGGGGAATTATCTTAGAAATTATACAAATAGAGCTATGTTTTAGTTTAAGAACTTGGGTTTCTCTTTATACCTTTTTTTGCTTGAAACTTTACTCGTTGAAACTTTTTTAGGCAGCAAAGCCTCCAAATGAGTTCCTAAAACCTTACTTTCCCATTAAAGCTAGTTCAATATTTAATATCTCTTATTTATAGTGTAAGAGGGAGATCTAGGGGGTAAGAAGGAACGAATGCTACCAACAGCTGTGCCCTGTGTGCCCAATTACCAGCACAGTGGGGGCCCAGTGGCGGGAAGTGGTCCAGAGTGGACCGAAGTGGCCCCGAGTGGAGTGCAGCGTGGCGTGTTGAGTAGTCCCAACATTGCATACGACCAAAATCTAATGATTGCCTATAAATCAAATACGCTGCTTAAACATTATTTGAGCAGGAAGTGTGGACGTGATACAGGCGTCTGTTGGGATCCTAGGCTTTAATCGCTTGCTGAGTGGCTCTCTGGCTAGCAGCTTAGCCCGGCTACTTCTTGTTGGCCAGCATCATTAAGCCGGCCTCGGCGGCGGAGACAGAAACCCAGCTGGAGACCCCATTCTAGGGGACTCTAACAACTCCAGTCCCAGTCCCCTGTACCCAGCTCTCTCATTTTCTGTTCCCCCCAGAGGCAAATTGCATTTTACACCTGTAGCTTTTGGGGGTAATTGCAGAAATGGAACACGAACACACCGGGCCGCATTAAAATAATCCCCATAATGACACCGAATCTTTGCATTTCCGCCTTTAATTCAGAGAAACTGATAGGTACACTAGGAGAAAGGAGTGCAACTTGAATTTAAGAGGGGAAGATGGAATATTCAACTGACTGCTTAAGGAAGGCTTACTTGCAGACCCTTTCCTAAACCATCTTTTTAACGCAAAGAAAATTTAAATAATTATCCATGACAGGGACACTTTTTCTACCTAAAAACCTTCGTTAAAAATGCCATTTAATTTGTCTTCCGATTGTACTTACCCTTAGCTTGCAGGGAAAGACAGCAACAGAGCGGAACTCCTCGCGCTTCTTCTGCTTGAGCTCCTCGCGATAGGCGGTGAACTTGTCGAACAGATGATAGATAATGTCCGCTTGGAATATTTTCACGCCCAGGGAATCGGCCATTTCCTGCGCCTCCCTCTCGATTTTCACATCGAAAGCCAGAATCGTTGCATACCTAAATGGGCGGGCGAACAAGACAAATAAATAGAGAGAGAGTCAGAGCAATTTAAAACAATTAAAAGTATATGCAGCCAGCAGCAGCAACGAGAATAATAATAACAATAATAATACGAATAATGATAATGACACCACTGCAGCAGCAGCAGCAGCAGCGAGTCTCTGGTCTTCCTGTCTGGAGAAGAGAAGCGAAGAGTTGGCCTAATGATCTGGCCATCCAAGGCACCAGGAAGCGTTAATAATTGAAATCACAACAGCAACAATAACAACCTCGGCGGACACTGGACGGCGGCAACACAAATTAAATCCGAGAGATCTCCGCGTTGCTGTTTGTTTAGCTTGGTTAACTTTTGCCGTGTGTGATGGGGCTTTCAATGACAGGAAATGGTTGGCATTTCGAGAATCGAAACCACTCTCCGGACGACTTGGAGGAGAGCCGACAGGAAAAGGTCCCAAAGTGGTATCCAACTAATGAGGGGCACTTTTGGAATCTTACTTTATACATACATATAAAATTGTATAAAAATCGAGCTTGGCAGCTGGGGTCTAGGTTTTATTTTTGAGAAGAGGCGAACACCGTTTAGGCAAGAGTCCACGACTAATCAATCCATGAATTATGGGCTAATTAGTAAGCGAGATAATTATAAAGGAGATAGGGGAAGAAAGGGTAGGAAGAGAAAGGTATTTGTTTGTGATATATGGCTATCTTTTCACTCTACAGTAGGCAGTCCTTAATTTTTATATAAACATCTCAAATTAGGAAATCTCCGATCTCATAATCTTAATAATTGGGAACTTTTAAGTACTTTCAAAGCTCAAAATTATAATCATTGATTCCTAATGAAAAAACCAAAGAAACGCTAATAAATACCCCACCAATGTTAAGAACAGATCTCTTTCAAGTGGCCAAGAACAAATTTTATGCATAAAAGATCACATAAAAACAGTTAGGGATTTTATGGGGAGCACAGTCCAAGAGAACGGCTCGTGAGATATATATTAAAGGGAAAAGCAACCCATCGAAGCCACTCTGCATCAGGCAGACAATATTTATAGTCGCTGGCTCGCAGCGTAAAATGCAAAATTTTATGGTTCGAAAATTCCCAGCGCGTAAAAGTCATAAATAAATGAAGAGCAGCCAGCCAGCCAGCCACACATAGTAAAAGATAGTGGGGAGTGCGCGAGTATCTGGCGGATGCGGTGCCTAAAAGCGGGCATAACTCAGTGCGCGGTGCACGCATGCGCAGAAAAGGGCCGGGGACGACGACGACGCGACGCCGGAAGTGAGTGAGTGAGTGCGTCAAACGGAAATGCTCCGTCTTTGGCCTGGGCGTAGATACAAGATACAAGATACTATGACCAGATACCAGATACCAGATACAATTGTGGCTACATTTCTATTATATGTTTAGCTTTGAATACCCAGTAATCGGGGGTTAGAAGGGTATACAGGGAATGGTTTTATTATAAAAAGAGTTTGCAAAATTACTTTTACGAATTATTTAATTAATATTGTTTTCAGAAATAATTATATAAATTTTAAAACGAAATCATATGAACAACTGAGTTGAGTTAAGTAAAAGTCTCCCTTAAAACAGCAGAAAGTATCCAAAAGTTTGCTAAATTGTAAGAGCTAAGGCTCGGGTATTATATGCTCGATTTTAGCTACTTCTGTTTTCATGTGCTTTATTTTTTCTGTATTTTTTACTCAATTTTAAGGTCTAGTTAAGTAGTTTAGTTTAATGAAATTCTCCATTAAAAAAGGAGGCTGCAGCCAAAAGTATGCTATAATTTTCAGATATCAAGGCCCGGGTATTTCATGGTCGACTTCAACTTCTTTTCCTTTAACTCTACTTTTTCTTTATTTTTTCTGTTCGAGGTTTTCTGTTTTCGCGCATGGGACAGCGTAATTTGAGTGGGCCGTAAATGTATCTGCGAGTCGCCATCTGTATTTGTATCTGCATCTGCATCTGCAACGCCAGCTTTTGTTGTTGCCAAGCAGAGCACGAAAATAGTTTGCAATTGCAGTTGGAAACTGGATAGGGGAGAGGCGAAGGCGAAGGCGCGCAGAGCCAGCAAAAGTGAAAGAGAGTCGGGAGAAAGATATATAGAGATATATGGCAGAGTACGTGGACTGGACTATTTGGCACCACTTAACGCCGCTAATGGGACAAAGCTGCCGGCCCGAAGGTTCCGCTCTCTATAATAAATCATGGACGGACCTTATCCCTGCCCCTTTTTGCCGCCTGCAAAGTGCATTTTGTGATTGTGATTGCCGCTAAATGAATCACTTAACCCGAACCGACGACCATCGCGCATCAGCTCCTTAACGGCGGCTATATCACACACGATCTTCAAAGATCCGCCCATATTGTGTTGTTTATAAAGTGCCGGCCAGGCGACGCACGGGGAAGTCGTGTGTTAATGAAGTTAAGCGGCAATAAAATTGCATTGTTCGTTGTCATATATCAAAAAGTCGTTTATTCTTGCTGTCCCTCCTCGGAGCTTTTCTTTCGTAGACCTCTTGCTGTTTTAAGTGTTCGAATATAAGGACGGGAAAGGCCTACAATGTAGTTAAAACGAAGGGGTTACGGCGTATAACACAATGTGCGGTCTTGAAAATGTTGGTCACGATCTTGAAGAGGAAGTTCTAGAGTTTTCTACATTTATATGAAACCATTTACAAATCTGAAACTGACTCTGTAATCCTAAAACCAGGAAGCTTATCAACCCCCAGACGGTAATATAATTCGTCTGGAATTTCACTTTTAAAGAATTCAGTCGCCTGGCCATTCATAGGAATATCGAGTGGATCAAAAAACGATTTCAGTCATCGTCTCAATTTCCCAGCTGTCGGCACATTTCCCGTGCTGTTCCCTCAATGGGGAAGTTCAATAAACCTCGTCGAAAGTGAATTTGATAGTGGAACTTCCACTACGAGTCACCGGGGGACTACGACGCGGCTGAGCAAATTTCCGCATTCAGCAAATTCCCCAGAACTTTGCCGATATATTGTACAATCCCTAATGACACATCCATCCGCCGGGAAAAAAATAAATAAAAGGGAAAGTAAACATAGAAAACATAATAATATTGGGTTTACTTACTGCGCCTCGTGTTCCAACATTGTGGAAGCCTTCATCACATCGCGTTTCACCACGGGACCAATTCGAATGGCAGAGTACTGGAAATATGAAAAAAATAAAGGGTTTATAAAGTGGGAATATTTTATTTCGAAAATTTTATTGAGTTCTTACAATTTCTGGAACTCTTAATTTATATTTCCTAGTCACAACATCACGTTAAGAACTAGCTTAATTATTAAAGAAATACACCGAAAAGTTGACTAATTTCTTAAGAAAATAGTACGGAGTTCTTCCAATTTCTAAGAAATATTTAGGCATTTCTGGAGCTCATTCTTAATCTATATTTCCTAGCCATAATATCACTTTAAGAACTAGCTTAATTATCAAAGAAATTCCCCGAAAAGTTGACTATTTTACTAAGATAATGTTATGGAGTGTTTTTAATTATCTAAGCAATATTTAGACATTTCTGGAGCTCTTTCTTAATATATATTTCCTAGCCATAACTCCACTTCAAGAACTAGCTTAATTATTGAAGAAATTCACCGAAAAGTTGACTGCAACTCCCACAAAATGTATTATCGGGACATTTACAAGTTATTTATAAAAAAGCAGACATGTAAACGTACTTTGCTCTACCAAGTTGTCAACCATGTGGCTGGCTGCAAACTTTGCCTTTTATATGTTTGTACATGTTCCCTCCATTTCTCTGGCCCAAAAGCATTTGACCCAAAGAAAAGTTTTCCACTATTTTTAGTCGCTTGGCCATAAAAAACAGAGAAGAGAAAATAAGAAAAAATCTAAGAGAAAAGCAAAATCTAAACTAAACAAGCAGTCCACTAGAGTGAAACATTTCCCAAAGGCAGAGACACTATAGCGAGCGAGACCTCCGCCAATGAGTTCGTTCACATCGAAGATGTTCAATTTTTATTTTACTCGCATGTATTTATTTTTTATTCGTTCTTTCCTCCGTCGCCAGATGATTACAAATGATCATTGATAAAAATAACAGCAGCAGTGCGAGACTCCGACACGAGTGAATGGATGGATGGATATATAGATGGCTGAATGGATGGCCGAGTGAATGAAATGAAGGCAAATGGAATTTGCTGTCGATAGCAACTTAATTGCGCCACCGGATATGCACGCGCCGCCGATAAGGCCGAGTAATGAAAGACTCCCCAATTGAACCCATTAACAACAACTCGTTTTTACACTCTCTTTTTACAGCCCCCCGATGTCCGAGTCCGACTGATAAATTGAAATGTCGGCCTATCGGCTAGATTAATCTGATTCATTTAAATGTCAGAGAGCTTATCGCGCTTACATAAATTAGGCATTATTTATTACAGCAAAAAAAATTTGTTTTAAGCTTCAGATAAAGAGCTACTTTTCTTTCCAGATACATACATACTTTCCAGATACATGAGGCATTTTCTTAATTTGGGAGAGTCTCTACTTTTCTTTCCAGATACTTTGAGGAATTTTCTTATTTTGGGAGAGTCTTTAAGTGTGACTTTTAATAAATTAAGGCTTAATATTATGTAGCAACCCAAGTATCCAAGTATCAACTATCAATTATCTAAGTTTTAATACATTTTGTCACATTAAATTAAATCACATAAACTGTTTTCCCATTTTTAGATTTAATGGTAGCAAGAAAAGTCATGTATTATTGTAAAATCCGCTGTATCTACTTTAATTTTATTGATTTTGAATGAATCTAGAATAATTTATGAACTTAAAGCCCTCCTAAACTTCCCTGAAAATATATTTATAATTAAAATAAACCAAACCCTGCCTTATTACCATTCCCTATTAAGTGAAAAATAAAATTACAGAGTCGGAAGACCCAATAATGTTTTGTGAAATCATTTCCCAGACTCCCTCGCCTATTGCCTCTCCACTGACGTCATATTAAATTGCTGTTTTTCTGCCTAAGTGCCTTCGATTGTAAGTCGAATTCAATTACAGCTTAACCCATTCACGAGCATTTCATTCATTACTGCGAACCGAACCGAACCAAACCGACTGGCTGTTATAAAAGAAATTGTGTGTAACTAACGGAAAGGCAAGTACGTACGAATAAAAAATAAATAAATAGCGAGGAGCACCCGGGAGAGAGGGAAAGAGTTTTGCAATCAGCAAAACAATGAATGAAATCGGAAGTTCATTGTTGTGTGGAACTGTAGCCCAGTGGCGGCGGCGAGAATTGCATGTAAAACGGGAAACTGGTGCAGCGGAAGTGATAGCACTTGGAGAAAATCTTTAAACACTTGAAATTCCCAAGTGCGAATTGGATGAGTTAGTTAGCAAATAAAGGTCTCAAGATAACCGTAATTTACAAAAATATTACATATTCTAGGGCTATTGTTGTTTAAAAATATGGAATAAAAATAAACCTTAATAAATACATTTCAGCAGATTAAAGGCAAGAAAACCCATGGCTAGATCGACTCCTTATGCTGCTGCAACTTATATACTTATATATTAAACCTTTAAAGTTACCTCCCTTTGCATTACAGGGAAACTGACATAATTAAAAATTAAATATAGAATTATTTAGAGTGTGCTTATTCGCCCTGGGTTGCCATGGATAAAACGGAGGCGAGCCGAGGCTGTGTGGGCTGTGGGTGCGACGGCGGGCCGGTGGCTCTCCACGTGGCAGGCGGCACACCGATTTCCAGCTGAATATCATTTCGCACAAACAATCAGAACGTGCGCCACTGACGCAGCACCACCAGCAATCGGCATCGGCATCAGCATCAGAATCCAAATTGGAATCGGAATCACCATCGGCATCAGCAGAAAGGCCGGCGGAGGAGGAGATTTCCCAGCCGGGGAAATTGGAGACGGGTGAAAGGCGCTCGCGCACGTTCCCTCCTCCGTCCGATTGCCTTTCGCCTTGGAAGTGCGCAGAATTTGTGGGCGGGAAGTGCGTAAGTAGCAGGCGAAAACGTACGGACGCAGAGCTAATTAGCAGGAGAGCTGGCTCAGCCACCCACCGCTCCCCGTTGCCATCGCCATCGGCTGCTGATGCTGCTGCTGATGCTGATGCTGATGCCTTTCCACCTGCTGACGTCAAGTGGCAACGCCACTCAGTGTTATCGATGACACGAGCGAGCCCATTCGAGTCGAGTCGAGGCGAAAGCCAAGACAGGTGCGCACACTGAGCCAAATGCCTTTTATATTCAGAATCGCCGTTACAATCTTAATCATTTAACAATAAAATATTGAATAAAAATTATTGATCCAAAAATTAGGATACAAAAATGTCGATTTAAGGACCTAAGTATTCGCATACTTGAGGTCTTCTGGAGAGCATAATTTGGCCAAAAATGGAATGACAGCCAAATGCCATATATATTCCGAATCGCCGTTAAAATCTTAATTATTTAATAATAAAATATTGAATAAATTTTTGTTGTCGATTTTTCGAAATTTTTTTAAGAGAGTTAAAATCATTTTCAAAAATTGAAAAAAATTTTATTTTTTGTATTTTTAAAGTCGGTATGCAGATTAATTAACTAAATAAAATCTAACACAAAAAGGCTTTCCGATATGAAATTAAGGCCGTTTTGGCCAAGTTATGGTTATTTTTAATTTTGATTTGTCAGAAAATTAGGATATAAACATGCCGATTTAAGGACCTAAATATCTATATATATGTGGTTAAAAACAAGGACAAGATATGTATTATTAGTCAGTATTCGTTAGCCATCACCAGTACGAAGCTGGAACCCTTTGGGAATTCTAGAGCAATTCAAGCTGTGAAGGTGGTGAAGGGACCTCTATGCTCTTTAGACTTTACACCCTTCTAGATTTCCTATGCATCAGAAAAACAGCTAAAGATATTCTTTTATTATTTACTCTACGTATTTTCCCTCAGTGCACAAAATCGATTGTTTAGAGTTTTTTTTTAAACGCAGCCAATGATGCCAAATTTGATGGAAAACAACTAAATTAATGGCATGTCCGCCGCCCTGACTGACAGACAGCCTAAACAGCTGATTAATGTCAATGGGGAACCTTCTCTTCTGCGTTCCGGAATTGGAAAATTACGCTGATTTCGAGAAAATGCCGCACGTTGAGCGTAAACTTCCGTTTCGCTTTTCGGCTTCTAACGTTTTCTTCACTTTATATATGCAAACACACACTAATTTGTGTGTGCGCCGTGCATAGAGGAGATATCTATTATTTTCATTTCGTTTGCGGGCCGGCAACTTCCTTCAACTGTCGTCGTCGTCGTCTCCATTGGGCATTTGATTTCATTGAAAATGCGGCCGCTACGTGTTTATGAATGAAAATTAGGCAATAAGCTCTTCGAGAGCGTAGCTATGAGATACTGTATCTGTGTGAGATGCACAGGAAAATTTTACAATTGTCTAAATTGTATAAATTACTTTTCTTCATCCGCATCGATCGCCGTGTATATCTCTGTCCGTTTCATTTTTGTCCGTTCGTTTGCCTGTCCAGTTAACCGAATGTCCGATCAACCGACTGTCCATTCAACCGACTGTCCGTTCGACCGCCTGTCCGCTTGTCCGTTTGTCCCTCTGTCCGTTTGTCTGTTTCTCCGCTTGTCTGGTTGTCTGTCCGCTCGATTGGTTGCCCTTCTGTCCGTTGGTATTACCGTCTGCCTGTCTGTTTCTTGTTTCTTTATTAAATTACTTTTAAATTAATTTATATTCTCTTTATTTAATATCCCTAAAATTATCTAAAATTCGAAAATATATTTTCTACAACAAAAATCACGTATTACTATTTTTTCCCGTGTATATAGCTCTCTGTGTCTGTGTGTTGGAGGCAGGAAGAATTGCTTCCGTTGTTGTTTCTGTTTTCTCTTTCCATTTATACATTCATTCATTTACTCATTCACTTGGGCTGTTCACTCAATCATTCATTCATTGTTTTTTTTTGTCTTCTTCCTTCCTTCGGGTTGTTTTTTTGTTTTTCTGGTTTTCTTGTGGGGCAAATTTGTTTTTGTTGTTTTTGGCAACTGCGTCGCATTAATGAAAACATTGGCATTGTCTGCTTCTTACCTCACTTCCTTCCTTTCATCCGCCTTAATGCCTCTCTAGTACTACGGGGCACGCTAAACATGGGAAAGGCTACACCGAAAACAAAAACAACAACAAAAACAAAAACAACCACAGCGGAATTAAATTCATTCATGAAATTCACCGAAGAAGAGCGTAAAAAAATAGCGATGGAGAGCCAGAGGGAATGGGTAAAAACCAAGGGGAAGAGGGAGGGTTAGCACCCAACAATGGACATTTCTGGGTCCGGTCTGCTCTCTTCTTCGCCGGATCTCTGGCTCCTCTCCCCCGAACAAGCGAGTCCATTCATGAATGGGCCACCCGAAGACGTCACGCCACTGGATCCACCTAGTTTTTATGCCTTAGAGATTCCAACATATATATTTTTGCTTTCCAATGAGTAATTGCGTTGTTTTATTTCAGAAAGGGCAGGTTTTGGGTTGTAAGAGCCTTATTTGATAATTCATTTACCAATATAGAAGGTTAGTGGCCAGAGAAACAAAATATTTTATGAATTAAAAATTTTTTCCATACTTGTTTGCAGCTTAGCAAGTAACAATTAGGAACTCTGATGTATTATTGACAAAAAGTATGATAATAAGTCTAGTTAAGATCATGCGTATATTATTATACCATTCAAGCTTCAATAAAATTAAAAAAACCATTTAATATATTAAAACAGGAAGCTTTAACTACTCTCCAATGTGGTATAAATTTTAATTCCCAGCTTTTGTAAACAGTTTTGAGGAAACGTGTTAAATATACATAACTAAATCGTAGTCAAATCATTGCCTTAAGCCCGAAAATAGAGCCTGCAATTAATCAAAGTCATAAAGCGCACTTTGGGTTGTGCAAAAATAGGAAACCTGGCCAATAATATGGCAAATTATTTCCACATCCGATGCGATGCTAATGTCCACCCAGACAAATGCTGACCAAAGTGGCTAATTACCTTAACTACCGCTACTGCTGGCAGCTTCTGCCGCAGAGTTTATTTTTTAGTGAGTGGGCGACACCGTTGGCTGTCAGATGTGGATGTTGGTGGTTGTGGCTGGTGGCTAGTGGCTGGTGGCTGTTGGGGATTCGCATAGTTGCAAATAGTTTTGCATTTCGCATTTGGCATGCAAACGTGTAAATGCGATTCCGAATGGCGGGGCGGCCTCCTCGGTGCGCTCTGGGCATGACGAGCTGTATTTGCGAAACTTTCTGTTGTTTACTTTTAATTAAAATGCATGTGGGAATCAAATTACGTCGGCCATACATTTCTGACTGAATGCGAGTGTGACTGCCTGCCTGCCTGCCCGGCTGTCTGTGTGCCCACCTGGCCCACCTACCAAAGCCGTATCCGAATCCGAATCCGAATCCGAGTCCACGAATCCAAAACCAGCAACAGCAGCAGCACAAGTGGCACACAATTATGGCGAACGCAACCGCAGCACAATGAATGCATAGGAATAGTTGGTGCTTGATGGCTACATAATTACATTTTCGCCCAAATCCAGCAACAGCATCTGGCCCACAGTTCCATTCGCATCCCGAGCGATGGAGGTGCTTGCAAATGGGGGAGAAAGGGTGAGCAGGTCGACAGGTTGCAGGGAAAACCAGAAGAGGCCTGGCATCAGGTTGCACTTAGTGTTGGTCTTCTGGCTAAGAAGTTCATAACTTCAAAAGGAAATAGAAATTTCAGGGACAAAACCCCCAAGAGATTTTAAATCTCTCTTAAAAAGGGAGCCTAAAAGTAGGCTTTGATAATTCTAAATCCAGAAACATTGCTCACTTTTCAGAAATTTATGGAGACACCTAGATGTAAGTCTATTAGTCCTAGTCTACGAGGTTCTAATCAGCCAAGTAAGCCAGATCTTGAGAACTTGAGCTACTTGAAGAATTGAACCGCTGTGGAAGCTGGTTCTGGCCTAAACTAGTTGCCAACACTAGTACCAGTTCGGAGGAAACGAAGAAGCAGCCGGTGTCTAGCCACTTTTTGAGTGCGCAATTTTTTGTTCATTCATGAAAAAGCCACCAAAAGAAAAGCCAACAATACAAAAAAAGAAAAAGAAAAAGAGTTGCTGCGGGTAGCACATTGTTGTGCAAAGAAAATACAGGTGAGCGAGCCAGTGTGTGTGTGTGTGTGTGGATTGCAAAATTGAATGAATGAACATGAACCCAGCCACGTTGCGGGTGTACCAACAACAGCAAAAGGCAGCGACGAGTGTGCACAGGCTGTTGTATAAGCCAAATAACCCACCGACGACTGACTGACTGAGGTGCACTCACTCTTTTTTTTATGAATGGCAGCCGGGCAGCCGGGCGGGCAGGCAGCACCGCTATATTTGGCCGTTGATGGCTACGAGCTGCAAATGTTAATGAAGCCAACATCAGGCAGTGATGGGAGCTTTCCAGGTCCAGGTGTTTGTACCTGCATTCAAAGCTAGGTACTTAATGGGGGTATCTTAACAGCTAACATTGAATTGAACAGGTATCTGGCTTACTAAGCTTATTGTAAACTCAGATAATTGAAGCTTAAGCTAGTTAGCCTCCAAAGCAGGTCAATTCGGTTCTCTATTTAGCTAAGCAATCATTTTTTAATAACCCATTAATATGTTTTAAATATTTAGAAAGGAACAAATACCTTTAGTATCGAATTTAAATATAAATCGAAGAGCTAAATAAAATAAATTCCTTTAAAGGTACAAACTTTTTTCGCTTTCGGTACCCTTTCTTCTTTGTACCTCACTTATTTACAAACGCTTTCACATCACCTGCAAACGGTGAAAGAAATTGCAGGCCAAATGCATAACGGTGTTTGCAATGGCCCAAAGAGAGAGACAGAGAGAGAGAGTGGCAGCGGTAGTAGCCGCTCATTCATGTTGTCTTCGACTTGGTTTTTCCGGCAGGCGATCATAAAAATGTGCAGCCAACGGACCATAAATCTGGCGAAAACATTTCCATGACGTAACCGAGGAATGTCTGTCAACCGAAGGCGGAAAAAATCAACATATTTTGTGAGATTTTTAATAAAAGAAAGATTCAGAATTGATAAACAGAAAAACATCGATTAAATCGATAAATTGTTTAAAATTCTTCGGTATAAAGTTCTTTTTTGCACAGCTCTATATCATTTTGTGGGATTTTCAATAAAAGAAAGATACAGAATTGAACAGAAAAACGTCGTTAAATTGTTTAAATTGAATAAGTTCTTCGGTATGATTATTAAGGGACTACGATTACGTTAATTAGATTTCCTTAAAATAAAATGAATCGTTTTGGACAGCTCTTTATTACCGATAAGCGAGATTAATAGAATGCCATCAAGTGAAATATCGATAATTTCGATAAATAAGCTTTAGGTCGATATTAAATGCATTTCTCTATAAAATTCAGAACCAAGAGAATAGCGGGGATCCCTTGGACGCATAGGGTAATGGTTAATCTTGATTGTGACGCACACACCCTCCACAAAACACATGGCCACAAGGCTGCTGCTGTGGCAACAAGTGCAATCAATTTTTATGAATGAATGGAAAACGCGGCATTGATCAGTTGCTCTTGCTGTTATTGCTGCTCCAGCTACCGTTACGCCCTGCCGCGTACAGGGCAGCAAGGGGGGAGAGACACTCATTCCGAGTGTTTAATTTATCGAAATGTGTAGCAAATGTTTATTTGATCAATGAAATGAATTATTGTACGAGCATCTGTGCCTGTCTGTGTGCTGTCGCTGTACAAACAAGCAGAAAGTCGGGGCAAAAAAAATAACAACAGCCAACTATAGCCACAACTTCCATAAATGCCGCTCAAAATGTGGGACGCAATTAAAAAAAAATAAAGAACACAGAATAAAATAACAACCACAACACATTTGTAATTGATTTGTTTTCCATACAATTTATTGTCCACTGTTTGCTTATATTTTTGCTCTTTTCGGGCCACTTGTTAAGGTTTCTTGTTACTTTTACTCTGTGTTCTTTTTGTCGGCTGTGTTATTGTCAATTAATTAAAGCCAGAAAAAACCCTCAATGAAATGATGTATGAGGCTGTCCCAGTGGCTGAGACAACCTACAACTCAATTAAGCAACAAAAAGTTGGGTTTTTTACTCTCAATATTATAAATTATTACTAAAAGGAAGTATTACATTTAAAAAAATTATTTTCTTGCTCTAAATATAATTATATAATAGAAAAATAATATATTTAAATTTATTTAAATATACAATTTCATTGGAAATCCACTGATGCATAGTCTTAACCTTACTCCCTCAAAGGAACTCAAAATATATGTACCAAGTCTTATAAAAATAATTTCTAAGCTATTTTCATTGTATACTTTCTACTATTATAATATTTAATGAGTTTTCTGAACTAAATAATGCACATTGTTTTGTTGAAAACCATTTTAGGTTGCCTTTTGAGTCCCCCATTGAGATCCATTGAATTAATTTCGCGCTTGAAGTGACGGAAAGGGTTCAGATCGCCGGAATACCAATTAATGGAACGCTGCAAGCGCCAAGATTGATTGGCAATCGCCAATCAACGAGATGGACGCAACCTGCGACGTGTCAGAAATTAATGGGCTAAGCGAGACAAAACTTTAGCCTTTTTTTTGCATATATTTTCAACGGCGGCAGCAACCACTCAAATGACAATTTCCGGCCGTCAGTTTGGCAGTGCCAATAAATTGGCAACCCTGCTCGTATTTCAACGGCCACGCAGAAAAAGCGAATCGAAATCTATAGCCACAGAGCAGCCACATCCAAGTCGAAAAAGGCCGCCATCATATGTGGGTGCCTAGAAAAATGACTCTGGCGGCGATAACTATAAAGTTTTATGGCATTTTACATAGCATTAGTCGGTCCAAAAAAAGGTATGCCTGCGAGTGAGTGTCTGTGAATGTTGTTAGCCAGTTACTAAATTTGGCTTAAATGAAGGCGAAACTTGTTACGTAGCCGGCCGGTGGTCGCTCGCTGCGGCGTCCCACATGGTCAGCACCAGCAGCAGCAGCAGCAGCAGCGCTGTTGGCTCAAATCATGAATGAATAGCCCCCGGCACAAGTCTGTCACTCAGTCAGTTAGTCACTCATTCAGTCAGTCAGTCAGGCATTCAGTCAGCTGGCCATAATTGATTTTCGAAACGAGCGCAGTAAACATGACATGGCGACAAATTTTTCGTCTAAAATGTGACAAAAATCGGCGGGGGAAAAAAGGCAGCAACAACCGACAACCGACAACACCATATCCGAAAAAATCCGACAAAAACGCAGCCGCCATATGGACAACATGTGCATGCGACTGCAGAAATTGTTGCTAATTCATTCATTAAGAGTCCAAACGAAAACCCAATCAAATGGGCGAGTGTTTCAGTCTCAAAAAAAACAAAGACTTGGTTATTATTTCAGTGGGATGCAAGAAAGCTCACATGGTTGTTGGAAATGGTGGTAAGATTCCTAATATAATTCGTAGAAATGAACCCTTTACCACCTCTCAAACCCCCTTCCTTAACTCAATATCTCACTTTAAAAGCCAACCCAGAGTGGCCATCACATCGTGTGACCTCTTTGCGGCTTGAAAGTCCCTGTCCCCGCACCAGCATCATTCATTCAGTCAGTCAGTCAGTCAGTCAGCCGCTCAATTCATTCATTCAGTGAACCAACCACGCGCCCTCCGACTGCATTTGGTAGCTAATTTGCATAGTTTTTCAGCCCGGTGCTCTTTATATATATATTGCGTTGGCGTTGCGGATCGGAGGAACCTTAAGGCCTGGGAAAGTGTTGCGGCCTGCCAAAGATGATGATGATGACGCTGAGACGATAATGCCGATGATGACACTGTGGGAAACCTTAGCAAATGTGGGCTGCTGCCGCTAATGAGCTTGTAGTGTCAGCGGAAAAATAAAAACACTGTGTGGGGAAGAGGTAAGTCTTGCCGATTTCCTACTTTGGCCATTCTCAGGGGAAGTTGCTTAAAAAATAAAATCTACTTTGGAGGAAGAGGTTGCCTCTGTGAGTTTTTGGCAAAAACTTGCACTCTGAATATATTTTTTTAGGTCAAGTAAGCTTGGTTTTATCTAAGTCTCAAACAAGATATAAGAATCTAATTAATAAGCCATTTTAACAAGGATTTACATTACATTTAAGAAGAGCATTCATTTATACTGTGTTGCTTAAGCCATTATCAATTAAATTCCATAGTTTCAACTGCTTTTAAGACACAAAACGGTTAAGGAAAGAGGTCCAAACTCAACTCAAGTAGCAAACATTGAAAGTGTTTACTTGAAAATAGAAAATTGCTGAACAAACAGAACGCGACGACGTCGACGACAAGGGAATCAAATGTCGATTGTCGGTTCTGGCGTGGAGTCAAGTAGCCATATGTGCGGCGCGCTCTTATTTTGTTATTGTTTCGTTCATACTATCCGCGCTTCCGTTGCAACATTTCCGCAGCTGAGCCAAGCGAAAAAAAAGCGTACAAATAAAAAATAAATTAAATGAAGCGAATTTTGACTGATTATCTAATTCGCATTAAAAGGCCGAAGCAAACTCAATTAATTCATTCATTTAAGGCGTGTGAAATTGATTAGGACGCTCCGCCTCGCTAGAAGAGATATTTGGTAAATTGGAATTCGAGTTGTCATATCCGCTGCGGATGACCATATATACACCACCATCGCCGCAGGAATATATATAGTATCTGCGCTTCTGCATGCGTATCTATATGGTATATAGAGCGGCCCAGTATTTTTAGTTGGGTGTTCAATCTTCTCGAGACGAGACTGGGGGGCAGACGACACACAGCACAGCACAGCAGAGGCAGCTAGTGAAATGGTTACAGTGCGTGTTCTTCTGTTGGCTGAGCGCCCGCCACTCGGCTTCTTGTGGCATGAATCATCATCCTCCACGTCCCCATCAGCAAGATTGCCGGGTACCGGGTGCCGGGTTTGGTGTGCATATTTTGGTTGCATTTACAAAAATACGCATTTTATGTTTACGGCGGACGCAGTAGTCTGCCAGACCAGAGACGAGCCCGACGCCGACCAGGAGGAGCAGGAGGAGCTGCCGAGATCTCCCGACTGCCCCCCGCCTCCTCACGCACTCATAATTCCCATCGAAAATAGTTTTTTGGCCAGCGCAAAAAATTTACAACTTTGTCGCCGCTACGAAATTCAATTTGCAAAAGATATCGAAAAGAGCCGCCGGAAAAACTGGCAAATTTTCCAAACTGCGTACTAGTTTTTATTGAAATCTTTGGATAAAGATTTTGTTTATCGTTGGACTATACGAGCTGTTAGAAATATCCCGCCATGGGCCGAAATAAATAATGTGTACATAAATTGCAGAGCTTGCGCTCACCTATTAAAAGGTTATCTCTCCCTCTATGCGGCTGAACGGGCCAAGAAATATTCTTTTTGGCTAATTGTCTAAACAAACACAGTGCGAAATTATGTTAGCGCATCGGCCTGCGATCTGTCTTTCCCTTTGGGGAAAGAAAAAACTCTGCCTTTCCTTTTTTGAGTAGTTATTCTGTTACATTTAGGGATTGCAACTGAAAACAGATCAGATTTGCTTAGATTAATTCTAATTTATACGGAAAATCACAATTTTTTTTACTAAATATGTATGAATTTTTATATATTAGGTAAGTCTGAAAAATATTTTGAAACTTCTGGTAAATCAACGCACAAAGATTCATAAAAACTAATGCTAAGCCACAGTTTATCTAAAAAATTAATAATCTCTTTCTCTAAATTAAATTAAACGTTTAAATCCAATTAAATAATTCACTTGTACATATGCACAAAATTCTCTACGTAAGCCTAATATAATAGAATAAATTAAAATATAGAAAATAAATAAAGAAAAATTAACTAAAACCATAAAACAAAAATATAGAAAAAAAGGAAAATAAATAAGGAACCTAAGGAATCCTCTTTCTCCTAGGAGAATATGGATACAAAAATGTGTTGCTAGTGCCTTAGCAAATCAGCAGATAAGTTCCCCAGTTGGTCGATCGTTCGCCTCTCTCCACCATTAGGCAAAGGCTAAGTGTTTCAGACTCCCTTACATAAAGAAACCCGCCTCAAGTGTCGGGCCAGAAAGAGATATATTCTTTTTATATTTTTTGTAGCACTTACCGGAATTTTAGATTGACGCAGGAACTCTAGGAGAGCCTCCAACGAGCCCAGCGTTGAGGCCTGTACATGGACGCCCGTCTGGGCCAGTTTAATGTGACTAAGGGCGCTCTTCAGTTCTCGGGCGACTTCATCTCTGAAAAACAAAGAAAATTCATTAAAAGCTATACCAAAAATATATTCATAAATATTCAACGAACGTGCAAATCTCCACTTCATCCGGCTTGTGTGCAATGAGCAGATTAATGCCAGCTATGGCCTTCTCTAGGTCCTTGGCAGCGATCTTCACGCCCTGGGCCGCCTTCACCTCCTTGTACTCGACGTAGGCGTTTTTCACTCGCAACTCCTTCATGGGCTGGGGCATCAGAAGCGAACGAATCTGGGTGACAATGGGTCCATCTGTGCCGGCCACAACCATGGTCTGGCCCTCGCGCAGCTTGCCATTGATAAGAATCGCATCGATGGTGGTTCCCAAGCCGGGCAGCGCCTTCACCTCCAAGACGGTGGCCTGCAGCTCCTCGGAGTACATCAGACGCTTGGCCAGCATGTTCTGGCAAAAGTCGGCGATCATAAACAGCAGATTGCCCATGCCCTCGCCCGAAATGGCACTGGTCGGAACCAGCGAGATGTAGGTCTTGGGGTCCGTGTTCTCGTAGAACAGAGCGGCATTCAAGCCTTGCTCGGCAAACTGCAGAATGACCTCCTTGGTGCGCTGCTGGAACTCCAGCTGTGTGTTGCTCTGCTGCTCCTTAATCACATCCCTTACATCCCGCCTGCCCAACTGCTTCCAGTCGTACAAGCGATCGATCTTGTTGAGGGCCACGATAAACGGACACTTCTTCTTCTTGAGCAGCTGGATGGATTCGAGAGTTTGCGGCTCCAGGCCGTGCATAATGTCCACCACCAGGATGGCAATGTCACAGAGGGAGGAGCCACGGTTCCTCAGGTTACTGAAGGACTCGTGGCCGGGTGTGTCGATGATCAGGAGACCTGGTAATTTATGCTCGAATCCTACAGATGCCTTCACGTACTTGGTCTGCTCCTTAATGGCATCGATGGGCACATTGGTAGCTCCAATCTGCTGGGTAATACCACCCGCCTCCGAGTCCTGCACGTGTGTCCGACGTAGCTTATCCAGGATCTTTGTTTTACCAGTATCTACGTGTCCGAGCACACATACAACGCCCGCTCTCAGTTCATCGGTTGTGCGCTTCTTCTCGGCCTCCGCCTGACGTTTCAAGATACGAGCTTCGGCCCGGAGTCTACGGGATTCCGGATCGTTGGCCAGTGCGGTGTCCTTCTCCTCGGATTCATCACTCTCCTCGTCCGAGTCATCGCTATCATCGTCATCCTCGCTATCATCCTCATCGGTGTCATCGTCATCGTTTCCTTCCTCGGCAGCCTCGGCCTTGCCATTGTTGTTGGTAGTGGTGGCCTGCGAAGATTCCTCCTCGGCTTCAGGCTCTGCCTCGCTGTCAGTGGCATCCCAGCTCTCCTTGACTGCCTCTTCTTCGGCCTTCTTGGCAGCGGCTGCAGCAGCCGCAGCAGCTTGGGCTTCGGCCTCCGCTGCCTTGGCTTCCTCCGCCTCTGCGACCTCATCCTTCGGTCCCTTCTTCTTGTTTGGACGTATGCGGGTTCCTGCAGAAATATCAATAAGAGATTAATAAGCTAACAAAAAGGAATAGCAGTATATTCACCTGGCCGCGGAGCTCTCCTATCGTTGGGATCGGGGATTTCCAGTCCCTGGGCCTTCAGGGAATCCAGTAGAGCCTGTGCCCTGGCGCGATCCTCCTTCTGCTTCTTGGTGAGCAGTTTTCCCTCGGCCTTCAAGCGAGCCTTTCGCTCAGCCTCGCGCTGCTTCTTCTTCTCCTTCTTTTCCGCCTCCAGGCGCACGGCCTCAAGGCGTGCCTCCTCGCGCTCATCTTCCCGGCGTATGCGCTCCTCTTCCTCGCGCTGCAGGCGCTCCTCCTCCTCCTTGCGCTTCTTGAGCTGCTCCTGCATGGCAGCCACCATGGCAGCGGACATACCCTTCTTCTTGGTGTCCTTCTTCTCCTCCTCTGGCTCTGCCTTCTTGTCCTTCTTACCCTTCTTGCCCTTGCCCTTGCCGCCCTTTTCCTCCTCTTCGGCGACATCGACAGTTGAGATCTCTTCGGCAGCTTCGGGCTGGACTTCGGGAACCGGTGGCGGTTTCTCCACCGGCTTGGACTTGGGCTCTGTAGCGGCCTTCTGCTTGGCCAGAGCAGCCTCCCGCTTCTGGCGCTCCTTTTTCTCCTTCTTTTTCTGGGCCGCTGACTTCATGGTGCTGCCGCCGTCCTCATCGTCGTTGTCCTCGTCGGCAGCATCCTCAACCTCTGCGGCAGCCTTTGGCTGGGCCTGCTGCTTCTTGTTCTTTTTCTTTTTGGAGAACTCCTCGTCGGCTAAATCCTCAGGAGAGACCACAGTGGTGGTCGCTTCGCCAGCATACTCGGCCTGCAGCTCGGCTAGGACCTTGTCTAGATCCTCGTCGTCGTCGTCTTTGCCCTTACGCTTGGCCTTCTTGCCCTTCTTTTCGTTGGCCTTCTTCTGGGACTTGGCCGCCACCGGTTCGTCATTGTCCTCCGGCTCGCTGGCCGCAGCAGCAGCCGGTTCGTCCTGGTCGTCGTCGTCCATTAGCAGCTCAAAGGCGGACTTCTTCGAGCCCTTGCCTTTGGGGGCCACCGCCTCCTCGTCGTCGTCGGAGGCCGCCTTGCCCTTTCCCTTCACTTTGAGCTTTTTGACCGCCTTGGTCAGCGTCTGGACATCCTCGCCAGCGCTGTCCTCGTTGCGGGACTGGGTCCTCTGCTTGCCCTTCGCCGGCTGGTTCTTCTTGTTGTTCAGGCTCACTTCGCTGTCCACGTCGGAGCTGGAATGCAAATGCAAAATGCAGGTTTAGAAAGTTGCCAAGCTGGCAAGGGAGCTACTCACATCTCGTCCGCCGAGGAACCGCCTTCGACCTTGGTCAGTATCTCTTTCTTGCCCTTTTTAGCTTTAACCATCTTCCCGGCTGAGACTGCAACACGCTCCTCCGCTGGCCTCCAAAGACGAAAAGCCGTAGGTTATTCACTGCTGAAAGTTCCGCACACGCGACGCTTCTGCGGCCAAAAGGGAAACTCTCGTGGGAAATGCGCTTTTCCGTTCGCTGCCGCTGACGCTGGTGGTGCTGTTGCTCTGCCCTTGGTCTACTCGTCGACACGGCGGCTACTGTTGGGCAATCGCTCGGCGCTGAATTGGCAATATGTTTGCCAATTTTCGCTTGATTTTAATCAAAATTTCTGCACACAAACACTGAGTACCGGAGTTGTTGGTGCGGGGGGTGGTGTTGGTGCTATCGATAACGATTCTGCGTTGAGGTTATGTGCATCATATGTTGTTGTCGCGCGGCCAGAGTTGCCACGGCACCGACGTTGACTGTCTAGGGTGAACCATTTATCGCCTTTTTTTTTTGTATTTCTTATTCTTCACATGTGTGTTTTTAACTTTACTTGGCGTGAACCTTTTTTTTGTAATTTATTTGAGGAAAGTTTTCAACACATTCTTAAAAGTTCTTAGTACTTGGACTTCCATAGGAGTGAGGTATATGGTGTTGACCATTTATCGCCGCTTGTTTCGGTATTTTCTTGTTCTTCATATGTGCGTCGCAGTCGATTCTTGGTTTTTCTCTGTTTTAGTTTATTTGGGACAAGTTTTGAACATATTCTTAAAGTTTGTTGAATATATGAATTTCATTAAGTTTTGAAGTGAACTGAGAATAGCTGTATAAGCTTGTTTTGACATATAAGTATATTTATTTTAACAGATATTTAATAGAGTACTCTGTTTTTGGTTAATTGTTCCGTACTGTTGCAATTATTCACCATATCAGCTAAGGCCACTTCGTAACTAATTGGTACCTATCCCTTCCACTGATTTTTTTACAGTTTGGGGCTCCCTATTCGTCTAAATAATTAGGTTAAACAGTTTAAAATAATTGAATATTTACAAGTATAACCATGGCTTGCGATTGTTTTTGTTTGTAAAAATTCACTGATTTGGTAGTATGGATATATGTTCCGCCAAAGTACAATCAAATAATTTGTTTTAAAACCTGCCTAGTGGTGGTATTTGGGTAATATTACATATCGATAAGAAGAAAAATACCAAAATAATCTATTTGTATCGTGAGTATCTTATAAATATACATGCAATCTTTTTTAACACGAATTTTCCCACGACTTAATTCCTTTACCTTATTGACAGGAAATATGTTACAATTAGCCCAGAATGCAGAATTGCACAATGGAACAAGTAGAAACGGGATCTAAATCGCATACCGATACATTGAGATATATCGATATATTAATGGTGTTTTTGACATCCCTAATTTTGACGCTTTTGCCGGCTTTCATTCAAGTTCTGAATTTTTCCTTTCTTTCCCGTTCATCAGGCATTCCGCACGGTTTGCCAATAGGTTTCAATCGTAGTGCATGCAGAGTTTAAACATTTTGTAAGTAACCATAAGAAAGCTAAATCAAGGCTCGATATTAGCTGACAACTGCCAAGAACTGCACTGTTTAACCGGCCACATACAAACATCCGTGAAGAAGGCCAAGTGGACAATGTCCAGTGAAGCGTCCGGCGGTGTAACCATTAAGGAAGAAGCATCTACGAGCGGAGCAGCCAGCAATAACTCGGGAGAAGCGACCGGGTCAGAGGTTTGTTGTTGCCTGTTCTGAATGAGATTTGTGTGCGCCTGTGTGTGTGTATGAACAGGAAGGAGCAGGGACGGAGAAATAACTGTAAAACTGTTGCTTTTCTCTTGTGTGAAGTAATTCGAACTTCATTTAGATATTATTTAATAGTATGTACATATGTATGTATATACATTTGAACATACATTTGGACAATAATATAATCTTACGTTGGGGCGGAACTTTAGCAATAATACTATAAATAAAAAAAAATTAAGATTTATAGTCATGCGACATTAGGGGTTTATTTCTATTAATGCTGATTGATTTGGCATGTAATATTCTTAACTTCGTATTGTTTGCCGTCTGGCAACATTGTATTAATAGTAGTATTTTATATAAGTATTTTCCAATTTTTTTCAATTTTATTAGTCAATTCATAAAAATTAGAAAATAAGCCAACATAGTACAAGATATCTCGTAGTCTCGTAGTCGTTTGACAAAGGCGTTTTTAATTTTCTTCTCAAATGTTTACAATTAAATATATGTATGTATAAACAAAAGCCTTTCAAGTTGGGTTTCAATCAATGGAACACAAACTTCCCTAACTTTCCGTAAATGGTTGTGAAGATTAAAAAAGCTGATCCATAAAAAAATGGTTTGGAGTTCTGTAAGTGTAATTGTACGTTTTTCTTAAAATATACCTCAGTTGAAGTGGTAAAAAAAAACAAGCCACCTACCTAAAAAGCTTAAAATTCGTTGCCAAGCCATGTTCTTTAAATTGTAGAAATCTTCAAAAGTTAGAGACTATACCGCTTGATTCAGAAAACCACGAGTGCAGTCGAATCTCGAATGTTTACAATATAATGTTATCTTTATCCATATTCCAGGCAAAGAAACCGGATAGTTCTGCTGACAAAGCGGAATCGCAGGGCGAGCTTGGCTCGGTGGAAGAGACGCCGGAGACCCACTTGAAGCGTCTGCAGAATCTGCGCAAGGAGCTGGCGTACCTCAGCGAAACGGACTGGATGTACGAGAGTCTCGACAAGAAGCCCGCCCAGTAAAGACGTCATCCGGAGAAGAGAGACCAAAAACCAAACCAAAAAACCAACCAAACTAAATAAGACCATAATGATTTCATTCATTCGCTCCTGGTTCAGCAACGCTGAACGCGAAAAGGAGCTGATGCGCGAACAATTCGATCTGGAGAACCAATTTCTGGACTTTCAGCTGAAGGAGGAGGAGAACAAGCGCAGCCGGCAGGGACACCCATCTAGTGACATGAAGTCCATAATTTCACCCCATAGGGAAGCCATAGAGGAGGGATTCAACAACAATGACATCAACAAAAACAAGGAGGGCACATGCTTATCCCGAAAGGGAGTGGTCACCAGTCTGACCGGTAATAACGGTGCCATCGACACTTACATATATTTCGATAGCAAAGCCGCTGAGGGTCTCTTCCACGAGCTGAGCATCGGTTGTGTGGTGGAATACCTGACATTTCAAAGGGATGGTGATGACGCCCCCAGAGTCGTCAAGGTGCAGCGCATCGTTGAGGACACCTGGGAGGAGGCCTCTGAGAATATGGTAGTATATATTATTTTAAAGCAAATATCCACTACATACCTCGATCCCTTCCAGATCCAGGAGGTTGTGGAGAAAATGAGGATCGAGAAACCCACCATCTTCAACACTCAGAAGAGGAATGTGATGGGTCTAATTACCGCTCGCCAGCCATCCTCCATTGACGTGGACACGGAGTACGGAGAGTTGGAAATTGAGCTGGATAACGTCGAGACCACCTTCGTGCCCCAGGAGGGCGATCGTGTGTGCCTCGTGTGCGATGTCCAACTGGACGATGACTTTGTGGACAAGCAGGGCGAGATCCTGCAGGTGAACAAAGTGTTTCCCCAGCGCCTCGAGACCGATCAGAAGTGCGTAGTGGAACGCGTTTACGAGAATTTGTCGCTGCTCGGTAAGCATATCTATGTACTCAAGGCGGACTTTCCGCCGGGCTCAGATCTTCATTTGGGGGACCTTGTTCGCGCAGATCTCATTGAGTGTCAGTATGTAAGTGTAATGAATACATTTTAAATATAAATTTTAATTAATAACTTATCTTATTTACAAAGGCGAAATTCACAAAACGCGCCATCAAGCTGACGCTCTTGGAGAACAACTTTGGGGAGCTGAAGCTTAAGCCGACTCTTAGTTCGGGTGCCTTAGACGAATGCCAATCGGTGTCGGTGATCGGCATGACCCGCCACGTTTCTACAGAGCTCTTGAAACGGCATCAGATCATACTGAAGGTGCGCAATAACCTAAACCGCAATTTACACCTGAAGAGCGTGACCGTGCCCAATGTAGGTGAATCCCAGTTGGGTGTGATTGAGCCGCTGCAACCCGTTGACATTGCCGTCGGAGGGGAGATTACTCTCATATTAGAAGTGAACACCAAGTTCTTGGGAGAAGCTTGCGAAAAGTTTGAGCTGAACTTTGTGAATTTTAAAATAAAACGCAGTTTTGCGGTCATTGTGTGTGAAACAGAGGAGGACGCCCTCAAAGCTGAGAAGCGTATGATCGCTGCCGAAGTCTTATCTGCTCCTGGGCGCACGCCTCTGCAGAGATCCCGATTCTATGCTAACCAGGTTTGGTCCAAAACAAGAGACGTGGTACCGGGAGAAAGCATAGCCACCAAGCGTCGCTTTGTTTGCCTGCGACTGGGTAACTTTGAGGTGAGATTGATCTCGATATAGAGTTTTTTGTTTGAGTTTACCTAATATTAAATTTTAATTGTATTCTAAGGTCCCCGAAATGTTGCGCCAGATTTACCTGACCACCGAACGGCGCATGGGCATGTTTGAGGCTATCGAGTACCAGTATCCGTACGTCAAGGAGCACCTTAAGCCTCAGAACTATGTGCAGATCTTAAGCTTGTTCCTTCACCTCGAGGAGATAGAGTATTTTGTGCTCATTCGGAACTACGACAGGGATCGGGCGCATTTTCAGCGGGACGGCGAATACCTATCGCTGCTAATAGAGAATCTGGCCGAGCGTCGTCCCTCGCTGGTCATTGGTGATGTGGTGCGCGCAGTGAATCCTTGGATTGACAATTACGATAAAGAGAACAACAAGGCCTACGAGGGCATCGTCCACAAGGTGCTCTGTAATCGCGTTCTGCTCAAATTCAACGCCAGTTTTCAGGATAAGTACAATGGGGAGGACTACCGCCTGGAGTTTTACTTTTCACGTTACGGTCTCCGCAAGCAGCATCATGCCGTCTCGAAGATTGTGTCCATAATGGGCGAGGATTTTTTGTTTCCCACTAAGGTGACCAAACGCCTTACTCCCCAGCTGGAAGTCAAGATGGTGGACGACACTATGTGCCTTTACGATACTAAGCTTAAATGGTTTAATCCACATCTTAATAAGATCCAAAAGCTAGCTGTATTTAATATTATGCGAGGTGAGGCGCAAAGTATTCCGTATGTTATCTTTGGACCTCCAGGAACTGGTAAGACTATGACGCTGGTGGAGGTACTCCTGCAATTGGCGGAGAATGTCCCCGGCGCACGAATCTTGGTGGGAACACCATCGAATAGCTCTGCGGATCTGATCACGAAGAGGCTCATCGAAAGCAATGTCCTGCCTCAGGGCGATTTCATTCGTCTCGTGTCGTTTAATCAGATCGAAAAGGAGTTGATTCCACCAGAGCTAATGACCTACTGTGCCACAGTGGACATTGGAACAGCGGGCAGTTGCCCAGATAGTGTAAGTGTATACTCTTCTTAACATAATACATTCTAGTATTAAACCCTGTTCTCTTAGATGATTGTCACCGAATCGGGCTTGAAGCTACGCTGCCAGATGAAGTTTATTGGACGCCATCGGGTCACTATCTCCACCAACACTACATTGGGTAATTTCCTGCAAATGGGATTCCCGCCGGGGCACTTTACTCATGTGCTTATCGATGAGGCCGGACAGTGCACTGAACCAGAGACAATGGTGCCAATTTCAATGCTCGTCAGGGATCGAAGCCAAGTGATTTTGGCCGGGGATCCTCGCCAACTGCAGGCTATTGTGATCAATCGATTCTCCATACATAAGGAATTCTCCAAGTCGTTTCTCGAGAGATTGTTGGATCGTCCCCCGTATAAAAAGGACATGCAGAGATTCCCCAATAGCTCCGGCTATAACCCAATGTGCCTGACCAAACTGTTAAACAATTACCGAGCATTGCCCACCATGATGTGCACTTATAGCCAGCTGTTCTACGATAACGAACTGATACCAATGGTTTCTGATGAGGATTCGAGGGAAATTCGACTGTTGGACCGGGCGAGAGTGGTTTTTGAACCCATACAGGAAATACCCAAAAAGCAGGCCGCCTTCTTCTTTGGAGTCGATGGAAAGAACATGCAGGACAATGATTCGCCCTCCTGGTATAATCCGCTGGAAGCCAAGGAAGTGTTCTTCATGACTATATCCCTGTACCGCGCCAATGTCCATGAGGATCAGATCGGCATACTCACGCCATATGCCAAGCAGGTGAAGACTATCCGAAATTTGTTCATTGGCACCGATGTGGCCATGCCGAAGATTGGCTCGGTGGAGGAGTTTCAGGGACAGGTGGGTTATATTTTCTATTTGAAAGAACGACAACATTTTATAATATATTTATGCCATATCTACAGGAACGCGACATTATGCTCATCTCGACGGTGCGCTCCTCGCAGGCATTAATCAGCGCCGACACTCAGATGTCTTTGGGATTCGTAAAATCCAGCAAGCGAATGAACGTGGCCATATCCCGCGCCCGTGCCATGATGATCGTCTTCGGGAATCCACATCTTCTCGGCTTGGATGATCACTGGCGCCGTTACATCACCTTTTGCGCCCACAACAGTGCTCTCTTCGGGTGTGAGCTGCCCGATTCCATCTTGTTCCCAAAGGGTAAGGAAAATAAGGATGAGGAAGAAACCGGAAAGCTACATAGTGTCGGCTACGATCTCTAGTTTCCAAAGAGGTCGCCTGTTTGCTTTTGATTGTTATTTCTGAATTAATAAATTTATTACATACATTGACCTTAAATTAGCCGCTGTCAATATTTATTTTCATGGGATGAGATGGATCTTATAGGTAAATAATTTGCATGGATTAACCCGTGTAAAGGGTATTTTTAATTTAGTCAACAGTCATATCTATATATTCTTGATCACAATCAAATGCCGATCCGATCTAGACATGCTCCTCAGACAGACCTTCCGCTTTTAGTTACTATGCTTATGCTGTGCTTATGCTTATACCCACAAAAAGAAAATTACTTGCAATATTGGAAACGTTACAAATGGATGTTTTAGAGTTGCCAGACGTCCAAAAGAAGCTCGCTCAGCGCAAAATAAAATTTCTGGGTTTTTACATTAACTATCGTTTGGAATGGACAAAACTGGACACTGTCACTCTAAAAAAAAGCCTATTTAGAAAGTGACACTATTTTAATGTTCATTGACATCTCGGAAGCAGCATCGCTAGGACTCTCAGCTGTACGGCCGTTTCTTGTAAAAATGTCAGTGAATTACGAATTAGCCAAGCATCCAGCTTACGATAATGAGCTGCTGAAGCAGGTAGCTAAGTCACAGGAAGAAATCGACAATCTGAACATAAAGGCCAGCAAAGAGATCCTCAAGGTGGAAGATAGCTACAACAAGTCGCGTAAAAGCTTGTACCAGAAGCGCAACAAGCTGATCAAGCGGGTCTCCAACTTCTGGTGGGCCTCCCTTAAGAACCACCCAAAGATATATCGTCTTCTGCGGATGGAGGACGAATGCTTGCGCTCATTTAAAAATTTGGAGGTTAAGCAGTACAAGAAAATCAAATCGGGCTATCGCATCAACTTTTATTTTGAAGAGAATCCTTATTTCGAGAACAAGGTGCTCACCAAAGACATTAATTTGATTAAGGCCATTTCCACCAGTACTCCCATCAAGTGGAAGGAGGGCAAGGACTTGCCTAAACAGCTCCTGGCAAAGTCCAATCACCAGATGCAGGTCCTCCCCTCATCCTTTCTCGACTGGTTCTTGGATAACACCAGTCCCAACTCAGCCTATATCGCAGATCTCATAAAGGACGACCTTTGGGAAAATCCACTGTATTATTATACTTATAATGAACAAAAATAACGATGGGAAGAAACACAGCGAGGATGACAATGACAAATAAACTACACAAAGCTGCAAGCACGAGTTAAAACTTTATTATAGTGTTTTTATTAAAAGAATGAATATTTATTTCAGCTTTTTGTCTTGCTATAACTAATATGTTTAGTTTATTTACTTATCATTAAATACTCATAAACTAAATTTTTTTTCATTAATAATATGGTCCGGCAACGCGTTGCTAATAAATTTCAAGGCGTGGCAACACTGGCAGGAACCGTTATGGCGGCAGTTCTTCCACTTTTGTTTTCTTCGCTCATTCGCAATGAACTTTGCAAGCCAGAAAAGTATTCGTGTTAGGTATCAAATTCAAATAAATTAATTATAAGCCATTAAGGAGTGGAGAGTGTTAGTTATAAGGACTTAAGAAGTCATGGCCAATAGAATTGTTGAGGAGAGCATCTTCGGGTTCAAAGACAACAACGAGAAAGGCCGAAAGTACACCGAAATCGAGGTAAACTGGCACGCGTTTGAGGTATTTCTTATAATTTAGTGCTTCAATTTGATTTGTAGCGCCTGGGAAAGACCCACTGGCAGAGCGATTATGCAAGGGACATCTTCAAAACGATGCAAGAGCAGGAGCAGCGACGTCGACCGCTCCAGTTCCTGTCCAAGCAGCTGGACGAGCGCCAGGAGACAATGCAACTGCTCCAGGCTGTCACGCGCACGTACAAACTGAGTCGCTGCGCCTTACATTTGGGTGAGGAACTATTATGCACAGGGGAGACGAGCTTAAGGAGAACCTCTCCTTTGGGATTGGAGTCTTATCGACTTTGAGATCACTTGGATAACTCAAAAACTGGAGCATGCATGATAAATCGTGCATGTTACGTTTGGAAGAGCCTCAGAAATAATTTTAAAAGAATTAATTTTTTCCTAAAATAGCTCAGATACATATATTTTGTATAAATACTCTCTATTGGAGTAGAGTACCACCTCAGAATCCATATAATGCGGGTTTTATGATAGAATCATTCGATAATACCAAATTAATATGGAAAAGTGCTGAATAGTTAAAATTACCTTCACTAAAGTCACACTTTCTTTCTTTTAGCCATCTACTACGTGGATCGCTTTGCAGATCAGTACAAAATCAGGCCGGACAAGTTTCCACTGGTGGGCCTCATCTGTCTTCATATTGCCGCTCAGATCGAGAACACAGATGCGTTTATACCGCGCTATAGCGATATGAATCGCTTTGTTAAGGATGCCTACACAGCCACCGAGTATAAGGTGGTAGAGAGAAAAATCCTTTGTTTCTTCAACTTTGAGATGATGCGCCCCACGACGGCCAGTTTTGTGGAGCTGTTCGCCTGCAGCTTTCTTACACGCACCGATTTTCTGGACTATATCCGCATGTTGGATGACTACGAGAGGGATCACAATATTGTCCCGTATCAGAGATACGGGAGCTTCGAGCAAATGCTGGCCACGCTGGCTCAGTTGCTGCTCCGCCTGGCGAATTGTACTTTGAGCAGTAAGTTTTGTGTTTCCTCTAGTTACGTGTTCGTTAAAAAGGATTAAACTATCTTTGCTTTTCAGTTTCAACATTTGGCAATGTAGCGCCGTCTCTTTTGGCCGCCGCCTGCATTGCAGCCGTTCGCCAGGTGAACGGTGTCAAGCGCTGGTCGCAGTACCTCATTGATCTGACCACTTACACGGAGGCAGATGTGGAGTCCTACACCGAAACGATAACCATGTACTATTACTATCAGATCACTCCTCCGCCGGCAAAAGTCATCGCAGTGCCAGAGCTAGAGCAAAAAGAGCCGCCTATTTGTGATAATACTTCGGGCCAGAGCAACCCAAATTGGTCCAGTCCTGAATCTGGCTTCGAGGAACCTTTAACTGCCAGTACAGTCTTCAAGGAACCTTTGACTCAAACTGAAGACTTGGTTGTCCTTAATAATGGCATAACCCTGGAGGTTGAGACGTATAGCATTATCCGCTCGCAGCTGCAGGAACCAGCATGCCCCAAGACTCCTACTCCAACTTCAACAATACCATATCATGGTCCTGAGGTAACTCTAAAGCGTCGTTGCAAGGAAGATGATATAGAAGATGTCCCCCAGCCATATAAGCAACCGAAATTGGTCACCAAACCCAAAGATTAATATCTAAGCAAAGGAACCAGAGGCCAAATAGTTTTTGGATTGCAAAAGACATTGATTAATATCCGATATGTGGTCGTTCAATTAAATTTGAGCAGTTACCATAATCGTAATGCGTAAATCCTTATGTTACTCATATATAAAGACATATATATGTATTTAATGTATAATTGGAAATTATCTTATCAACTTATGGATACAAAAATGTTAAAAAATCAACAAAAAAAAAACAAACACACATTAACTAAAAACAATAAAGACATTTTTATATATATTTTCCTAACAGAAAACAACATATGGCCCATTTGTTTATAACTTAGGCGTAAAGTCCAATGCTGGAATGCAAAATAAAAGGTGGCCACACACACAATTAAGGAACAATTGAAAGGAGCTTTAAGGCTGTCTTCTTATTTGTTATTTTTACACAATTTTCTAATTAATAGGGGTTAAGGTTTGGGTCTATGAAAAAAGCGAGATATATTTTCATGGGAAGATGGAAAAGCTAACTTTGGACAACATTTAACGTAATTAGGTTTAATAATAAAGCGAAAACGTTTCTAAAAAGCTCTCAAAGTCATCTAAAGTTTCATTTATTTAATAAATGCAAAAGCATTCAGCAATATTGCCCAAAGATCACTTAAACATTTCCATGATTTGTTGTCATCATCTGGGAATTATTTTAACCAGGATAGCACACACACGCATATAACTATAGTTCTAGCTGCTAAATGCACTTGGAAAATCCTCTGTGTTGGAATAATTGAATTTGAAAATCACAAAACTAACTAACTTAAACCTTGCTTTCCCAGTGTCGTAAGTAAGTAGAGTTCGGTGTGGGGTTAAGTAGGAGGCGTTGGAATTTACAACATTTACAGGACAACGTCGTCCAAGTGGCTGGACATCTGTACAAGAGGCTCGCAGCGATGCAGACGCTTTCATCGCTGCATATCGCGCCTTTTCAGCACATCGAAGATCACATCGGAGGCATTCTGTTTGTTGTTGCCGGGATCATTGCCCGATTCGTCCTCAGAATCGGTCTGTTCCAGCAATGGCACCGTCAGCGTCGAGTGCGACTTGTTGACGTGGACACCGACGACGGTACTGCCGGAACCCCCGCCGTCGCCCTCGTTGAATTTGTACTCGCCGGAGGACTCCTCGTTGTCATTGTCAAACGCCAAGGCCTTCTGGTGCTTCTGCGCCTCTTTCATGCTCGAGTACTTGTGCAGCAGGTGACACACAATGCCCGCCAGGCAGACCGCCAAGCCGATCACATTTATCAGGCTGAGTTGATCCTTTTTAAGAGTCACGGCCAAGGCCAGCTGGCAGATGTCCTTGAAGATTCCAGCTATTGAGAGGGTAAGGCTGGAGGTCTTGCACAGCACCAGAAACTCGCTGAACTCCATGAGGAAGGCCAACAAGGCTCCAAACGTGATTCGGGCAATGGCCCAGGTGATCTCATTCGAGGTGTGGTTGTGCAGGTCCTCTATTACCTTCACGAGCTTGACACCTGTTAAGACAGAGAGAGTGTTATTGCTTCTATTCAATTCCAACTACTTTTCATAATCAACCTTCAATTCCGAGCACCAGCGGCACCAGCGAGGCAATCATCCAAGGCTGCATGTAGTAGATCATGTCGATGGGATTGTGCAAGCCCAACTTCGATTTCTGCATGATGAACTGGGCGAAACTCCAGCGCAGTCCGCTGCTCAGCGATGCGAAGAGGATGAAGAAGAAACCGAGGGCGTTGAACTGCGTCGACTTGTAGGTGAACATCACCAGGCCGGTGCCTATCAGGCCCACAATCGACACTAGATACCAGCTCTGAAAGCAAATAAGGCGATTAATGCACAATCTATATGGGGGCTTTGTTGGGAGATTTCCATTATTTATAGACTACAACGCAATTTGGTTAAAGCCTAGGAATAACCCTAGCTTTATAAAAAAGTATTTTAACGCTTGTTTATACAATTAGTGGATCCTGTGAAAGACTAGTGCAAAGTTGTGTTTTCCTACTGAAGCTGCTGTATATTATAGTCTACTGCTTGTCTGAGATTTATTCTGAAGTCTATTAAAGCTGGATACTAATAAACTATTGAGGCTAAAACAGCTGCATAAAAAAGCCAAATGCTTTTCTGGCATGATATTTCAGTAGCTTTTGGCATAAGAACAAGACTTAATACATTTTTATCAAACAAGTTATATGCATACATAATTGAAGAAACTAAACCAATTGTTTACTTGTTTTTCTTACTGTTCATATCGCTGACTTAATATACTACTGGAGTAAACTACTTTGGCAACCAAAGCAATGTCCATAAATTATAGAAGTTCCATAATCTACTATTTAAAAAAAAAAAAGGCAGTCAAATGCGCTTTTAGTCTTCACTCTTTTGGTTGCCAGCAAATTGACTTTACTTTTCTAGATATTCGATTTTTTTTTTTGCGTTTGCTTATCGCAGAGTCGAAATGCAGAAAAACTCATTACTCATTTTAGTAATCGCTTTTTAAATTAAAAATTATATGGAGACATTAATTGTGATAAACTTTTTTAATTTTCCTTAACGCTTCCAGTTTGATAAAGAACGTAAAATATAATTTATCACTTTGTGATTACCCATTTGTCACTTTATCTCTAGACGCAAACCCACTCACCTTCTTCTCCAATCCCAGGGCGATGGCAAACAGCAGGATAAACACAATAGTCGAGGACTTGGTCATAGTGTACAGCGAGATGGGCACCAGCGCCAGGCCCCAGTTGGAGAAGCCAATATCAATGGCGCTAGCCACACCGGTGGGTGCCATCTTGCGCAGCGCCACCCGCCAGTCTAGCTGGACGCGGGACCTGCCCACCCGCAGCTTGTATATCCGCCGCACCATGGCCGCCAGCAGGAACTTCAGCACAAGGTGGTACGTGACAATGGCCAGCGGGAAGGGCATCTTCCGGTTGATGTCCGTCTGGTAGAAGGTCAGCGAGATGGACAGCGTCAGGTAGAGCAGGATGATGGCCAGCGTGCCTACGGCCATCTGCATCATCATGTTCTCCTGGTGATGCGCCAGCGTGGTGTCTCCACCCTCGGCTCCTCCTGTTCCAGAATCCGCCTTGCCAACGGCGTACTTGAAGTTGCTCTGCCGTTGCGTCCGATGCTTCTGGCTGCCATTATTCGGCCCTATCTTGTGCTGGCCCAAATCGAGCTCAATCTCCTCGTCTTCCGAGGTGGCACTATTTCCGTGGTGGTTTCCCGCCGCTGTTCCGCCGCCGCTCTTGTCGCCGTCGCTGGCATTTAGGCGCTCGTACCTCGCCGCCACCATTCTATATCAGTATATCGGTCGGTTGGTATCGTGTCACCTGGAATATAGGGAGAAACAACACACATATAAACAAATATTGCTACGCAACAGCCAGTCAGCGGGACAACAACAATAGTTTTACACGTTACTTCTTTCGTTATCTCGGAGTTTACGTTTTGCGGCCGACATCCATATGTTGCCGTTTTCCGCACAGCTCCCTTCCGCTATCTTATATTTTTTCTTTATATCTCTGTTGTTTGAGTCGTTGGCGTATCGTTTAATAATGGAAATGGGTTTTTACGCTGCCCATTTCGACCAAAAAACTTTTGTTTTCTTCTTCTGTTTCTCAATTGCCAACTGTTTATACACAGTCAGTGCCGACGTCTTGGCTGGATTGTGGCTACTTTTGGCTGGAAGGTGAGGTGGAGTACAGCGTTAACGGACAAAAGTGCCAGCTCTAATGGCAGGTGGGCCATCGCCAGCTGGCTGTTATCGATAAGTCGATAGACATTGCGCTATTTGTCTTCTTTTAATATGTTTAAATTTGTAGTAGTAAATAAAATAGTCACAATTAAATAATCACTTTAAAAAATGTGATTAATTTAAGCAAAACAGTCCCGAGGTTATTTAAGTAATTCCTTGGTATTTATTTTATAATAATTTCTCTCTTTCCAACTTTAAAAATGCCTCGTGATAAACATTAAATGGTTTACAATTCGTCAAAGTGCTTTTAAATAAATGCATTTTGGCTGCCGGTTTTCTACTACAATCGTTTGAACCATTATAATTGATAACTTTTTGATATAACCAAAACAGTGCGACATCCACGATGTTCCTATATATATATTAACTTTACTTCTAGGCCGTTCTCAGTTGCTGAAGTACCACAGGAGCTGTTAGAAATAACAACATTAATAAATGGAACATTTTACATAAGCCAGAAATCGTACCCAATCGGATGGCGGCGATGATAGTGCCGAAAAGGATGAAATTAAAGCGGACTTCGGCGGCCACGCGCTTCTTCTCCTCGGCGGGGTCGGGTTGTGATTGTTGCAGGCGGAACATTTTTGTATTTTTGTTAATATTTCTATTTATTTACAAGAAACGTGCTGTTTTCGCTTATTTTGATAATAAATGTGACCGCATTTGGCTTGCTGAAATATACCTTCAAGCTTCCGAGAACATACCAAAAATATTACAAAGGGCTTTAGAAATGGAATATACCGTACATATACCGTATTTTAAAAATAAAACATTTAATGCTTTTAACAAATACTGATACTTTTGGAATCCAAAACCCTTTAATAAATAAATTGTATGATTACCGATTAAGAATATATTTTAATAGTTTTTTAACATTCTAATATTCAACTGTCAGTATTTTAATGCCGTATATTTCAATCGAAAGCAGTGTTGGCCAATCAGCCAATAACAGCCAAGTTGGCATCCCCCATCTCTTGCCAGGATAAAAATCCGTGAGTATCCTCGCCAAAAAGGATTTTAGTTGATTTTAGCAGCAGCAACTCGTCGGATTCGTTGCGCGTCCACAAGCCGCGATTTTCCCCCATTAAGCTCGTACAACTAAAATCGAAGCAGGATAAAAAAAACATACAAAATGCGGTGCGGTCTAAGTAAATAAATAGTCAAACGTTTTTTGAAAACAACAAGTGCAACGAGCACCGTTGCACCAACCAAGTGAAGCTGAGATTTCGAGGAGTGATTTAATCAAATAAAACAGACAGCAAAATGTCGACAATTGTGGAACAGGTGAGAGGAGGAGCAAAAGGGGAGGCTAATAAGTAATAGTAATCAAAAATCGCCAAGGACTCTGATCTTTTTTTGTTGTAATTTCTTGAGATTATGTAAAGAAAAGCAGCTTATCAGCCATTAGGCGAAATGTTACGGTATTTTGCTTACAAGACCGCCGACTGCGTAACATTCAGTGTCAGTGGCTGTCAGTCGCCGTCTGTGGGTGTGTGTGTCTGTGCGAATGTGTGTAGTAGGGTAGTTCTATTTTGGAAAATGGCAAAAAACAAATAAACAATATACATTGTTTGGGCTAAGACTGTATTCGAAGAGATTTTAATTAAAACACTAAATCTCCATATCTTATTATATTCATGTATTGACTTCCGTTAAAAGTCGTTTTTAGTTTCCACTATCACAGATTTCAGAAGAATACAAAATAAATTCGGTAGTTATTAGTTTATTTATTTATTAATTTAGATATCTTGAGTTATATAAAATATTTATTTTAATTAAATCTCAGTGATGAACCAAATGACTCCCCCAATTATATCGATACACCCTACTTTTGGATACTCCCGCCTATGTCGTGTCTTGCGTGTGTGTGTGTGGCCCGTCTGTGTTTGGTTGTTTTTGCATTTCCATGGCAACGTAACGGCAACTTCCTGACGCCCGCCGCTTCGATTTGACAGTAAAATTCGATTAATTTCTAATCGGCAGAAATCAGTGTGACAAGTGCAGACGACGACGACGACTCCTCCGCTCACTCACACTAATCCCGCATATACTCCCCTACACGTGCACCCTTGGACAAATATAAATAGCTGCCATTTTGCAAAGCAATTTCAATTCCCAATTCACACACACCAGCGAGGCTATACTCGTATATGGCCAATACAAACACACAGGCGCGATGTAGCATGCAAATTTGGTTTGCTTTTGCTGTGGCTCTTGGCCGGTTTGCGATAGTATTGGTGAAAGTGTGCCAGTGTTGGTCGGTGATTTTGACATTTTGTTGCACAAAATCCTTCATATCCTTCAGAAGATGACGAGAAGCAAAGAGAAGCGAGAGGAGGGCAGAGAGCCCCTTGGGCGACTTTCAAGTGCAGCGCACTGCCTGTCACACTCCGCAATCGACGCGACTTGACGTCATAAATGCAAAATGAAGCCCTTGCTATCTCACGTACAGTGGAGCCTCAAAGCGAGTGCTACAATGTTGGCTTAACAACATTTTGGAGGTCACGAAATTGCCAACAGGGGAAAGCGAATCTAAGGGTTTCACAGAAATCCTTGGTGACTTGAAATCAAATTAAAAAAGTGCTACAAGTACGCTGTAAAAAGGGGAACTTGTACATTAGCCAAAAATACTGTATGAAATGACTTAAAATCTCTCAAGATTTTGTTTTGGGTGGAAATATGTTACGATTATATTTAATTAAATAACTACATATATAAACGTATATTTACGTCATTCTGTCAATATTCCTTTATTATATTGAATGATATGATTTAAAATATTGCATAACTTATGCCAATATATAAATGATATCATAATAATTAAATCCAAATTTTAATTGAGCTTTCTCAGCTTATAAATTGACAAGTCAATTAAGATATTTCGATATGAACTTATTTAAAATCCTGTCTCTCTTAATTTGTCAATCAATTTAGCAATTATATTTCTGGTCACTTTGTTTTTCTATAATTATAGAAGACAGGTTGCCTTTCATTTAATCCGAAAACAATTTGGCTTGTGACCCTTTGGCTAAGATCTTATTGTTACATGGTTGACATTCGTTTAGCACAAATAATACCAAGGAAAATCTATTTTATTATTTTTGTATTGGTTGCAAAAATGTGATTGCATTGGCAGCTGACACTTACTTAGGAGATTACTAAAAAATTGCTCATTTAGGCTAACACATAATCCGGTTATTCAATTTAAAGTGCTCCACCGACTTTGCTACAAATAATATGGCCTTTTATAAACTCTAATATCTGATTATTCAGGTTAATGGAGAAAGAATCGACGGTACTTTGCGAAATTACCCCCATAGCCTAAGCTGATTTAAAGATTTCTTTGCTAGGCTCCAGGTCGTGGCAACTTTTCCAATTTCATTTAATTCCTGCGCCAAATCTGTCTCGTTCCCTGCCACTGTGGCTTTAATCAATTCCCCTGCCCCTAGCTGGGGCTGCCACTGTGTAAAACTTAATGTTTTCCTGCTGGAATGTTCCGTGTTCCAGCTCCCTTGCGATCCGACGTCGTCGCAGGCGCTGGCGCTGGCTCCGGCGTGTTTTTCTTCATTTTCCTCTCTTGTCAAGTCAAAGTCAGTGTAACTTTTTGTTGCATACTTTTCAGGGAGCGCATGTAGCGCGAGTCATTACGTTTTATAGACTTTATAAGAAGTTTCGTTTATGCAGTTTGCTCAAAAGTTTCACCTAGCTAAATGCACGTGTGCGTACGTATGGCGCCGGCTTTGTTTCTCTCGAAATTGTGGCGGAAAGATACACACACATCTCGGCGCGGGTTTCTGTCTTTTATGGCCCCAGCCATTAAAGTTTTTGGCAGATGGATGTAAAGTTTTGTGGAAATCGGAACGATTTTTCAGGACATGACATGCTGAAGTCATAAAATTAATTTCAAGAGCAAAGGGGGGAGTTCTTGGGAAAATCTTGAGAAACTCTTGACACTTGAGGAAATTGGTACAAGTAGCAAGATCAATGGTTTCTCTCAGAGGAAGAGTGTCTTTATTTATTTATCTGTATAATTCTTCTATTGCTTATTTATAAATAGATATAGACTTTAAAGCAAATTTCTTCAGCTGTAAGTCGTAATAAGTCTACCTCCCTTCAACATCTGTTATTTATGGCTATATCTTATCTTGGCTTACTTTTCTTTACATCTGCTTGGCTATTCCTGAACCTGAAATTCTCGCGAAACCTCAAGTTGTAATAAAATATTTCAATGCTTGTGATGGTTTAATTTATGCGGCCATAAAGGCCAAGCGTCGGATATCCACAGACATATATATACATAAATACATACAAGTAGCTACCCCATCAAGTGCAACACATAGGCTAACTAGGCGCCACGCCTCCCGTTTCGAGCCGCCCTGTTGAAGCCCCCTTTATCTTTTTTTCTTGTTTTCCCCCTAGTTTGTTACGTGAAAGAGGCTTCTTCCACCCATTTTCCTCCACCATTTTGAGTACCCAGTGGGCGTAGAGTTCAAGGGTATGTCGAGGAATTATTGTTAATGTTATCACGGCAGGCTAAAGCAATCAATAAGCCCAAAACAGATAATTACCACTGTCGAATTTATTGCAAGCAGTATCATTTAAAGCAATCAATGCTCAGGACTATGTTCAAATGTTAAACTCTTTCCTTAAAACCTGCTATCTTAAAGCAGCAAAGGGTATCACATAGTCCTGACCTTCTACCCCACAGCTAAGGTTTTTTTTTTTTTGTGTGCGCCATTTTGTCAGAGCATAAATTACAACTTCAGGTGTAGCTGCCGGCGACGAGGGGTAAAGGTGCAAGCGCGGGGGATGGATGGATGGATACCGCCACCGTCTGTTGCCGCTGTCACTGTCGCCGGTTGCTGCCGCTGTTGTTGTTATTGTTGCTTACATAATGTTAATGATGCTGCCCCAGCCGGCAAGCGGAAACTGGGGGAAAGCGGCAGGGTCGGCAGGGAGTAGCGAGCGAGCAAGGTGAGGCGGCGGGAAACTCGTTTCAGGCTCTTTGCCAAAACAAAAGTCAAAAGTAGAGGCAGAACTGTCGCTGTGACCTCCGTGTGTACAATGGCCTGTGCCTCTTCCCGGTCTAGTTTACAGGACCTGCATCCGCCGGCTGGTTGATGTCCTGTGTCACTGTTGTTGCCGTCATGTTGCCTTTTTTTCGTATTCTTTTAATTTAAGGGGTATTATGGTCAAAGAAGGACTTTAAAAACTATTTAAAGAATGTTTTTTTATAAAAACAAGAATTTTCAATAGAACTTGGTATATAACTCTGTAAAATTAATTAATAAAAGCCATAAACATAAATAACAAGCTCATTATATACATAAATTATAAACAATTGCTCAATTTGTACCATAACGTTTTATAATATTATTAATCAACTGAAAATTTAAAATAGAGTCCTTATCAGTTATGAAGTATTTAATTTAAATACAAAAAATACCTCCTTGCTTATTATCAAATCCCTGCATAATTTAATATATTTTAATATCACCTTTCACACATTTTAAAGTTTTTAAACATAAAACCATATTACTGTCCAAGTAATTTAATTTCCAGAGTATTTTTTCCTGTAGGAAATATTCAGCTTGATGTGTGCTTCCAGCTCCCGGGGATAACAATAATATATGTACATAAATTCTATGTTCCTGGCGACCACCACATCCTGTAGCCTTTTAGACCCATATCCTGCGAATAAGTGTATATAAAATGTGCTGACTCATGGATTTTTCATATCTCACTTCGCCCTTTTCCATTTCCTTTTCATATTTGCTGTCCCCGGCATATTATTTCAATTTGGCGGTGCAACAAAAGAGTTTTCTCCGCTTTCCCTCCGTTCCGAGTTCCGAGTCACATGGCGTATGCGTAATGCAAGAGCAGGGCAGCAGCTTCCCCAAGGATAATGCAGCTCGTTATGCTTATTTGCCCGCCCACAAAACACACTCATGTGTGTGAGCGTGTGTGCTGCAAAAGGAAATTGCCCCGGAGGTCCTGACATGAACACACACACACTCACACAAAGGGAGTGACGAGGGAAAAGGGACACTTGCCAAGCGAAAGAGAGCGAGTATAGCTGCAGGGTTCATGGCCCCGAACTGACCGCCAATGGACTGCATGCCATAAAATTGCTTGCCCTTTGTGCATCCTTGGCATGTGTTCATCTTTACCGGACACTCAAGGTCAAATCCTAGATGTTTTGATTTAATTTATTGCTGCCTACATTTGAGGGCTCGTAAAAATCAAAAAAGGGTCGAAGTAGAGGAGGGACTCACACACCTGCACGGAGAAGTCAAGGAAAATGTGTTGAGAAATTGTATTCTTATTGTATTCAAGATACATACATAATATTTATAAACAGTAATGCTATTTATATATTTGAGCAATGCTACATGCAACAGTATACAATCATTAATTGATTAAATAAATAAGGAACTGGCAAGCAACCATGTTCATGGTTTAGAAGCCAACATATCCTGTTAAGTGCTTAATAATGCATGCCAAATCTTATTCAGTTGATTGTTGAATGTGGCCTGATAGTCTAAGGACATTATGAATTGTTTTCTCAGTGGATTTTCACGAGATTTTCGCCTGGCTCTCATTTCCACTGCGGTATCTCGCATTCCCCCTTGTTGCTTGCCGCAGAAAAGGCAATATTTTGCTTGTCTGCCTCTATTTATCTTCTCCTTTGTCTCTCCGCCTCGTATTTTGATTGCTTTTCCACACTCCCACAATTTGAGGTGACTCAATGTCTTGCTCATTTCCTTCGTGCGGCCGGAAAACTACAAGAGAGAGAGAGTGTGTGCCGTGCCATGCCGCATGTGTGTATGGGGTTTTCTTTATCTGTTCTTTGTCCTCTCGGTTAGGAGGAAAGCTGGAAAAGTTCCAAGTGTTGTGGCATGACTTCATATATCGTATGTCTCCTGCTCTTGAATTCTCTCGATTCTCGGGCGGCCCAGAGCTTGATTAGCATTTCTCGTTTTCGGCCATAGGATGGAGGATTAATTTAGGAATGGCTTTGTCTGTGAGAGAAATCAATTATATTGAAGTTTGCCAAATGCGAGAGAGCTGCTTAAGTTGATGGGAAATGTTTGAATGGATTCCTGAAAGCGGTCAAAACCAATTCAATTTGAGACTGTTTGGAAAGGCTCAAGGGGTTTTGTAAAATATTTATCAGCAAATAGAAGTCAGTTTAGGTGGATGCTTAGGTATTGAGTGGATTTAATGAGGAGTTCTTTATATAAAACTAAAGATTTGATTTGCAAAATGAAATTCGATAAATAAACATTTCTTTGTTAATTATTCAACGTTTTATTTTAGATTTGAATTGTTTAGGCTTTTAACTTTTTCTGCTTTTCGGTCTGTGTGCCGTTATATCTCTTAAAGATCTCTCTCTCTCTATCTCTCTATCTCTTTTTACTGTAGTGTGGCAACTCCAACGCAGAGTTGCATTTGACACTTAAAAAATATTCTTCCTGAATTCTGTTCCGTTTTCTTTGATTTAAAAGTATTTATTTTATTCACTTACTATTTTTGACGAATAATTTATTAATTAATATATTATCTTATTTATTTAAAGGGAGAAATGAGTAATATTTATATTCTTATGAGGTAAAATACTTTGGCAATATAAAACCGCTTGCAATTATTTTTATCTTTTTCCCTGTAATAATTCTTAGGAAAAATAACATATCAAGATTTCCCCAACTAATCTCCGGTCGAGCCAAAATCAATATTTTCATAACTTCCTTGCGTTGCCGTCTGCCGGCATTTACTCATTAATTTGTGATGCTTTTCCCCCCAGCCTGGGCTTGGCTCTTCTTAATCAAGGTCCTTGGCACCAGTGTTGGCACCGCCATTGCCACCACATTAACTGTTATCTCACGCCCACGACCTGGCGTGCCCCTCCGCTTTTCTCCATTTTCCCTGCAATTTTCCCAGGCTGTGCGTTCTCAGTTACTTCGATTGCGATTGTGTTTGCTGTCTGTTTTTGATAGCAACGAGGAGTATTTTCATTTTCCCATCATTTTCTTTGTGCACATGTGTGCGGCGTGGTTTCTTTTCTCATTTTCGTGATTTTATTGCTTTTACTTTTTACGATTTATTTGCTGAAATTGCTTATTTCCCTTTTAGCCGAAGAAACTGAAAGAAGGCAAGAAACAAAAAAAGCTGCCAAGAGAGGGATAGGAGGAAATTGGCATTTGGGGGCGGAGTTGATTGTTATTATTGTTGGTGCCACTGCATTGCCTCTTTGTTTTCGACTTTCCTCTTAGTCTGCTCCATTTTCTTCGTTTCTTTCCAACTCTGCCATTCTCCCCTTTATACGTCATAACAGCTCTTGGCTTTGGAAAATTGAATTTCCCATCAATCGTTCGCTTTTAATCGATTCCAATTGCAATCCAAACTATGTTCGCCATATTTCTTGGCTTATTTCTTTATCAACTATACCCATGGCGCCCTCAGCTTTGTCCGACATAAAAACACATATATACTTACTTGCATATATGTATATGATGCGCTTTTCCGTTAATCATACGCCCCGTTGCATCCACATAAATACTCATAGTTGTTCCACCAAGCGCGCTCCTCCATCTCTTCTCGCGCGCTCAATTCACAACTGACATTGCACACGGATTTTCCAAGCCTCTGAGCACAATCACCAGGATAACGAAAGGGTTAAGGGGAGAGCAGGAAGAGGAAGGAAGGATAACTGGCAGGATGGCACTGGCAGGAAAGACAAATAATCCAGCACACACATGGCGACACAATTTGCATAGCAAATATTTTAAATGCCAATTAAAATTATTAGAAAACTTGTGGCATTCCTGCTTGCAGCTTTATTATTAGCAAACACAAAACGAAATAGGAAATTGCTGTTTACTCTGATACCAATAAACATATATATTTTTGTTTGGTTAAACAATTTATCAATTACGAAAGTGTATACAGGTTTTCCCCTTTATTAAAGCAAACAAATTTCCTTTAAAGTAACTATTTTCTCTTAACTTTAGTCTAATCTTTGATAAAGAGGCTTTTAAGTTGAGCAGTTTTTAATTTTGTTTCAGTTTAAGCATTTCTCCTGATTGCTTAGACTTTATTCAAACAAAAGTCTAATAATTCTTCTGCCTAAGGAATTTTTTTTAAAGCTGTTATTGTATAGCTATATATGTATTATTTATAAATTTTTTTAAAGCATACATAGAATTAATTTAAGTAAAAATGTATGTATAACTCAACTTTCCAATAACTAAACTACTACACATTTTCCACTTGTTCTGCAAACAATTTATGTATTCATTATTAGCTAACCTCATCAATCATCCCACTTAAATTTTAGCTAACATATTTACTACTAACAAGATTTGATAAAATTTTAATTTTTCCCAGAAAATGGCTTTCAATCAAATTGAGTTCACAAAAAGTGGGCTCTTTAACATTCAAATTTTGCGTAATTGACTAGAAATTGGTATTAGCCACGCACATACGTGTTTGCTCCCCTCTACACACAATTTGCCAAATTGCATGGAATACTTTTCAGCGTTGATACTAGTAACCAAAAATAAAATAGCAAAAAAAAGAGCAACACGCTGAAATTTCCCCTAAAAATTGCTATCTAAATTGCAAATTTTGTGGCCGACGTAATTGAAAAACATAAACCGCCGGTTACCACACCACCCCCGTACCCGCTGACTCGCTCCGTCAGAGTTTTCCTCATTTTCCCCGTGTTTTCCTGCTTGGCTACCGTTTTTCCATTTATTAGTTATGCAGCATGGGCAGCAAATTAAATGAAAATCGGGCTAAAAATAGCAGGGCGAATGTGTCGCAGCCACAAAGCAGATATCCTTGCCGCCTGCCAATTTCTACACTTTTCCCCGGCCCTTTGTGCCCACCACTCCATGTCTGTTGCCCCTTCTATGCACTTTCCATCTTTTTGGAGGTACAATTACAAAAGCGTTCGGGGCGAAAATGCCTCAATTTACAGCAAAATGGCCGTCATCGATTTCCGCTTTCGAGTTACTCGATATTTATCTGCTTACATTGAGAGAAAAAGTATTTGAGGATGAGGTTTATAGAAGACTATGTTGGGCTGGGGCTTAAAATAACAAGATGAACTTGGGTAGCAAACAATAAATGTACATTTTATATAGTATAAAAATACTTGAAATAATATTAAATTGATTTACTAATTTTTTTTTAAATATCTCTTAAACTTAAATAATATATGAATTCGGTTACAATCATTGAAATCATTTTAAAAGGTTTCTACAACAATGCTGTTAAAAACTCTATATAACTAGATTGATATAAGCTAGTAATAATTATTATTTCATACTTTTAGACATAGGTTTTAGGTGATTTACAGATCATATACAGATAAAATCTAAAAATCCTCATAAAGTCTTTGGAATCATTTTAAAAAGTGCCTTACATTATGCCGATAAAAATCTCCATGAGTATAATTTATTAATTCATCCTTTTAGGCATATTTCAGATGATTTTGATTTGATTTCGGATTTCAAAATAATTAAATTCTACTACTAATCAGCTAATCAAGCTCAACCTCACTTAAGCTCAACTTTACTTACATTAAATTCTCTTCTATTTCCTTTTTTCTGTGTGTACCTTGGGTTGGCATTGATTGGGGGTGGCTTTTGGAAAGTGCGTGTATTGGATGAAATGATTTCGCCATTTGGTTTACTCTTTCACTCCGTTACTCGTTTCGTCGGCTTTTCATTTTTATGTATTTGACATTTTGCGTTATGCGTTCAAAATGTCATCAAAATATCCATAAATTTTGCCTGTGTGTGTGCGTGGTGCGAGGGTGCCCCTCGGAACGCGTGCGTGTGTGGTGTGTGGTGTTGGAGGGGAATTCAGAATGGTGACTGCCGCATGTTGCTCAATATTTGCCAGCATTAAACTGTATTAACATAATGTGCCGGGCGCAAAATGTACAAAATATATTCAACAAAACACGCACAATGAGATGTATATATGGCTGGATACACACAATTCACATTTGGGGATCGTCTGTGCTGCTAATGATAAAGCACAGTGGCTTAAAAGTGTTTCAAACTATTTAAGTGCTTGAAAAGAAAGTTTTATAGAGGGAATTTGGTAAAAGTAATGGTTGTAGGGATTTTATTAATGGTTCATGCATAGACTTTTAAAATAGGTCAGTGCGTTATAATCCAAACTAATATCTCGTCTTTACCAGACAAATAAAAAAACTAGCAGTTCAAATAAGTCTTTTGGCTGCAAAAGCAAAGCAAAAACAAGTGAATAATCATTACCAAAGATGCTTTGAACTTATCTTGATATATTTGCCTTTTTGCTCCACTCAACCCACAGGATATATTAGCTTATGATTATGCAGTCAAGCCGAAAATAATAAATTTAAAGTCTACTGTCATAAATCGTTTCAAATGTGGTTGAACTTAAAAGCTATTGCTTCATCTGTAAGTGACATATTGAATGTTGGCTAAGCCCCCGATGGTTTGCCACTGCAACCATTATCCTAATTACACAACATACACCCTCTCCAGAGCCACCGTCGCCGTATGAGCCTCCTTATATCGAGGAAGTCATAGAGAACTTTCAGTTGACTGAAAAATATGACGACAAGTTGACGCAACTCGGAGAACTGTCAGCCAAGTCGAGGCATTTTTCCAGCTGAGGGATTTCGCTTTTCCCGACGCCAGTCCTCTCGTATATTCGTATTTCTTTCAGCTGCCAGTTGGCGCACATCGCTTCCGCCGCTTGAGGACACTCAGAAACAGGGTCTGTCAAGAAATAAAATAAACAAAACACTACAAAAATTGCTTCATAAAATGACTAATAGTAAGGAATAATATGGGAAATATTACATATAAATCTAATTTATTATCGAAATTAAATTCTCTTTCTTGCATTTTTCAAACTATAACTAGATTTAGCAAAGAACTCGTGACCAATCGGGGTTATTAAGCATATATACAAATATATATTATCTATGTATATATTATGAATATGAAAACAAGAAAAAGTCTGAAGTAAGCGCAATTTTTAGAATAAATTACAATTCTCAAATGGTTTTACCTTTAGGCTGATGATGAAATGGTTCCTGGTAATTCTCACTAGTTTTTTATGATTTTTTTAAATTTATTTTGCCTAATTATGCTCCAAATATCTGTATCCATTTTATCTTTACCTTGAAGTAAACAATATTTCTTTGGTAATAATTGGCAAGAGTTTTCTCTCAGTACATCCCACACATGCAAGGAAGAGCCAGGAGGAAGCGACGCGAAGTGAAGAAGATGGCGGCCAGTGACTGAGGCACGTCACGTATGTTTTTGTGCCCAAGCATTCGCATAAACATTCCTGGGCCGTGGATCTCGGGCAGCTCCTCCTTCTCCCTGGCCGCACTTCCGCATCTTCGGTCGCATCCAGGACATTGGCATTGACAGGCTCGCGTCGCTTTGCGTTAAATGTCAGCCCTGCCTTTGGCCCAAGTTCCCTTTCTTTTCGCCGGGGTCACAGCAATTGACCTTCCATTCATCACTATGCGCCGCCCCACGCCGCCCCGCGAGTTTGTTTGCCCAAGAAGCGCACTCTTGTGCGAGTTTATCCGCTGGGAAATGGGAAATGGGAAACGGGAAACTCGGGCCACTCTCCATTGATGTTTACCGCATTTGCTTATCGATTGAACCGGAAAAAGTCGCGTTTTTGGTTACTGAAAAAACAAGGCGGACTTTGAGGTGGCCCGGGACTTGTGGTGATCTGTAATTAACCCCTCAAATGAGGCTGAACCGCAAAAGGGGAGTAAACCGGGAGATAAATATAGGGTTAAATAAACACGTTCAATCACCGTTGAAGCTTTAGTGATGTACATCAAATATATTAGGACTTTGGTTGTGAGAGGCAAAGGAGGAAGTGATTAAGGTATTGATTTCACAATAGTTTTCCTATATATTTAAAAGCTGTCTTAAGCTTTGCCTTAATTTAAATTTCCTGTAAATAATTTAGATTTTTCTAGATAATATTTATTGAGTTTTTGAAGGACACATTTATCATTTACTATTCCTCATTTCTGGAGAATATTAAAAGATTTAATTTATAAATCAAACTAAATAAAGGTTATTATTCGCTGCAGATTTGATTTTAATATTTTTTACATGAAAAATACTTTATTATAATCTCTTTTTCATCTAAATACTTTTCTTTGCCTTAAATGCTGTATTAAGATTGATCACAAGCTTAAAGTAAAAAAATCTAGATGATGGATGGTCATATGTGAGCTTACAATGCGACTGAGTCATCTGGTTGTCAATATAATCTTAATATAAATTCTCCAGGCCTCAACAACATATTCTTGGATTTTTTAATAATATATTTCCAACTTAAACACAACAATCTTCTTTAAAATAAGACCAATCATGGCGAAATTAAAATAAAAACTCTATAATGATGGGAATTATACTCTTATTCGTAGTCTACACTTAGGCGTCATACTTCCGTTTCCGCTTGCCCCATTCTCCCTTTTTTGGGGGGTAAGCCTTTGTGTGAGTAAGAAGAGAAACGGCGGAGAAAATGAGCAACCAAATAACTGTAAATAAGCAGTGGAGGAATGTGACAACAGCCGTGGTGAGGTTGATAAGGAATTCCCCCTCGTTCGCTAGTAATTTTTCCTCATTTTTTTGTTTCGGCACAAAAGGCAACAAATGAAAGACACAGAAATGCTTGTGTAATGAAAGACTTGAGCAACATAATAAATAATGGCAAGTACCCGCCGTGCCTCCTTCACTTTCTTCTTTCCCAAACTTCCCCGGCCATTTTCCGCATTTTCTCAAGCTCCTCTCATTACTTGGCTGGGTTTTCCAATGCACTCCAAGCTGGGGGATGACAATTAGAAAACGGTTTTCGGAGAGTCATCAGCGTGCATGGAAAAACTCGACAAGCAGCTTTTCCTTCTCCCCTTTCCGCCCTTCAAAAAACGTTCATGAAAAATGAGCAGCGAAAGGATTGAAGGGACGAATGGCCATAAACAAAAGTCGAAAACGAAAGCGAGTCCTTTCGGGTCCTTCAGCGGTGGCTTAAACATTTGGAATCTGATCAAAAGTTTCCTTAAAAGTTGGTGACAAGCATGTCAGGCTTTTTTATATGAAAATAATGTGCGCAATGGGACAGGGCTTAATTAATCATGAATGAAATGCATTTAATTGACTTGTATAAAGGAAATAGATAAATGTGTTTAGGATTACTTTTCTGCAATAAAAAAGTTATATCCACATTGTCTGAATTAAGCAAATAAATTATCAAAACCCAATAAATTTATCTCTCAAGGGAGATTTAATTAAGCAAATAAACAAACCCTGACAGCCAGATTAAATAAAGCATCCCCGGAGGAATAAAACAAGTTGATGGGCTTCAAATTGGATAACGATATCTAGCCCATTATTCAACTTACAACTTAATCCTTTATAATATCAATTAAAAATGCTCAACAAAAGGTAAACAAAAAAGGCATACGCCATTCTGGCCATGGCAAAACCCCCTCGTTTAGCTTATTAAATAATTTGCTGCATCCAAAACAAAAAGCATTTAATATATTATTTAAAAACATGCCGCAAAAGCAAAAAACCAACATAAATGTCGACATAAAAGTAGCAAAAAGTGGCAACATGAAAATGGTTTTAATGACCAATCATAGAGCGGGGAAAATACCTACCAAATATGCCAAGCAAAAATTTCCCCGGGAAACAGACTCCGGGCCGGGCGGATAGACACACATGGACACACTTCAGGAGCAAAGTTTTGAAACAATTCTCCCTCCGCCAGGACTTTAACCGGCACCGTTTTAATTGTTACCGCCTTCTTCCGCTTGGAAAATGCTTTCTAAATTAATTAATAGCATTGTCTGTCTTTGGCAATTTGCCACGCCCACTCGCCCACACCGCTTACTCACACACAAACTATAAATTGAATTTTCTTATGCGTTGGCACAAAACGGAGTGCGAAGAAAAATTATTTCTTGAGGAAAATGTTTGAAAACGGCAAAAGCGATGGGATCGTTTAACCCTAGCGTGCCTTTTTGTTTAAAGACCTTTAATTATTTATTATTTATTGGATTACAAATTATTGTGTGTAAAGTATTAATATTTAAAACAGTAACAACTTATGAGTATTATGTGGAAAATAGGCTGTTTTGTAAATATACAAAATCCTAATAAATTGTGTTTGTTTATAAAATCAGAAATTAAGTAGTCAGCTCAAACACAGCTTAAATATGAATCAATAAAAAGTATTAGACACTTTCCGTTTTATATATATTGTAAAACACTTAACCCATTAGCTTACCTCGCTCCAAACGGGTTAACAAGACGAAAAGTAGAGAAAAATCGGAAGAGGCCAAGTCAGCGAGAAGCCAAGCAACTTTCCAGGCCGAAAATCCTTTTTTAATTAAATTTTCTGTACATTCTGCAGTTTTTAGGTTTGAGTACAGGCGACAGGCCTTGGGAGCCGGGCGACAGTCGACTGGCGACTTTCCCTCGCCAATTCACGTCGCTCATATGTGACGAAAGGAAAACTCATGTGGCTTTCCCGGCCGGTTGAGAGTGGAGTTGAAGGAGTAACCAGCCAACAACCAAGCCGAAGGACAAAGTTTCCGACGGCGACATTCTGGCTGGCTCCCTAAAAACTCCTACCCGAGAGCACACTCCTTCGCTTTTTGTGTCAAGTTAATCCAATTAGTTGTTTGGGAACGTAGTTTGCACTTTGATTTCCAGCCACGCCATCTGCGTCGGGACTCTGCCCCCAAATTCCCAGCTAAATTGGACGGGCAGGAGATGGATTGGGTTGGAATTGATATTGATAACCGCATTATGAACTCAGGTGGCACTAAGCCTGGGGTTTTTGACACTAATTTCATGAGTAACACCAGTAAACCTCTTAAACAATTTCGAGAAGTTCTAGAAAATTATTCAACTCTCCATTGACCTCATGACGGTTTGCTAAATTACAGATAAGCATTTACTTGAATAAAAGTCTCGTTTTGGAAACATCACTGAGCTAATATTGTTGAGTGAGGCCTTAGCCAGATGCTGGGTAATTTTTCATATATGAACAGTTAATATATCAGTTTGGTGCTGATTAAACATTCATAAAAGAACAAAAGCTCTGAGGCCTTATCTCTATTTTCAGTTCTCTTCAACTGATCTCTCTCTCTCTCTCTGTTTGTTTCCCTCGATCTCTCGGCTTTCTCGCTCTGTTTGCGTGATTTTTAATCCACAGTTACAGCTCGCTTATCAGTTGTCAACAGACCTTGTCGATCCCATGTGCTATATACTCTACTCTATGAATTTGGGGCCTATCGATGGCTTTCCAGGTTGGATTCCCAGGTTAATATAACTGGTTAGGTTCACAATAATTATGATCAATGAAATAACGTTTTAATTTAAAGGAACAGCCTTTTATTTATTTGATCTAATGCTTAAATTAATATTTATACAATCAATAGCAATAAATTATTAAAAGGCTAATATCAAATCTCTAGTGACTTGAAATGATATCAATATAATCCTAAAAGTATGCTGTTTCTTTACAATTAAATCATTGCATACTTTTAGACACATTTAAAAACTATTGTCAATAGATATCAAGGGGTATATTCCATAAATTTAATGTATATAATTATATTATACAATTATTTTCCTGTTGTTAATTTAGTGTTAGACTTTATCTTAATCTATTGAAGTTAGTCATAACACCTTTATGATTATTTAAATTGACTTTTATTCTTCGCAAAATAAACGTTATAATCCCACAGTTCTTGACTTAATTAACCAATAAATATACAGGAAATTTGACAATAAATAAGTAGTTGAAGTGCTGATTAAATTATAACATAAAGTGGACACTTTAATTAAAAGTTTGCCACATAAATAACTCAATGGACATTTAGTGACAGCAAGGGCCAACTCAGCTGAAGGCAATAAATTTAAGGGCATAGATAACAGCTTTAATTTACAACTTACTTCCTTAATATATTAATAAAAACCCCTTTAATAAAACGGAATCACGGCTTTTATAGGGCATCACCTGCTTCCCCCTAACCCTTCGATCTTTGTCTTATCGCAGATGCTGCGCGGGTTGGGTTTGAGTCCGAGCACCGCCGCCGCTCCCGACGAAATTCCCGGGCATGACGTGCATTTTTATGACACGGCACGCTCAAAGCTTTTTAAAATGTCATTTAAAAATAAGGGGAAAAAACAAAAAACCGAACAAAAAAGAACACAGGAGGAGAGATCCGCTTGTAAAATAATGTAGCTGTCCGCAGCATGCTCTTTGTGGGCGCTTTTTCAGTAGCGTTTTGCAGTCGAAGCCGTGCGACACTTGCGTCCGGCGGAATGCTTTGTTGCTGCGACTCCCCGGAAGCAAAATTAATTACAAAATATATATTCGCAGCCCATAATTTCACTCTGTGTGTGTGCTCCGCTTCAATTTCAGGCGGCCACAGCGGGCACTCCGAGTGCCAACGCGGCAGCATCAGCGCCGGTTGTAATATCCAACTCAGCCGGAGTGTCCCCGGAAGCTCCCGCCCCCGCCCCCGGAGCGCCAGCGTCGGAAATTGAGCAGCTGCAGCAGGCATTAATCGAGAAGCAGACGCAGCTATATAATCTGGAGTCGGCCTGCCTCCGCGAGTCGGAGCGGCAGGTGGAGCTGGAGGACAGTGTGATTGCGTGGCAGGACAAGTACGATCGGCTGTACGAGTCGCATAAGCGTGTCCAGAAGGTCAACCAGAGCCTGGAGGACAAGATGCTCAAGCTGGTGGACCGGAATGCCGGCGAGCGGGCCCAGCTCACCAGCGATGTGGCCACCTTGAGCGTGAGACTAGCCCAGGCCAACTTCAACATTGCCAAGCTTCAGCGGGAAATTGTGAGTAGAAAAGTCAATCTTCTTATTACTAAAATACTGAAATAATATATATAAAGTTAGCTTTATAAAGAAATATAAACTGATACACCTTTAAAATACTATACAAATATATATAATATTAGCTTTATATAGAAATATAAGCTGATTCACCTTTATAAACCCGAAAGCTTTATAGTACCAGCGCTTATCTCATTGAGAAGGTTATTAACACTGCTTAATTGAATTAATAATAATGATTTTAAACAGTTTGTAGCCACTATGACATATTCTCTTATATTAATTTACATAATATATTATTAAGGCGACTAGAACCTTATCTCGTCGAGTAGGTAATAAACCTTTTGTTAATGAAGTCATTTTATGATATTTTGTATGGTGCTATGACACTGTTGATAATATACATTAAAGAGCAGAAAGGTACAATTGCTATTTAGTTGAGATTTATTGGGGAAAGAGAACAGGGTCACATTTGTTCATACATAAAATATATACGATATTAATATATATAAATATTCATCTATACATCTATAAAAAATACTGTATGCTATATTTCTTGGATATCTTTCGAATTTTTTTGTTCTCATAAGTTTTACCCAATAAATGTGTCATTATTTTGAGTGACTATCACCTAGGTACAACCCAATAGTCTAAGAAAAATTACTCCCATGAATGCAAGCTGAAATGTAGTATCATAACCCCTTTAAAAGTGACAAACTGAATGTTGAATTCAAATAACGATAAAGAGATGAAAAAGTTGCTTTTTAATTTAGAAATTAAGAAGCTTAAAAAGACTGACTCACTTTTGTAAATCGCTCTGTGACCTCATAACTCTGACAGGTTACTACTTAAAATGCAAATTAATGGCTAGCTGGCTAGCTGAGTACCTTTGATTCGAAAGCGAAATACCTTTTGTATTACGTACCTTCTAGATATTTTATATTTATTAAGTTTTGGCAGTTTACCTAAGATCAGCTCTTTAATGCTAGCTCCTGCCATGTCTTTCAGTGTCAAAGGCTTTTACCATTAGGTACTTAAGGACTTTACCTGATCTAGCAAGCTCTCTCGCTTTTATCTGAGAAAATTCACTTAGCGCTCTCTCAAAGAGTTCAAGAGTTCAGCTCATTCTTTGACAATTTCGTAAACCCCAAAAAGCGCGGCAACCCAAACAGCTTAAAGTGGATTTCCCGATTTAGCCAAGTCCAACAGCTGCCACAGCCAGCTCAAGTCCCAGCTAAAGCCATATAGCTTTCCTCCTTTCCCGACCTCCTCTATGATGTCGGTGCAAGCAACTAATTGGCCGCCAAGTTTCAAGAGGAAAAACAAACACACTCAAGTCTGGAGCTGGATTTTGGGGGTGTTCTTGTTGTTTTTATTTATTTGTTTTGAGGAAGACCAGTGGAACTTAAAGCTCCCGAAAGGGAGCGAAGGGGTTAAAGTCTGAACAAATGAAAGGCGGCACAGCGTTAAGAACTCAGAGTTGCAGTTGCACTTCTACTTACGACAACTTTCAACACCCTTTTTTGTGTTTCTAAAACGAGAACTAAACTTTTCCAATTCACTTTGTTTTTGCCAGGCTGCGAAAAATGCGAATATCTGCTCGCACAAAAAAAGTTTTCAATTAACGCAAAACAGCAGGAAATGCACTTTGGATGAAGGCCATGGTGACGGGGGGCTAGTTATGTATATCGGCGGGGTGGCTTTGGGCGAGGAAACCTTTTAACTTAGTAGGAGGTGTCCTGCGGGGTCCTAGCCGAGGTGTTGGCGCAAAGCGATTGCCCGTGTCGCAAACAATTAGTAGGACATTGGCCACGGAGCGAATAGGCACTCGGCAAAAAAATGTGTGTGCTTCAAAACTATAAATCAAATTTAAAGTCGAACTAGAGAAAGCCTTAAGTATCATTACCTAAAAGTATGTTATAATTTTTGTAAAGCATACAAAGAGTCTTATGGCACTTTACTTCTATTTCTGTAGCAAGTAAATATTTAATAAATATCTTAACATTCCCTAACGTTTATATTGGTTTTATTCCATATTTAGCCCTAAATAGTGTCCGAATTAATATACAATTTTTGCGAGTGCACTCAATCCCAGGGAGGGGTCCCAAATGGGCGAAGAGGAATGCTGAAGGAGGTGCTCACAGCTGCAACTGCTTTATTAACTTGTTTTTTGTGTGCCTTCCTTTGTTGTTTTCCCGTCGCTTTTAGCCGCCGCTGCCGCTGCGTTGAGTGTTTGCGCAAATTAATACTTAAAAAGCATTTCCACCTCTTCAAAAGTTGCACAGTTTCTGTTACGTTCCGCTTGACTTTGCTTTGTTTTCAGCTGTGCAGCGCTTTATTTTTGTCCTTTCTCTGTTTTTTTGTTGTTTTTTTTTTTGTGTGTTATTTCTCAAGGAGGCGCCTGCAAGTGCGCAATGCTTTTTAAGCGGTTTTTTGACCTATTCGAGGGATTCAGTGATGTTTTCCTGGGGTTTTGTCAGCGAATATTGGTTCGAGGGTCTGGGAAACAAAGGAAATAAATATTAAAGCTTACATTTCAAGCCGTTTTCAAGTATTTACTCTCAAAAAAGCAAAAATTTAAACATGCCACACTGCGTATGAGTAATATTTAATGTATATTTCTTAAGAGAATATATTTCATTTAAATTAAAGCATTTATAAAAGGAAATTATTGAGTTCAGGCATCTCTAAAAATCACAGATTTGTTATATATAATCTACTATACATTTTATAAGATAAAACTTGGTAGAAATATTCTTTAAAAATCTTTAAAGCCTCTTTGGGAAGCGCTCTAAATTTTTTTGTCTCAGGTAGAGTATTTCTCCCACTATTAATCCAAGTTTTCAGACAATTTATCATTTTTTTTTCATTTTCCATTTTTCCGCCGTCTGTTTGCCAGCAAGTCTGCGAATTTTTGAAGAGAACGAAAATCTGGCGAGACAGGAAAAGCGTGTGTGGGGAGGGAGTGAGAGAGGATGAGTGAGTGAGTGGAACAACAATGTCAATAACCTTTTTGTCAGTTTTCGTTCATTCACCATGTCTTTTTCCTCGCTTCCTGGCCTGGCTTGGCCTGGCCTGGCCTGGCCACATCCTTTCATTCCGGCTGCTGCTGCTGATAAAAAATCAGCACTTGGTCATGGACTGTCGCTGCGTCACGTGCCTCACTGCGGATCTCTCTCGCTCTCCCGATGCCATTTACCTTGGGGCTGCCAGTGTTGCCTCCTTTAAGCCCCCATTTAACTCACTCTCGCAGGCCCCCTCCGAAGCCCCCCTTCTGCACTTGCTATCTGTTTTGGCCATGGTTCGTTAATCTGACAGTGGCTTTTGCATGATAGCTCGGCATTTCCGTTGCAAAACACTTAGTCGCATACTCGCCCGCTCGCTGGATGCTTCAGTTTCAGCTCCTGCGCCGCCCATCCATGGCCGTGTCCTGTAATCCTCGCAGGGCCATCACGCTCCATTGTTGTTGCTGCTGGCTGTTATTATTGTTTACCGCTCTTACGGGAAAATGCGGGCTGAAAAGCTCGAAACAGGAGCGATTACAGGCAAAGAAATATGGTAATAGCGGGGGCATATTAAAGTTGAAAGAGAAAATAACGAGTTATGGTTAATTGAAATATTCGGGGGTGTTCCTCCTTTGAAGAGAGTCAAAAACTAAGCTACATAAGGATTTATCGAAAGGGAAAACGGAATTTACACTAAATTTGTAAGCTCAAACATTTTATTGCATACTTTTAGGCACTTTTTCTGAGGGTTTTTAAACCCTACATATTTCAGTAGCAACCCTCATTAATTTACTTTATTAAACTAAACAAGTAAAGTGTATATATTAAAGAAAAATTAAATTTATGAGATTTATAAAATCCTGTTAATAATTTCCAATTAAAAACCTATTTTTTGTTGCTGTGCTCTCTCGTGTTTCCGCTGATGCTCTTGTACCAAACGACGCCCATTTCTGCTCTTAACTATCCTCGCATCCATCCTGGCTGCCTTTTTTCTCTCTCTGAGTTCGACTGCTTTAAATCGCCTGGCAGGACAGGCAAACAACAACACCATCGCTGGCCACGCCCTCCTTTTGTAATTCCCACTTGCATTAAATGCCGGAGCAAATGTAAATATGCTCTGGGGCTGCATCCCCGCCTCGTTGATGCGACTGACTGCCATGTCCTGGCAGGATCCCTGTGCGTCCAACTCCGTTGCAACTGGAGCAGATGAAATGCAGCGGCAGGAAGAGCCCTTCACGTGGTGGATACCCAATTCCCGCCGGCCTCCAAACTCTGCGTCTCTGCGCTCTGCGTCAGTCCCCAGACCGTGTCCCCCTCTCCTTGGATTTTCCATTTCCTTCCCTTCGATCCCCGCTGGCTTACCGTGTTCCCAGTTCGGTAATGACGCGCTTGTGGTTTGCCTTCTGGTCTGCCTGCTCCGCCTGGACCCCCTTCGCTTTTGGGTCCTGCTTTCGGCCTGGCTCCTCTGGCCTGCTGCTCAGGCCTGCTCCTCTGGCCAGGACCTTTGGCGTGTAACGTGTGTGTAATTAATGTTTTCCACCTGGAGCACTGCGAGGATTGGCTGGAAAAAGGGGAAATTTTTGAGAATTTTGCTAAGGGAAGTTCCAGAGGAAGCATTGCTTTAATATAGATATATTTACTGTACATATTGGGTCATTAATGCTCCTCTTAATCCTCATCCAAGCTTAGCTTGTTTAAATTCTGGCAAAATATAACTTAAGGGGGAATCAAGTTGGGAACCAAATACATAATTAATTAGTTACTTAGTTAACCCTTTTCAAGGTCTAAATTACTAGGAAATAAATTCTCACAAAGAATCTCCCATTTAACTTAGCCCTTTTCGCTCAGTGTCAAATGCATCTCACGCATTTCCGGTCCGGGAACAGATTCCCCTGTTGCATGCCCCATTTCGGCCAACGACCGACCGGTGCAACATGGCGTATAAGTGATAGCATTGTGTAGGCCTTGTTTATCAGCTGATAAGCAAGAAGGAGCAAGAAAGTATGCTTGTGTATCCCCCTTGCGCCCGACAGGATCCTACCCCTCTCCTGGGTCCGTGAGTTTCGTCTCGCTGAGCTTTTTGTGTGTGTGGTGAGTGCGCTTAATTCCTTAAGAGTTATTTACATATTTGCCTAATGTGGCATCCCCACTAAGCACTCAGCGCCAGCCGGCTTAGGTGGGAGCAGAGTGGTTGGCGGGGGAGGGCGCCGTGGGTGGTGCTTTTTGTGGCTAAGAGTTGGGCAGCCGGCACACAGTTGGTTAGTGGGGAACGGGTGGAGAACGGGGTTTCCCGGCTGACTGGCTGGCCACTGATGAAATTGCTTTTTGCCGCCCCCCTCCCGGGGAAAAACCCGAATCTGTCTGTGATTTAACCGACAATAAGCTGGGAATCAAATAATAGAAATTCCAGAATAATTAAATTATCAAACGTTTCAAGGACCGGACTGGGAGTTCAGTAATGAGTTGGCAAGTGGAGCTAACTGGGATTAAGATGGACACTTAATGAAATTTTTGGCAGGAGCTTAAGCGAAAAATACTTGAGAGTCAATTGCTGCTTAATGGAATTTAATAAGTTAAGTCAGTCAGCAAATTATGATATTCTCGGGGCTTCACTTGGGATATTTTATTATTTTAAGGGCTTAAAGTCCTCCACAAATCGAATTTCATTTAATTAAAAGTTTCTAAACCTGTTCAGGCTTTTAATTAAATATTTCCCCTAGCTTTTACCTTCAATCAACATCTATCGTCAGATTTCGTGACGAATAAAATCTAAAATCAATTTTAAAAACTAAAAGTTCCGCCCGCTGAAAGGATTTTATTTTTTTGTTTTATAAAAATGTCTGATTTAATTTCGCCAAGCCCGACAAACCCTTGATCCCTGCACTGTAAAAAATGCGGCATTTAATCAAGAACGTTTTCATCGGCCTTCTATAAATCCCCCCGTGCATATCCCCCATATAATGGCCATAACTATACGTTATCTGTGCACCAAAGTAAACAAGAACGAGCTGAACAATTCAGGAATGCATGGCCTCTGCCTGCTCCTGTCCCGAGCTGCCCACAAACATTTTTCCAGATCGTTTTTCCCTTTTTTAATTTCCCTGCACAAACAATGAAAATGGTTCCGGGTGCATGTGAAATGAACCAAAACGACAGCAGCAGCAGCAGCAACACGACCGGAAAATATGCGGCCAAAATGCACGTAGAACGTGGCGAGAACCGTAAAAAACCGACACACCCCGCCAACTCCTGGCAGTAACAAAAAATTGTTTCATATTACGGCAATAACAGTGCGGAAAAATCAGGGCCGAGCTTTGCAGTCCATGGATCGGAATCCGTTGTGGACTCTGCCCAAACTTCACCAAATGCTACAAAAAAAAAAAAAGAAAACACATCGCCCTAAGCGTTGGGCAGAAAATTACCCCAAAAAACACACACGAGCACAGGTGCAAAAAGTAGAAGGAAAAGGTGAATAAAAGGGTGGGAGGAAAAATAGAGGGAAGCCGTAGACACACACTAAATAGCCTGGCCAGGATGTGTGCAAACGCAAACTTTTCGGGCTATAAATGTCTATTCGGGCGAAGAAACCCAGGCACAGATCCGGCAATAGATACCCCCAACGACGTGCTGCTGCCTTTGAGGATATCTAAATTGATGGATACTCGTATGCAGATGGATGGATTGGATAAATTGAACACATAGTTGGGCCCGACGTCGGTTAGGTGCAAACTTCAGTGCAAACTTATATAGATCAGCCGGCAGATTAATAGATTCGCAGCTAAGGTGACGGATTAAGGGAGGAATAAATTAGGGATTGGCTAAGAGGAGTGCCTAATTGTTAAATATTTAATACAGCTCAATGATTTCTTAGTATTGTAAGGACTCTGATATGTTTCCCTCTAAATGCCTTTTCTAGTTCTTTAAGAACTTCTTTTTTCAGACAAGTTTAGGGAGGCTCTTGAGCTTCATGGCCCCTAAAAATATGTGTAATCTTCTGGCAAACAATAAATCCCAAAAATATTTATAGCCCATCGGCTTAGCTTACCCCAACAAATATATACACATATAAAGCATAAAAACAACAAAATATATACACATATAAAACATTTTCCCACCTCAAGCGCTTAACGCAAGTTCCCTTTTCCACCCTCAATTTATGTTTATAATTGCTGAAACCTAAGATTCATATTCTAAATGTAACCGAAAGGAAAAGCTGAAAATCTCTCTCGTTACCTTTTCTCCATGTTGGCCGCCCTTCCAACCCCTCCGCCGTTTCCCTTGGCCACGTTTAAGTGGCAGACTGTTGCTCGTGCGCCCCGCTTTTGGCCCAAATGGCTTCGGCGGCGACGGCGGCATAGTATTTTGAGCCTCTCTGGTAGCAAATCGATATTTTAAGCATTTTAATGTCTGCGCCAAACGCAAAATGTTGGCGCCAAGTTCCGAGCTCCGTTTTTATATTTTTTTTGACTATTTTTTGCTGTGGCCCATGGAGCGCGGCCAGGGTTGAGTGTCCATGTCCGTGTCCATAGCCGTGTCCATGTCCATGATGTTGGCGCCGTCTATATATATCTAGGCACTGAGAACAAAAGCTTTTAGCTGAGAAAATAATTGGGAAGTAATTGGAGTAATTAAAGAAATATTTGAAGGTTTTCCTGGGCTCCAGAGCATTGTTAAATGAATCATTGATAGAATGTAAACCTGAAACCAAAGAAATTGTATTCCTTTTGCCCTTTAGGGACTTCTTAAATTAAATATAAATATTTAATAAACAAATGTGGATATTATTTACTAAATAGAAATAGTTTCAAAGCAAATGTGCCTAAGTTTGTCCTAAGAAATAAAGTGAATAATAATAACAGAAGTTTGTATGTTTCATTGCTTACATTTAGATTTCCAATAGAACAGCATAAACTTAGTTAACATTTTAGAAACACTAAAGCTTCCTCCCCTATTATTTCAGTGGAAACTCATAGCCCTTTTTAGCCTTAATTGAGGTTCAACCCCCCCAGGTTGCGACTACATGTGCACCTCATATTTTTCATGCAATTAGCCTTAATTCGGTGAATCAATCATGATAGCAGCTTTACTTACTTTACTCAACTTTGGTCTCTCATTTATTTTTGGTGGCCGGAATTCACATTTAACCCCCACTCTCGAGGACAGCAGAGGTTTCTAAATTTAGTCGGAATGCTAGAGTGTGTGTGAGGGGGTGTGTGTGTCTATGCGAGTGTGTGAGCGGGGCTTTAGTTTTGAGAGCAATTTAAGCTGAAGTGGGTTGATTTTGAATGGTTAGTGCCGGTGATGGTAACGTTGGATTTGCATGCCAAAAGCAGAAAATGCTCAAGTGGCTAGAAAGATAAATTAATGTGGCAGCGCAGGTGGGGAGGAAACGCTCAAGTATACTCTGCATAAATGTGGCCAATTTCCCAAGCTCAAGATGTTTGCCGAACCGAGCGGACGTTTATCGGAAAGCGGGGGAAATTAGCAGAAGATACTGATATGGGGCACTTACCCTTTAAAGGATATGGTTAAGCTTGTCAAGTGCAATTAAATTAGAGAGGTTTTCCAAAGGGAAACTGTTAAATTGGCTAAGGAATTAATATAAGAGAGTTGGGAAATATAAAGAGTAGGAAAAAGAGTATCTGTACTACTTCCTTAGCCATCAGTTGTAATTGAAAATAAATATATAACAACTTAATTACTGCAATATATAATCTGCAACACTTTCATTCCCTTTGCCATTTAGAGATTCACAAAATTCTAGTCCAAACTTTTAAACTTGTTGGAGCTCCATTTGGTAATTCCCTAACCCTGGCCACTCCCCAAAACCCCCTAAGCCCTAAATGTTTATATTTTTTGTGCATATTTTATAGCAGCAGAAGCAGCAGCATACTCATGGCATAGTGGCTTCATTTTACAACGAAAACTCCGCACAGCAGCGGGGTGCACAAATTTCTGGATATAAAATCTGTTAAGCAAACAAAATGCCAAAATGAAAAATGGCCAAATCAAAAGCTGTAAATACAAATGCATATATCACTATGTACAGCCATGTGTGCAGCTATATCCCTGGATTTACATGCAACACCCATGTGCAGCATTTTTATCCCATTTTCATATATGAGTGTGCCTGTGTGTGCCCGGGTTTTCTGAGTGGGGTTATGACCAACTTGGAGTTATGCAATTTTCATTTCCAAGCTTTCGCCCTGCGTGGCGCTGCCATTAATGGCAAAGGGTGTCCGTCCGTGCCAGTGTGGCCAGGGCGGGGTTCCCTCCATGCAGGGTGCAGTGTGGCCATGTGCACAAATGAGTTTTCGGTGCGGGCCATTTGTTGGCAGCTTTTTAATTTGCTCCGTTCTTCTTCCCTCTCGGTGCAGCGATTAAAGCCAAGTGTCAACTGTTGTTAGCATTCTCCGGGGCTTGGAAGCAGTTTCAGCGAATTGCTCTGTGGCTGATTGCCCTTCAAATTAAAATGTCAAAGTTAGTCAAGCGGCGACTAGAGTTAATTTCAGGGGAGTTCTGGCACATAAGGTAATTAATTAGTATGGCAAGAATATCTGTGGGAACCCTCAATGAAGTGACTAGAGGTTAGTTAATAACTGGTACTACAAAAGCGAAATATATTTATATATATTTATCTTAAAATAATATAAATTTAGTATTGGAAACTAAGAAGAATATATTTTCAAGAACACTCAAGCGAAAACACAATAGATATTCGGGGGTCTTAACTCTTTTCAATACCAGGTAACCAATCCGTTCATTTGTCAAGCCCGATGCGTACTATTTGTAACTTTGGATAATGGGGCACCTGACCTCGGGGGGATGGACTTGGGTCTGGAGCTGGAGCTGGAGCTGGCACTGTGGTATCCGTGTCTTTGCACTTGATGTATGCATATTGAATTGCCCTTAGCGGACTTAGCGTAGAAGGAAACTTCCTCGGCTGCGGCACGCAAATCAGCCATATATCATTGTGTCCCCTTCTCCTTCTGTGTGCCGCAGAAGCTGTCTTCCCGTCTGCCCATCTCCCCGTCCCCCTGTCTCCCTTCCCCTCCTTTTGTTCTTCGCTTAGCGAATGGCTTAAGTGGCATGCAAAAACGTCTGTCCGTCGCAGCGGCTGTCCGTCAGTCAAAAGCCAAAAGCCAAGTGCTGCATTACGGTGAAGTTTCCTTTGGGTTTTCCTGCTTTTTTTTCCCACCATCCCAGCCTTTCCTGGCCCTGGTTTTTATCACTTTTGTTGTCTTTTAGTTTCTGATTAGTTTCCTTTGGTGCCGTGGGGATATTTATTATCTGGCGCAAAGTGTGGCAATCATTTACATAAATCAATCTTGATGGTCTGTGCCGGAATCGCTCCATAGAATGTCCAAGCGGGGCTAAAGTGCCACTTCCTGTGCACTCCAAGAAAGTTATGGCGGGTTGGCATAGGCCTAAAAGAATGCAGAACAACTTAAGAGACTATAAAAGAATTTATTAATCGTGCTTTTCTGTTTTTAAATATTAATTTGCTTCTTCATTCCTTTTATACAAAAACAGAAGGACAAAACAAAGAAAGAAATGTTTATTCTTATTAAAAAATAATCCAGCAGATCTCTGCCTGTAATCCCAATACTTTTCTCTTCAAAGAAACTTAATGCAATCCCTTGGGTAAGCCTAGAGCATATTATACACTCAGCTTTGTTTTAATATTTCCTTACTTTGAATCTTGTTAAGATTCAACAAAAGCTTTCTTTTTAGTTTGGAAATACTATAAGGCGGTTTTATTTCCCTGTGCTACTTATCCTTTATGCATTTACAACCATTGGGAGACTGACATCGCGCATACGCCGCGTTGCATGTGCGTGTTGTAAAACATTTCTTCGAATTTCGCATTTCGTTCGCATTTGTGCTGTGTTTTTCCTGCTTTCTGTTCCGCTGTGTTTTTTGCTGTAGTCATAAAACTTGTGCAGCTGCAGGAGATAGGGAGCAGCTTAACTTTGTTGTTTAGTGTAAAAGCTTTACAACTCGCTGTTGCTGTTGCTGTTGTTATTTGTTAGTTGTTGTTCGCTCGGCTGCCGCTACTTTTACTTTGTCCACATTATCACTTCGCTCTCGTTCTCTCCAGTTGCTAAACCAAGGAAAAAACTTTGTTCGATCTTTTCCTCGGTCGCCGCAACAAAATGGAAAACACGGAAAACCTTCACGAGCAACAAAAAAAATGGCAGCGGGGGCAGGGAACAAGAAAATTGTGAGCAAATAGTTTGCCCGGCACTTTAAGCACTTTGCCGACACATTTGAAACACCTTTGGTTGGTCTTTTAGCAACAACTGGCGCCTACCCTTATTTTCCCCGCTTTTCCGGCCGCTCTTCAAAGTTTCTAGCCCCCGAATTGTTGGGTTTTTCTATGCGGTCCTTGTTTCTGGCATCCCCGACATGTGTGCGTGCGTGTGGTGTTTTTGGCCTCTTTTCAAGCGTGTGTGCGGCGGCAGCGGCCTGGTAAATAAATAAAATTGAAATAAATATTAAATAAATAGAGCAAAGAGCAAGAGCGGGGGGAGAGAAGGCGGTCAGCCAAAAAGAGTTATGAATTTTTGCGTTGCTAAGCTCCTATGGTTTTGCCGAGTTTCCCATAGATCAATAAGGCTTTTTCAAAAGGATTTTCTTTCTGGCATATATTTAATTTAAATTTTCTGGAAATATATTAATGTCTAGGGAATATTTCCTATATTACTCACGGTCTTTTCAGGGCCTTTTAACTATTTACTGCACTTGTAAGTCAAGGCTGAGTCTTTCAGGGACTTACAGATAGAATCTAAAGGGTTTTTGATGAATAGTTAGAGTTAGAAAGTATCTAATTAAAAACCTTTTAAAACTCTTCTATGGAAATTACTTTCTTGGGAACATTTCAGCCAGAGCATTTATCAAACTGTTGCTGCTCTCCTACTCGGCAGACCCTTAACTATTCATTACTTCAATCGGGGTTTCCTACGTTTTCATTTGATTTATGGTCGCTCCTGAGCTCACTCGCCCCACACACACACATCCATCAATTCGGCCACGTTATTCACACACGGCTCGAGCCGAATCCTTTTCAGCCATCTCGCCGTAACCAAACACTCCACACTAATTGCAACTGCTTAGCATTGCCCTCCCCACACACTCCACTGCCATTTCCAACTGGCATTTCCACATCCATTTCCATTCTGCGACTACACGGGCCACGGGGCTTTTCTTTATTGTTTTCCCTGCTACGCATTTTCCCGGGACTTCTTTCTGTGGTCTCTGACTCCCTTTTCTGCTCGACACGCAAATAAATTTTCTTTTCCTGTGCAACTTTCTCAAGCAACGAGAAGTTACAGACATTGTTGCTACAGGGAAAGAATGGTTTACTTATGAAATATTATTGATGTTTCTGACAATTAAAATGAATTTAGATTTGTATTTTAGTTTTAAATAGTACAGCGATAGGTATTAATTAAGTAAGCAATCATAATGGCAAGCCCCTCATTGAAAAAATAAATAAAATAAATATATGGATGGGACTGTAGAAAACTAAAACCTTTTTGGAATATTTCTATATATACTTGAGTTTATTAATCAACTAGAATGATGGAATATCAATCTAGGATCGGGGTCTTATAATTTGTTTAAATAATTATTGGTTTTTAGCAATTATACCTTGAGTTAAAGTCCACTAAGTCGACCCTAAAACTGTATTACTCTCCTTTTAGAGGAAATTACATAGATATTATTATTCATTATTGTTATTATTCATTATTTTTATTATTCATTATTATTATTATTCATTACTATTATTATTCATTATTATTATTATTATTCATTAGTATTCATTATTATTATTATTAATATTCATTATTATTATTATTCATTATTATTAATATTAATTATTATTATTATTCATTATTATTATTTTTTATTTTTATTCATTATTATTTTTATTCATTATTATTATTTTGCATTATTATTATAATTCATTATTTGTATACCTAATTAAGTTGTTAATAATTGGTAAAGAATACTAAGAGTGTTTTTATATCAATACCCCTCTAAATGTTACTTTCCTTTGAACTTTTATAATACAACTTTTTATTTTTATCTCGTACTCGAAATCTTTAGCATTTTAACTATATGTTATATATTATTAAGAACATGTTTTCAGTGTAATGAGAACAATATCTCGTTTGGTTTCCCTGCCTGCAACACGTGCACGTATAAATGTAACAATGCGGATACTTAATCCCTGCTCTCCTTCGGCATTTGTAATTACGACGATTCCCTCCATTCTACTTATGCCGCTGTCCCTTTCCGGCTTTCCGGCTTTCCGTCTCTCTCTCCCGGCTATGTCCCTCTCTTTCCGCCATATATACCCCTCTCTTTCGCCTCGGCCCGGCAATTGTTGTAAATCATAATTTCTTGGTGTGTTGGTTTTCATTGCGAGGTTGCATTGTTTTTGACATTTGGCGCCAACTGGCTGCATGATTCATCGAGATATGTTTTTGCCCTGATTTTCCCCCGGTTTTCCCCGCGCATTTTCCACGCTCCCCTTGTTCTTTTCAACATTTCACACGTTTCCCTTCCCTTTGGACGGGCCGCGTTTGAATTTCCCTTTTATTTTTGTTGTTTCTTTTTTTTGACGGATGACTGTGTCTGCCGCTCCTTGCTGATTTTTATTTTATTGTGTATTTTTGTTTTTGTTTTTTGATTGAAAATCTGTGTTTTATCGATTCGTCAATTTAATTTGGACGTGATTCCATCTTTTGTTTGCGAAAAGGGTAGCCAAATTATGAGGGCGTATATGGAAGGAGATGGTTTTGATAGGGATTTAATATTAAATTAACTGTTTTAACTATAACATTAAGGGTAGGAATTAATATGATACATATTTATAAAGTATATATATTAATATTTAAAATTAGTAATATTAGGGCTAGTAATTGGTAATTATTAAATATTGAAAAACGTAAACAGCTTCTTAAGAAAAATTAGTAAAACAGCGACTTTATGAAAAATAGACAAAATCTTCTTCTCATAAATTAGAGGCAGGCTTTGGGATAATCAGCTGTTTCGCAAGAGAGCCACCACTTCCTCTTCAGTAGCCAATGCTGACCAACTTCAACATTCTGAGCGGTTACCACTAGTATTCAACTAGAACCCGTTGGGAATTTTAGTGCAACATAAATAGTAATTGCTAGAGCTGGAAGGCCATCATTGTTAATCGATTTAAAATCGATGTGCAGGCAAACATGAAAAACTTGGATTATTTTCCAGCTTTAGCTGGCGTTGCTAACAAGGCCCCATGTGTGCTCTGGACTTTTTCAGGTCTAAAATAACTTCAATCAAGGGATCCATATAAATGAAACCATTAATTACATGGCCCGAACTCCCCAGCTTGGTCATCACACAGTCATGTCCATTATCCTTGTACTCCTGTCACCTTAAACGATTTTCTGGTGTATGAAAGTCCTGGCTGGCCAGATATATATCCCGATGTCCTTGGCTGCTGCTGCTTTGTAGGCCAGCTGTTCGTTCCGACGCTGTGCCAGTGCCTGTCATGCAAATATATTGTCCTTTTTAATTAAAACACAAGCCTCAAATTAGTGCCGCCACACACACTGGCACACACACACGTCTGAGTAATTTTCTTGACCTGAAACCGAAATAAGTTTCTGGTCTCCTTTTTTAATGAAGTCATGGGGCTGATGATGTTACAATATTTGGATTTTAGATTGAAGATTTGATGGCCTCAAGGGCTGCTGTGATTGTCGTCGTGATTTTCCACATTTTTCACTCTGAATTTCGCCCTTTCTTGCCTGGCTCTTTTTTGTCTTCAAATGAATTGAGGGGACATTTTCCTCTTTATTTCATCTTTGTGCCTGCCAGACACTCTTCGACCCATATATAAACATTGCCTCCTTGATGTGTTTCATGTGTAATTTAGCAGTCGCTCATTAAAAATAATTACATCTGCGTTTGGTAAGAAAAGCAGAAAAAGGAGCTGAGAAAAAAAAGGAGTGCAAGCCCACAAAGAAAATGAAAGGAGGGAAAAAAGGAAAAAGGCAGCCTGAGCCAAGCTAACAGGTGCAGAAAATCTGGCTTCTCACTTCGGCTTTGCACAGCAACCTTTTAAAACGAAATTGAAATGAGAACCTTTTGCTAAAGAAAACTGGACTTTAACTTTAATTTTATTCATTTTATTTATTTCTTTAGGATAAAGTTTACAGGAAGTTGGCATTATGCTTGCTTTGAATTTCTTAGGAGTTTCTTATCACAATAAAAAGATGGCCTTACTTTAAAAAGAACAATTTGAATGGGTTTTGTATTAAAATGGAACTTAAACTTAAAGAAATCCATTTATGGCCGTTATGAATACATAACTTAAGCAGATAGGCATCGCTAAAATATTTATTAAGGCTCCTAACACTATATATAATAATATATAGATTTATTTCTGACATTAGGGGAGGATATTCTATTTATCCCTTGCCAGTAAAGGCATTAAAACACTTAAAAAAACAATACTTAAGGTATAAAAACCTAAAGAACTCTAGGAAGACTTGACAAGACAAATTGGTTTCCCCTTTAAATATAACATATATTGAAGTATTTCCCTTGTAGTAATAACCATGAAATCTCTAGTAAAACTAATCCATAAAAATATCAATATTTGCCTTGGCATTTCCTTGCGACAATTGCCAAAAAGCATGCTTTAAAAATGGCTTCCTTTGCTTTGTGGTCAGCACACAGATAAAGATGTCCGCACACATACATATATTATAGGAATAAATCAGCAGGCACACACCCAGACACTCAAGAAAGATTGGCTTTTGGGGATGACTTTGGCAGCCAAGGAACCTTCGCACTTCTGACCAAGCGGATCTTGGGGTTTTCGGACTTTCAAATCGAATACAAAATACAAAATTCGAAATGCAAACAGCACGCCGGGCACACAACAGCACTACATATATATATTTATGGCCATTTTCATGATTGACCGACTCGCATGTGTGTGTGTTTGGATAAGGATATGCGATGTGGATATAGGATATGTGGCGAGTGGTGAGGGTGGCCATGCAATAATGTACGACCATGTCCTTCTGTCATTCAGACTCTGCGTGATGAATAAATGATGCGCCCCATACAAGTTTCAATGATTTCGCTTTAGTTCTGCTTCTGTTCCCTTCCCCTCTCTCTTTGGACAGGATATAATATTTGTCCTGGCGGCGGAAAAGGTACATTAACTTTAGGAATGGCAATGTGAAAAGTTCGAATATAATGCGGGGCTATATAGTGATATATGTCCTAGGGCATTGATTGCATTCCCGGGAAGTTTGTCCATAAAAGGAATTTACTGAAGACAATTATGGAGTTCCAATATAAATACATTTTCTGGGGTGTTTCAGCTGCATTTATTCAAGGATTATTTTGCGTTTAGGGGTTAGACATATTTATTCCAATAAATTGCGGCCTAGAAGATGACATAATATGAACTAAGGATCATGTTAGCTATATATATTTGATATATAGAAAGGTTTTCTGCTTGTATAAATATTTATTAAGGCTCTAAAAATATTCCAGATATAACTTAAGCTACATTGGGTAATCGATTTTCTTATAAATAATTTTATCTGCCTTGTCAGAGCCTGTTTATAGCTTATAATCCCTATAAACAAGGGGCTTAGTTAACTATTCCAGTGATTTTTAGTAACCATAAGCTCGCTCTACTGATTTTAGTAGCCATAAACTCAAATACTTTTTGTGACGATTTCTGAGGTGCACCAATGCTTATGCCTGGAAAAGACAAAAATACTTCAGCTTAGCTCTCTCTGTGAAATATGAAAAGTATGTATAATGGCACATTATATATTACACCAATGTAATCCCACTTAGAAAGGGAATTCTACCAACCCTTCTCCAACTTGAGGGTATTATTCAGGCCCTGTTCAGCCTTCATTAGCTGCCGGAGAACCCTTTTAATGCTCGCCATGTGTTGCATAATATTTCACTGGGCGAAATAAAAATGTAAATTCAACAAATTTGCCACGCACAAGCGAGCATTAAGCCCTTCCCTGCCACCGGTGAGGGGCACATAGGACATAGTGGTGTGACTCCACTTCACTTCCCAATCATCGGTGTGGGTTCTGCTATGTTGGCCAATTTTATTTGCTCTTGGCACTGGGCACTGTTTGGGCCCCTCTCCCTGGCCATTGGCATTGTGCAAATGTTGTGTATTTAATGCAGTGCCAAAATGTTTGACTTGGCCCGAAAGCGGAGTCTGGGGCCTGCGGAGCCCCCTTTACCCCCATTTAGGCCGCCCCCAAAGAGCCACTTGGCAATGTTTACGCTTATGCTAATTTTTGGGCCCAAGTGTGTGTGTCTCCGTCTCCGCCTCTGTGTATTTATGGGGAAATGTTGACATTTCAGCATTTTCTTGTTGTTTCTGCTGAGCACATTTCTGGCCAACACATTGCAGTTCCTTTTTTTTCCTCATTCTCGGCCAGATTATTCGCCTTTGGATTTGTAGTTTCCGGGGGCCATTGGGGAGCGGGATGGATGCACCTCCAGATTAATCACATAAATCCGAATGTCAGAATGCAGCCGAGCTCTAACTAATTTCTGTAAGATGTATAAGCAGCCGCTAACCAGCAGTGAGAGAAACATATAGGTAGTTAAGGAAATGTAAATATTATTTGTAAAGTATTTACACTCCAGAAGATATTTAATTTCAAAAGTGTTCAAAAAAGTTTCCTATTTCGGCATTGAGAAACCAAAAAAGAAACGACTACTTAAAAGGTTTTGTAAAAAGTTGGATAAAGGCAGACTACCGAGAAAAAAGGATAATAAAGTCATGGATGCTTACAATATTAAACTATTTCTAATATTTTAAATACACCAAATTAATCCAGGAATTGGTTTATTAATTAAAATAAATGTCTTTTAAATAAATGTGTATATTATGTATTAGAATACTGGTTTTAGTATAAATCCTATCAGAATATATTTTCCTATATAATTTATTTTGAAGAAATATAAATTCCATGTGTTAAATATCTTTCTGACATTAAGTTTCCTTAAATAGAATTGTTTATTTTCCTCCAGAAATTAATGTACTATATTATTTCTCATGTTTTCTTCATCGGAAATTAATTTCAAATAATTTATGATCTTTTTCTCTGACAGAAATTAATTTCTAGTTCTATCTCTCTCTTTTCCTATTTAACAAATAAATGCATTATCCTATCTATCATGTTATCTCCTCCAAAAATGATTTTAAGGCTCTATATAGAATTCTTGTTTTCTTTAGGAATTAAATCATGCACAATTTACCATTTTATCTGCTCCAGTAGTTAATTCATGATCCTACCAATCATGTTTTCTCCATGAGAGATTAATGTATAATACTATCTTGTATTTTTCACTTATTCAAATTAATTTATTATCCTGCCTTGCCTCTCTTCTCCCCCAGAAGTGAATATCTAATCCTAGCCAGCGGCGTTTCTCTTAGTGCTCCTCCACCATTCTGGTGCATCCTACTGCACTAAATGTCCTGACATGAATGACATGCAGATTCACTTAACTCAAATGCCTGTTTCCGCCTATCTGGCAGCCCACAAAACAGGCCCCTAAAACAGAGCCCCAATACACCCACTAACTCCCCTGGAAAGGACCCCTGGAACAGATCCCCTACTAAGACCCTCTGCGCTGCGTTGGCACAAGTTTTAGAGCAACTAATTAGATTCAGCAGCCCCTGAGCCAAACCCCTTCGCAGTAACTTCATTTACTATGCAATTCTCCGGCTGCAATTTGTGCCCTGGCCTGTTGTTGCTCCTCCTCTTGTTGTAATTTGTGCGAAATTAATTTTCTCATAATTCAGTTGGCATTTTGCATTTGTGGTTTTGATTTTGCGGTTGGTCGAGCTTAAAGACGCAGAAAAACCTGCACTGAAACCCATTGAAAACCGGAAGCTGCAAAAAAATGTTAATTAGAGTCGGCAAATTACCGAGTGCGTTAGGTTGCGTGGCGGGCGTGGCAGTGGGTAACTGTGCCACATAATTAACCATAATATTTGTGCACATGCATCGCCGGCTATAGGCTAACATCCGACATCCTGTGAGTTACCTTCGTGTGTGTGTGGTTTATTTGTGTGCAAGTCTCTCGTGGACCAAATGACACAAACAGAGCTTTACTCTTGCCCAACTTGCTGTCCCGGCGGCGGGGGGATTTTCCGCCAGGAAATGCACATGTTTATGCGGGCTTAGCCTTTAATGGGGATGGATGCAAAATTCATGACGCCCCATTATAAACATGTTTGTAGATAGAGCTTGTTCATAATTGAGCTTGCTGGAACATGTTGCTGGATATGGCTATATTCTGGATATTCTAGCTCCCTAAAAATTGTAATTAATCAAAGTTTTGATCTGCAGAAACCACAATTTAGATTTAAAGATTAATTATTGCTATATTTTATTTGAGAATTTAACAGAAGTTCCACATATTCTAAAATTTGAATCAGTATTTGTATACGATTTGCAAAGGAAACTTATAGAACTTAGAGTAGATTTTATAACATTTTATATTTATAAATATATAATATAATGTATATATAAAAGCTAATACAGAATTATACATTATTTCATAAAAAAATAAGCCTATGTCTCTATAATAAACATAGACGTTATACCTTCTGATAGAAATATTTATTAAGCCAAGCTTTTTGATTAAAATTAAATATTTGTTCAACAAACGTAAACAAAACTAGTTTATATCTCAAATAGTTTTTTCTCATATAAAAAATCTTAATTAAACCTCATTAGATTAAATTAAATAAAATATAAAGTAAACCTTTTTTGTACCCTTCATTCCCTCACCCATTTCAAAAAACAAACAATGAGTTCCCTGGCAAAAAAAATATAAAACTATTATAGTTCTCACGCTATAAAAACCCAAAGTGTCAGCCATTTCGACCATATTTTATGACAACATTTAGCGAGTTCTAAACGCTTAAATTCTTTATGAGCCCCCGCCGACTGCAATAAGGTGGCTCTCACATGCAGGCATTAATTCATTTTACTAATTGCCCAGTCCCGAAAACACGCTGCTAATGTGTAATTTCCTCTGGCCCAATTTGATTGTTTTTCCCGCGGCTAAAGCGAGTTTATTATTCATTATGGAGCTGGCACTGACATTAGGCACCAGGCAGCACCCTTGCGGCTATTTGACAATTTGGCATGCTATTCATAAACTGCCAGCGCCCCGCCTGTCAACGCGTTTTATTGGCAAATCAAAAGCCACCGCAAATGGCATATACGAACCTCTTTATCCGGCCGTCCCTGCTACGGAATTTTCCCGGGGAAATCCTCTGAATATTTTCGTACACTCGCTGGACAGTGTTGACAGTTTTTGTGATTTTTTCCCGTAGAGATTTGGTCTTTATAAAATATATTTTGTAATGAATAATAAGATAAGCTTAATTATAATAAGGAAAAAATATGTTCTAGGTAATTTATATTTATTATAGATTTAAAAAATATGGGTATTTATGTTGTATACATTTTTTAAGTTACAAGAATCCCCACAAAGTATATATAGTTATTTGAGTTAGGACAGAAATAAATACAATTTACTTAATGCTAAACTACTTACTATATTAACTTTCAACATAAATATCTCAGTAAATGCTGCAAATATTAGTATTTTCTATATGGCTTTCCATATATTTTCTGGACGATCTATCAATTTAAGGAATCCTTATTGGCACCTCTGGTGCTCGCCACCTCCCCGGGAAAATGTCCCGCGGAAAGGCCCCGCGGGCGCCTTCCTCCTTTGCAGTAGATCCTCTGGTTTTGGCCTGCGGTCAGCTGTTGGCCAGCAAACAAGCGTGAAATTGCACAAAAGCCGTGACGAGTTCTAAGCCACCGGAAAGGGAACGACCGAGAAAAAAATGCAGAAAGAAAAATCCAGTAGAAAGCCACACAAACAGAGGGACAAAGGCAATCAGACTTGCGGCCTACGAATGTGTTCGGCTTTTCCTTTGCGGATAGAGCGCACTCTCGTTTTTCACGGATTTTTTATACGCAGAGGCTTTTCCCTTTTCATTTGCCGTGCAGTTTTTCCGCACGTCTGCAGCCGCAAAATATGCAGTGAATTTTTTGTCGCATTCTGTCGTATGTGTGTAGTAAAAACTGAATTAATTAAATGAGAGGTGTCTGAGTGCTACTGGCCGTAATTCAGAACCTATCTTGTGTGGTTTTTCTTTGACTTTTGCAAGTGGAAAAAGATTATGAGGATACAGAAGCAGTTGATGTTTATTTGATGTTTATGAGGAGTATGAAGAGGGAATTACAGGAAGGAACTATAATATAAAAAGTGCCATCTTTAAAAAATCAAATTTACATATTTTTAGACATATTTTAAAGTGATTTCAAAACTATAGTGATTTCATGGTGATCGCCTATAGAAATTACTAGTTTTTCCCGCTTTGTGTGGCATTTTGTGCTTTATTTTTATTTATTATAATTCATATTGGGAATAAATTAATAGAATTTGTAAACTGCCTAATGACCGAAGGTTAATAATATACATTTTATATTTTTTACATATATTTATGTAAAAATAAATATCTATAAAAAAAGCCCTAAACTCTGACATCTCCTTCGATACTTTAGTATCCTTTTCAGTCATAAAAAATCCCTTTTTTTCCCCGTTCACTCGCAATTAATCCTGCTTTGATGATGTTTGATTTGGGGCTTCATCCTGGCAGCAGCGCTTAGACGAAGTTTTATTTCCACGAAGGATGGCGGGAGGGACTTTTATGGGCTGCTAATTAAATGCATACAATTAAGCTGCACACGCTAATGATTCAATTATCTTTATTACTGCCCGGACCGGCATGCACTCGCGATGCAATCACGCAATGCTAAATATGTGGGGCAGGAGGGGCACTGCCTCTGCTGGTTGCTTTTAATTAAAACCGAATCGATGCGAATCGATGGGCTGTCGTGGCACGTTTTAAATTTAGCGCCGAGGTCCTTCGTGTCCTTGCCCGTGCGGGGGCAGCCACCACTCACTTCATTAAGGAGCGTAAAAATGGGAATTTATTTTGCATTTGCCGTTGCCGCTGGCGTTGCATCGAACGTGCCGAGGCCGGGCTCAGCAAATGGAATGCGAAGTGCTGCGAGTTGGCCAAGAAAAAGGGGTTTCCATGGTGGCCAAAAGTTGTAGCTTTCGGAGCGCGCAAAATGGCTTTTCCGGAGAGTTTGTTTATGGCTGCCCAGCTGTGGATTGAGCCGAGGCGAGCATTCTGCAGAAATGGGTCAATCAACTTGGCGCAAATATAAAGGGATCAATGGAATACGATCTGTGGGAGTTAAAAGGCCAAGTGCCATCAAGCCAAGAACATTTCACCTTTAGGGCTTCAGTATTATTTCGTTTTTACTTTAAGAAACAACCTTAAGGGCTTGAAAAATAGGGGAAACTACATTTTATAAAGCAAAATACTTTAAAAATATATTTTGAGTGAAGCTAAAAAATATAAGGGAAGTACATGTTTTAAGTAATTTATACTACACATTTAGCCTTTATGTAAATTAGAAAATTCACTAAATAAGCCAAATTTTACCTTCTATACACTGAAGGCCGCTAAAGATTTGAGTTGAATTCTATTTATTGAATTTAGCTTTTAAGCTACAACCTTTTATTAATTTTCTTTAGGAGATACACCTTTTCAGCTCATAATATGCAACATAAGGCACCATTATAAGTGCTTTTAAGCCTTGTTTACTTTATTTTCTAAAGAATTGGAATTTTACTATTTAGCATTGCATACTTCTAGGTACTCTTATAGGTGCTTTCAAGCCACAAGATATTTTTCTGCCATAAAAATCCAAAAAATCACCACAACCAAACCAATTCGATATCGAAATCCAAAAGCACAAACAAGTCCTGTGGCCTGTAATCCATCAATCAATTGGAATTGGAATTCCTTTTTGCCCAACACAATCATCATGTCCTGCTTAGAGAAATTACTTTCACGCTTTCGCTTCTCGCCCCCCTTCCCAGCTGACTGACAATCAACATTTTTCGAGTTCAATCAATGCAATCGCTTATTTAGCCTGCCACTTGCAGGCCAGGCCAAGCTGAGCCGAGCCAAGCCACTTGCTATTTGCCACTTGCCACTTGCCACGCCCCCGATAACGCCCTCCATTCTGCCCGGTAGGAATTTATTTCATTTCTATTCCATGCAATTTTTATGCATTTTTCTATTTATAAAATTGCTGCCAGCAGCTAGAGCCCAAGCCAGGGCCCGGGCGCTCGCAAAATAATAAAAATGCCAAGAAAAACGTGCTAAAGAAAAATAAGGGAAGATGAACATAAAATGCAAGCGACGTCATTTCGCAGTTCCTTGCAAGGAAGGCTCTCTCTCTTTCGTATTTTTCTATTTTCCCCCTTTTTTGTTTTTAATGCAGAGAGAAAAAAAATGCAGACAAATTTATAAAGCTGATATTATCATGATTTTAGTATGATATTTCTGTAAATATTTAAAAGTGTTCCTTTAAAAGTAAAGGTTTTTAAGTAGTTAATAAATTGTAAACTTGTTACTGACAGTCTAAAATTTAATTTTAAACTGTATTTTCTAGGTAAAAACTTAACTAACTTATTTTAAAAGCGTTATCTATTAATCTCTTTAAGATTTTTAATAAACAAATTAGTTTGTCGCCTTATAAAAGTATATACTTCATATTTATATATAGAACTTTAATTGGTAAACTTACTTTAAAGATGTAAATATATTTATAATTTCCTTGTTAGACAAGTATTTCTTTATATTTTATAATTTTCGAATTTTTTGAGTTTAATTTTAATTTTTAGGTGAAACCGTTTTGAATATTCCCTAGGACTGTATGCCTTCCTCTATAGTTACACATAGATGTTGAGTAATTAATACTTAGGGAGGTTAAGGGTTTCTTAATAGTTACTGGTTCCATTGCTGTCGCTTATTTAAGGTAAAAATAAATTCATTTTTTCCACTGCCTGCAATTTTCCCGGACGCTTTGCTGTGTGAAAATGCAGAGTGAAAACCCGATCCGAAGCGGAATGAAGCTCTGGAGCTGGAGCTGGGGGAAAATGGCTGGGCGGCGGGGCGTGTAAGTGTTGGTAAGCGTGGTGCAAAATACCGTTACTGCCGCTGTTCCCCATTTGCCATTTTTGTGCCCAAAGCGATTGTTGTTGCTGTTACTGTTGCTGTTGTTATCCTAGCGCTGTTGTTGTGGTGTTGTTGTTGTATTTGGGTCACCGATGCAGTTGTCGCCTTCCCCCCGCGCGCACTGTTAGTTGCTGTTGTTGCTGTTGTTGCTTGTTTAACAAGTTCGAGTGCATCGCATTTGTGAAAATTTAAAAAGGCATCTAAAAGTTGCCGCTGAACACCCCGAGTGTGTGTGGTGTGGTGTGTGTGTGCCACAAAAATGAAACAAAACTTACAACGAAACCGAAGCGAACTTTTTGAGGCTCTGGCGCTGACACCAAAAATGCGCAAAGTCAGTAGCGGAACGCTCTAAGGAGACCGGGTCCTGAGGGTTCTGAGAGTAGCGATTGGTAAATATCCTGGATGAAAATCTATTAAAGATACTAACTGGGGAAAATGTTTGGAAATTTGTAGAATTTATTGCATGGCTTAAAGCAATATTAATATAAAATATCTATTTAAACATAAGTATGTAGATCTCTATTACAATTTCAGGCTGTCTTTAGTTACAGTTTACAATTTATATAATTAGTATTGAAATATAAAAATCTTAATCAAATACATATTAATTTATACGAAGCTTTACTTGTAGATTTCTAGACATTTTTATCCATTGAAAAGGATTATAATATCTTCCTTTAATTTGCCTCAAAAACTTGTTAATATTATTTCACAATACTATGACCTATTAAAAAATACTAGACATCTAGTAATCCCTGCTAACCCAGCACACCCTTAAATCGCAGTAGTAGTACCCCTCTTGGAAAAAAGTTTGCTTAACAATGTGTAAAAGGGTTTTTGGGGCGCCGGGAATGCGGAAAGGACGCGGCTGCAGTCACAGGACTCGAGTGAGAACAAAACGAACAGCAAACATATTTGACATTTGCATACGAAAAGTGTCAAAAGAAGCAAGAAGCTATATAAACTAACCCATACACAAACAAGGCACACACTAGAAGTTCCACCGCAAGGCACTGGCAGAAAATAGGTATTGGAATTAAGGTCTCAGCATATAAATGGAAAAGCCTAATCTAATTTTTAACATACAATTTTGTCATTAATTATTGTCAGATAAAGGGATTTTTATTCCCTTTTGTACAAGTAGTTACTCAATACTTAAAATTAAGAATATAATAATCTTGCATTAAAGCGTAGAATAAAGACTGGCTGGTTGGGAATTATAAGTAAAGGTGTTTATGAAAAACGATGTTTCCTTTAAGGATGATAGCTTGTAAAACATTTCTATTAAGATTTAGGGCTCTAAGTTTCTGGTTGGGAATTATAAGAATAAAAGTTCACGGAAAACACGTTCTATTTCAGGCATTTTTCAAAATATAGTATAATCTTATATTAAGAGTAATGTCATAGCCCTATTCTAAGGTAATATTAATATTTCAAAGTTAGAAAATGAGCTTTATTTTTTGCCCAGTGCACATACTCGTTTACGCCACTTCCGTGACCCCCTCTTATCTCTGACATCCCCTCTCTCTCTGCTCTCGTCTCTTCCTGCACAGGAACGCTACAAGGCTGACATTAGCCTGGCCATCCAATTGCTGCAGTGCAAGCCGGATAGTTTTGTGCCCCAGAAAGTGTCGTCGGTGGGTATCACATCCATCCATCCATAATGCAATGCCCCCCCGAAATAATGGCGTTTTTCTCCCTTGCAGCTACCCATTGATATTCAGTCGAAGGTGTCGGCGTACATGCGACTGGAGACGAACTCCCATTCCGATTCCGAGTGCAGCAACAGCGGCGTGGGCGTGGCCACCACGGCTTCCTACAAAGTGCTTCCCGCCTCCGACTCGCCGCCCCCCTCCGCCTGCCCCTTCCCGCCCACGGCCATGGTCTATTCGATGAGGGGACTCGGTAGGTGTTAGTAGACCATGTTGAACTTTATGATTTTTTTCTTGATTTTTAATGTGCATTTTCTTTTATCCCTCGATTTTATTTCGATTTTAATACCCTTGCAGGGGGAATGATATATATGATATAGATATGTCCGTTAACTGTCCGTGTGTCCGTTAAATCTGATTCTACTCAGATTATTCTCTAATTTCAAAGCATGGTTGGACACTCAATTTCAAGATTAGAGCTTGTTAACTAAAACGGACAGCAAATAGCAACCATTAAAGTCAAGAGCCTTAAAAAACTAAATAAAAATGCCACAGCGCTTGTATATATTTTGTTTTTGTTCCTCTGAGTGTGTGGTATTTCGCCCAAAAAACGCTTAAAGGCTTTGTTTTGAAAGCGCCTTATTTATTTTAATCTTTAAAATGGTTTCTATAATCCTTTAAACCGGATTAGCATATCATTTAGTCAAAATTGTCACAATTGAACTAATAAATATAAAAGAAATATTTTTAATATTTAAATAAAATATGAACCTATCTACGATATACTATTCCAACTTAAATATATAATATTTATGATATATATTCGACTGCAAGGGTATTGCAAGCCTCGGTTCCCGGGAATATAAAATCCTTCCTTTCTCGTTACTGCCGATTTACTCGATTTACTTGATTTCCTCTTGATTTCTTTTATTTGATTTATGGATTCGCACATTTTCTAGGCGAGGACTGAGTCGCGGAGGATGCGAATAAGTGCACAATTTGATTTGGGCCTCATAATTGCATCCATTCCACATCACCGTGTCCTGTATGGGCACTCCATTATTTGACTTTTCATTTGCATTAATTGCCAGCATTTTTATATTTAATTTGTATTTATTATAGCCATTGTTCGGCTTTATTGTTTGAAGTTATTGTTATTGTTTTTGTGGCCATAATTGCAATTTGAAACTGCTGCAAAATAGCTTTGTGCAACCACTGTTTTTATTTTAATATTATTTTGTACTTTGCTTCGTCAAAATATTTACATGATTGTGTGCCGAAAACATGATTGCGCCTCAAAACTTTTGTGTTCAGTTATATGAACAATTTTTGTCAGTTTTAATATATGCATATTTCGGCCAGAACATGTTTTTGTGTTTGCCACAAAACAGCATAGTTAAATTGGTCTAACAAAGTTTTTATTGAGACTAATATGCATTTAATTTTCTTTTATTTGGCTTGGTCTCTTGCAGAAAACTTTGAATATGAAAAAAGTTATTGATTAAAGTGGTTATCAAAAGCAATATAACAAAATTTATTTACATTTGTAAGCCAAGGCAAGGCATCTTTAATTTATGCAATATTTATTTACATTTATTGCAAACAAGCCTTATTGGTTTGCTTCTAAATAAATAAGGTTATACTTTTGTTTGAAGCTTTTAAAGAAATTATATTTGCACTTTGCTTATTGACTTATTTATTTATTATATTTTCTAAAGTTGTTATTATAAATTTCTTAGAGCTACGTTAAATTTTGTCTTGTAAATGAAAAATATATATTTAAAGACATTCTAAATTGTACAAAAAGTAGTTTTGAGATAAAATACGCATTCATTTGTATTCCTTACTATTTTATTATACTTTAACTTTAGTTTTTTATCCTTATCATTTTTAGACCTTTAAATTCATTTATTTTAATATTAATCCCAGCAATTAAAGTTCAAAATGCTCTATGAAAATATTTAAAACAGTAAAATCCCTTCAAATGATATCATTAAAAATATTTACTAATTAATAACTGTTTTAAAACCACATTTAGATGCTGCCAACGGAAATGCGGCCAATAATAGTACCCAGCAGCCGGCGAATCTGTCCACGAATAACATCTCCAAGGACACCAAGGACTCCATAAGCAACAACAATAATAACAACAATAACAACACAACAACACCAGCTACCAACAACAACAACAACCACAAGTGCAACAACCAAGCAACAGCAACAAATACGAGCCACACAGCAGCCAGCAACAACAACAGTTGCAACGCCAATCCGGACATGATTTCGCCCACGATTATGGCCAAGTTCCTGGAGGACGAGCTCAAGGCGAACGAGGTGAAGCACTGCGACACGTGCCAGTGCAGCAAGCAGGACCTGCAGGTCCTGGCGGACGTGTCCCGCTCCTACACGGTGGCCACCCAGACGCCGCACCAGTTCCACCCGGCCCAGGGATCGGGCCTGGCCGAGCCCCTGACCCAGCTCTGCCTGCGGTGTCACAGCAACCTGAACTCGCCGTCGCGCACCAACAGTCCGTATCTGATGAAACTGGTCAAGTCCAGCGACTCGGTCATATCGGAGACCAAGAGCTCGGTGTCGGACCTCAACGACATGGACAAGCTCTTCACGCCGGCCAAGAAGGACGATCTGATGGTGAATCCCATCCTGGGGCATCATCGTCTCTGCGAGCGGACCACCCTCCCGGGCCAGGGCCAGGGCCAGGACTATGTGAATGGCAAGCTCACCACCTCCACCATGATGTATCCGACGACCCACTTGGGTGCCTATGCCGCGGAGAAGTACCTCCTGGAGACGAGCAATCTCGGCCAGCTGCGGAACACCTATCAGCGGCGGTTCCTCGACGGCGGTGGCACTGCCCTGCAGCTGCTGAACAAGTACGAGGCCCCCGCAGGAGCAGGCACGGCCACGGATGAGCTGGAGGACGAGTCCAGCAAGCCGCTGCTGGCGGGCATCTCCCAGGCGAATCTCTCGGAGGTGGAGCAGCCCCTGCCGCCTGCTCCCCCGCCGCAGCAGACAGCGGCTCCCGCCGCCAAGTTGGAGGATGTGTGTGAGCCGACGCCGCCGAGCAAGCCCGTGGCGCCCGTGGCTCCACCAGGATCGACTTCTGCTCCGACGCCGGCTGCTCCTGCTGCCCCTGGAGCCCCCTCAGCAGCCCAACTCAAGTCCGCGAACTCGGGCAGTGTCCAGAGCCTGTGGAGCAACAAGACCAGCAGCTGCGAGGGCGCCAAGATGTTCGAGACCTTCAACCGGAATCTCATCAAGACGATCAAGGTTAGAAGGAAGACTTCTTCCCCTAGGAACTGCCACTAATCTAATATATATATGTATTCTTTCAGGCGGAGAATCCCAAGTACCGAGGACCACGCCTGTGTGCCATGCGGATCCAGCAGAACGGCCAGAGCAACATCCTGCTGGACAACCTGGAGTCCATCGAGACCTACACGCCGGTGATCTACAAGAGGCGGGAGAAGCTGCTGGACGAGGAGCTGAACGACGGCAAGGACATCATAACCAGCAAGGAGAGCAATGCCCAGGCGGCTGTCGAGGCCTGGCAAGGACCTGCAGCTCCCCACGAGCACGTGGCCCTGCAGCCCGTGCTGGAGCCCCAGGTCGAGGCACCGGAGGCAGAGAAGGAGGAGATCAAGGCGCCCGGAGAGGCGCCCTGCCCTAATCCTGCTGTGAACTCGCCCAAGCACTCGGCCAACTCCAGTTCCATAAGCGATGCCATCGACTACCAGGAGAGTGTCCTGCTGCGGCGGCAGCAGCTCAGCCGAGTGGCCGAGTGGGTGCAGCACAATACCCAGCAGCTGGAGCAGCGGAATCTCCAGCAGCCGCCGGCTGCCACCAGCGACTCGAACTCGGGCACCGAACGGCAGTCCTCGTACTCCACCCTCGACCGCATGGACTCCATATCCATCGAGAAGCTGTCCATGGACTCGGGCTACAAGACCACGCCGCAGCAGCTCACCAACGGCTACCCGGAGAAGTCCACGGAGGACTCGCTCTCGCCCAAGACAGACATCACCAGTAATTCCCTGCAGGAGTCCGCTGTACCGCCGCCGCCGCCGTCGTCGTCCAAGAAGGCGGAAATGTGCACCACCTACTACAGGAGAACCACCAGGTCGGGTCTGCCGGTGGCCTACACCACCATGGCAGCGGGTGGCGGTGCAGGTGTCGCCCTCGAGGAGTCCACCTCCTCCGGATCGGATGCCCTGATCTGCCCCGAACAGCCCACGTGTGATATACTCAACTACAAATACTATCCCAATGACACGGACAAGACGCGGTCCGTCCAGGCGGAGCTGCACACCACCACCCAGCACGTGGACATTGCCCAGATGGAGTACAATGTGAAGCAGTTCCTGCTGAAGCAGAACGAGTGGTCCATGAACGGCGGCGGAGGAGCAGCTGGATCAGGCCTAGGGGGACCAATGACCGGGATGGGGGCCCGGCTAATGCAGCGCCGCATCCTGGGCCCCGGCGTCGGCGAGCGAGTGCGAATGGCCACGCCCGGCGGAGCGGTGGCCACCCAGTCCTCCGGCATCCTGCCACCCCACAGAACTGAAACGAATTTATAAGCAAACGGGGTCAAGGGACACTCGGAATCCTACGGCGATTTCGATCCAAAGAGCAAACCAATCTGTATTCTAGTCTAGTTTTGCTACTTTTAGTTCGTACTAAGCACTCCAGGGCAGCGGTGCTCGGACAGAGCACCTCGAGTGCCCTGCGTGCGCACCTCTGCTCTGTATAAATACGAGATATATGGATGGCTAAGCAATGCTTTAGTTATAAACTCAACTTGGGTGAGGGGTCGCAGCAGCTGCTAACAGCAATAGCAATAATACTATACATATGTACGATAAATGTAATACTTACACCCCATCTACGATCTAAGCTAGCTAAAGTTGCTTTGGAGCTATATAACTAGGCTGCTAACTAAGATAGTCAGGCGGGGATAAACGCAAGTGACCTTGGTTTAATTCTATTAAAATATAAAGGATATTTTATTAATAAGTTAAAGCATTCAAATGTACATTTATTATATTGTTATAATTTAAAATCAAAGTCCTTTGTAATTTATAAACTTTTTCAAGCCCTGTCTTAGTTACTTACTTTAACTCTTAATTTCCCAAAGTGTCTTCCTTAGAGCTCCTTAATATCTCAGTTCTTTTAAGCCAAGGCCTCGACATTATCCCCGTGGCAATTGCAGCTAAAATCCAGAAGCAAATCTAAAACATATGATATGGTTACTCCTTCGATATAACAGAAACCCATATATATATATAACTTTTGATGTCTGCATGTTAATATAACCCACAAACCACTCGAGCAAGAACAAGCTTAGGTTACATCGGAAATATATATACATAAATTATATTTATAGGAATATACAGATAATTATGCTATATACGATGGATATTTGATAAGCGCGTTATATTTTCTAGATTCCGATTGTGCAATATTTTTTAGTAGCGTGAAGCCAAAAAAATGGAAAAAACAAAAAGCGAAACGAAACGAATTTTTATTTTTATAAAATGCGACCAAAAACCAATGGGGAGTGGAGAGGAGAACCCGTTTCTGATTTTCGATTTACTATTTTTTGCTATTTGCGAATTCTATTGAGCATTTTGTCCAGCTTAGCGCTATAGCAGACCCGATCGATCAAGATATATACACAAGTACTGTACCTTCTTAGTGACAACGGAAGTTTTGCCGGCGAAAATAAAAGAAACTGTACTCATTCCTGCCCATTAGATGACCTTCATATACTAGAGAACTGTAACCCTCTGCTAATTGCTAATTAAAAGTGAAATATACATAATGCCACGCTATATACACGAGACATACATAGACAGGCACAGACACTTGCATTATAAACGTATCTGAACAGACATATGATTGTAATACCCACATATATATTTACATCTATATATACATAAAGCGTACTTATATATTATAAATCAAAATCGAAATCGAAATCGTGTATTCGCCCTATATACGTGTATATCCAACCCACAAGAACCCACGACAAGAAACAACATTCAACGGCTTCACAAAAACAAACCAACTACCAAATACTTTTCTATGTACTCCCCCCTCACACATCAATCAAAATTATCATGATATCTTGAGGAATATTTACTCCATATTTACACACCTAATACACGGCTGCTATATTTCTATATCTATACAAGAGGTGCCCCTAAAAACCCTTCGGAGATTTGAAATCATTTTAAAGGTGTGCCCAAAAGTGGGCTATGATCTTTTTCATATTTCAGAGCATACTTTTGGGCGCCTTTTAAGGAGACTTCAGATCTCCATGGGCACTTCGGCGTTTATCTATATCTCGATTACTTTACCAAGTATACACTGAGCGAAATGCTAAAACGGAAATGCTTTAAGACACTGTTATGTTTGGCCTACTTATATAAACATTTAATTAGCATAAATTCAACTCGGGAAGCCCTTGAGCCTATAGGGATCCCTCTTAGATCCTCTGCCTGTTACGCACATTATCCTATAATGATATATTATCAAAAAACATTAAGAAATCAAAAGAAACTCTTACTAAGTTCATGTACCAATCTCAAAGAAGACTTAACTCGACTAAGCAACTAAACCCTTTCCGATAATCGCTCTCACACACTCCGGTCTTTGCTCCTTCACCTGTAACTCAGTGCTCAACGAACCCAGTTTTCCAGCATTCAAAATATATATCAAAAAGCTCTCTAAACCATAGAACACTGCCTCCCCAAGCCCACACACTGCCCCCTAAAATCCCAATCCTCTCTAACTTTAAGTAGCAACATTCTCCAGCTCAGCAGTCACCAGAAAATAAAACAGAAACTTTACTTTTAAGCCAGCTTAATACTGAAAAACCAAGATCCCAAAAACCCCTTAGCTAAAACGTAACTAATATATAAAAAGCAAAAGAGAAAGCAAAAAATTGAAATGGAATTTCAGCAAAAAAATGGAAGTATAAGAAAATCTAGCTTAAATATTTGGGCATAAGTTCAACTCCAGCTGCGACATCTAGTTTAAATTGGAAGCCTTCGTTCTATCGCCTGGGTTCGGAACATACTTCAGATACTTAGCCTTAATGAATGTGTACATTTTATGCGCCTCTCGGTTGATGTCAACATTTTTGAGCTATTGAACCACCTTAATGTGAAACAAAACAAAAACAAAAGCAAAATAAAACAAAAACAAACAACATCAAAATATAAATCAAGAAAACAAATGGAAATAATTCAAATAAATATGAGATAATTTTTGAATAAGCTTTCAAGGTGTTTTTTAATTGGAAAGGGAAGGTTGTCTCAGTTTTCTGCGACACAGAATATATTTTAAGACTTATTTTTACTTCCTTGAAGTTTTAACAATATTGGTTTGATTATTTGATTTATTTGTATTAAGTCTATAATAGTTTTTTCTTCGGAAATCAGTATATTTCTAATTAAATTCTCGTCATTAAACAGCTTCTAATTTAATTAGTTTCTTGCTTGTAGATTATGATATTTAACTTCTCAGCTTAGGTAGAGTAAATTGGTGATGATATATGATTAATTTTTAATAAATAAATAATTACATTACCTTTACCTTTATCTTTAGAAATCAATATCTTAGCTTCTCATTGAATAAGCCATTATTTTTTAATTAATAAATATTCATTTGCTGTAGATAATTTCCTGGACTAAGTAAGTAAGTATTCCGGCTTCCCATAAAATATTCCCTTAATAAAATTCTCGCTTGACTTTATTAGTTACTCGTTTTTTATTTTATGATTATTTTCTCATTTAATAGATAAATTCCTGGGGGCTGAGAGTATGAAATAAATAATTTGTTGCGGTGCATGCACTTAGAAAACTAAAGAGGCCTTCTTCGCAGAGCATTCTCGGATTGTTGGATCGAAAAATAGCAAAGAAAGTGGCATCAGTCGGTTGATGATGGATGGGTGAGTCCCTCAATCCCTTAAAGGGCCACGGCATCAACGGCCAGGGGCTGGTTCTGGGTCTGGACGGGATCGTTCACCTCGCTGGCATCGTCGTTGACCACAATGACCTCGTTGGTGGGCACGGCGGCCTCCTCGAAGGAGTCATCGATGGACTCGCCGCTGGCTCGGACCTCATTCTCGGTCTCTGGGACAAACTCGGCCACCTCGTCCTGGGCAGGATCGATTTTGTCATCGACTGGGGGCTTGGCAGGCGCCTCAGTGGCGGGAGCAGCAGCCGGGGCATTCTGGGGACGGTTGCCGCCCAGGAAATTGATGATGCCCTGGAGGGGATTGCCGCCCTGCTGCTGCTGGGCCGGAGCCGCCGCCGTGGCATTGTTGTTGCCGCCGAAGACATTGCTCACGAACTGCTGGATGGGACCTGGCGGACGGGGCGTGGTGGGGGCAGCCGGCTGGGAGTTGGTCAGGCCGGAGAGCGTGTTCTGGAACTGGTTGCCCAAGTTGCTGGCGAACTGCTGGATGCCCTGGAAGGCCTGCGTGGTGGAGTTGACCACCGACTGGGCGGCGTTCTGCACCACCTGGGTGGCCTGGGTGAAGGCGGCCTGGGGATTCAGGAAGCCGGGCACCGTGGGAGCCGGCGTGGGCTGGGCAGCAGCTGCATCATCGGACTGGGCTGCAGCTGGAGCCGCTGGCTGGGGATTCTGCTGCTGCGGCTGGAACTGATTCAGGAAGGCGCCGATGGGCGAGTTTTGGATCAACTGCTGGACAAAGTTGCCCTGGGTGGTGCTCTGCTGCGTGGGCGTGGCCTGGGTGGCCTGGCGGACCTGGGGATTGGCGGGATCCTGCTGGCTCTCCGACTGATCCTGCTCCAGGGGCGAGAGCGGCTCGGCGGCGGGCACAGCGGCGGCTTCTTCGGCTGAGAGAGTTTTTATATTAATTGCTGCTGGCTGGGCTTCCTCGGGAATCAGTTCTAGGAGAGCTGGAGTCTCCTCCTTGATTTCCTGGGGCTGCTCTTTGAGGTCCTCAGTTTCCAGTGGCTGTTCTTTGAGGTCCTTGGCCTTCTCCTTGATATCATCTGTGATTTGTTCTTTGATCTCCTGGATCTCTTCCTGGATCTCTTCCTTGATTTCAGGTTGAAGTTCTTCCTTAATCTCAGGTTTAAGTTCCTCCTTAATCTCAGGTTGTATTTCCTTAATCTCGGGCTTAATTTCTGGTTTAATTTCTGGCTTAATTTCGGGCTTAATTTCCTCTTGGATTTCCTTGACCTTTTCCAACTGAATTGTGGCAATATTTTCCTCCACCTGAGGCTTTATTTCCTCCTCCTTCACCAGAGGTAGGGCCGCTGGAGCTGGCTGCTCCTTCTCCTCCACAATGGTCACAGGAATATCCTGGGGCAACTGCACCACCCTAGCTTGGCTGAAAGCCAGGAAAAACAGGATCAAAGCAACTGGCTTCATTTTGGCAGCTACAGGACACAATTTCGCGCTTTAGTTACTATTTTTTAAACAAATATATAGCTCGATTTCAAGATGCGTTCGATCACTAGCGCCTCACGGCCGCAACTGTTTGAAATTTCTTTAGGCCCAACGCATTTTATACAAACCGCCGGAGCCGTCGGGGCCGCCGAAGCCGACGTTGGCAGAGCGCCGCCGAAGACAAACAGGGCTAAAAAGAGACGGAGTAGTTGGTAGGAGTTGGTAGAGAAAATATCAGCCATATCAGAGCCACTCCATCCTCTGGCTGGCCAATTCTCGGCGGCGAGTGTCATTGAACTGATACTGGTACTGGTCCAAGTTCGACTTGCATCCGAGGCAGCCAGGCAAGTGCCACTGCCAGGCATCGAAAAAGGTTCTTATTCTTTGGTTTAAGAGGCTTGCAGGTCCCCGAAGAAGCCGCACATATAATTGGCCAAGTTGGAGGGAGGTTGGGGGGAGTGGGTCCCAGAGACCATCCTTCATCAATCATGTTTGCTTTAAAGACTTTACGGCAATCAATATTTGGTTTGCTCAAGGATGATAGCAGATTTGTAAAGGGGATCAAGAAGGAAGTTTGCCAAGATCTCATAACTCTGGGATATGTTGAAGATTTCCCACTCAAAATATTTATATATGTTTGCTAAGGATTTGCTTGTTATCTTAAATATTTTGTTGACATAATGATTATTATAGTAAAAATGAACTAATCTCTTTGGGTTTTTGTTTATTTAGTTGAAAAATATGGCAGGGCTTCTGGGAAAGATAGGGATTTTAATATGGGAAATACTTTGAAATTGGTTTTCATAAATATTACATAAAGAACGAAGAAAATACGAAAATTAAATAGATATTAAGAAATTAAATATCTGTAGGGTATAAATATATATTTAAATATATAATATATAAGAGAATAATATTAAAAGTATTAAACCTCCAGAATAGAGACATTTAGCTAAGATCCTTGACAAAAATGCACTCTTATCCCAAGTAAAAAAGTAAGTAAGGTAAGCAATTAAAAAATATTGAAAATATATCTAGAAAGTGTGTGACTTTAAATCCTTAAAACCTTTTGCAAACATGGCCCATTAAGTGGCTTACATTGTCCAACTGTGCGGCGATTAGTCTAGGCCCTGGAGTCTGTTCCTCGATTAAAGGCTTCCCCTTTCCTGCACTTTTCCCCTCCTTTCCCGCACATTTCCCCTGTGCACTTTTTTCACTCTCATTCCTTGTTGACTCCGGCGATGCCTGCGACATTTGATCAGCAGATTTTTCTCGATTCTTGTTTGGTTAAACGCTCCTACAAGAAGTACAAGAAGTACAAGAAGAAACCCATTTGCGCCGACGCGACGCGCTCTGCTGGCTGGCTGGCTGGCTGGCTGGGATGTTCGTATCTTTGTATCTTTGGTTCTTTGGGATCCAGCAGAAGAGATCTTCAGAGCTTTGGCTTTGGTTTGGTTTGGTTTGGGGCTCGGGAGCCATGGAAACCCGTTCCCAAGACAGAAAAACCTGCTCCGGCTATTTTTAGAGTCAATTAGCTTTGGACCAGCCGACGACGACAGTCTCTGCAGGGCAGAGAGATGCAGATGCAGAGCTGCATCTCTGGGATGCGTTTTCACCCATTCTGGGTTAATAATTCATTAGAAATGCACCAACAAAGCCCGAAAACAAATGTGTATTCTATGCAAATGCCCAGCATTTAAATGTAGTTAAATGGGTCAAACGCGGGCTGGCTGCCTGTCTGGCCGGGAGAAAACGGAGGAAAAGTTATCTCCTGTGGATTCAGGCGAGACTCGCTCGATCTTGATCGATTTCTGGCCACGATCGAGGGGCTGGCAGAACAAGTTCTTGGCCAAAAGGGCCAAAGAGCACCAGCACTCTCTGCAAGCGGGCAAAACCAGCCAATAAGGGCTTAAACCGATGTACAAGCATTACCAACTAATAAAAAGTAATCGGCAATGGAAGTGTAAGTTCGAAATTAATGATAATGAAATACCCTTGAAAAGGAACTTTGATTAATTTTAATAAATTCAGAGATACAGTTGTCAATGCTATAAAAATCATAAAAGTGGTCTCTAATTTTTCTTTTGTTTTATTTACAATAATAATATACAATAAGTACCAACCTCCAGGGGCTTTACATTTTTGTTAATGTTTTATTTCCTAATTGGTATTTAGGAGGTCCCTTCTATGCTTACAATATATATAATTATGTTCTATATTTGTCATTCTTAATTAGTTTTAGTTTTATAAGTTATTTCATTATGGATATATAGGCAGATAAATAATGCTAACAATTCTAGTAAACTAATCTTTCTTTGTAAAATAAAAAAATGATAGATACATGTAAGTCTATAAAATATTTCCCATAGGAAAATAGGCCCCTATTCGAAGTCCCTTAAAATAAGTTAAAATAATGTTGTTAAAAGCTTAAATAAATTTTACAAATGTCTAAAATTTTCATAATACCAGCTTCTTATGAAAAACCTTTTCTTTTTATATTATTTATTAGTTTTTTTGCCAAGCTATTTGCCATTTTAGTAGCACCCTTTCTGCGCAAAGAGCATTTAAAGCTAAAGTCAAAGATCGAAGTGGCTGCCTGCTAAGGACATTGACTTGACTCCGTGGATCGATCTCTGTATAGCGATCTTTACTGTCTTGTATGTGTTTTTATGACCCCCGCGAGATTGTGTTTTTTATTTCTGCAGCGCCAAATTGATTTCGGAACGAACACGTTTTCCCAAGCTCCCCCCAAGCAAAAATAAAACTCATTTGGATTCTGCCGATTTTTATGGCTTTTCTGGGAGTTTCTTAATTGTCTTTCTCTCTCTTTTTTTGGCCCCAAAAATATTTGCTCGAGTTTCGGCGTCAGCCCGGGCAGACCAGGATTATGCAATGACTCTTTTTTCTCCCCATTTTTTATTATCGCACACACAATTGGCTGTCGAATTAACACCTTGCTCACATCCATCGACAGGTGGGGGCGACGCCGACGACAATGCGATCAATGGGCGTGGCAGCCAAATATCATTACTCTAAACGGTGGCAACTTTCACTCAACAATCGTGCGGAATACCAAGGAAAAAAAGAGTTTAAACAAAAACAACGAGCACATATGCAAAGTAGGTGACAACAAAAATTACAGTAGTGGGAGCTGTCACTCAGGCGATCTTCGTCATCCGAGAAATTACCTCACCTTATCCCAGAGTTTTTTTTTCATGTTTATAGCCTGTAATATTTGTGTCATATTTTTTATAGTCAAGGTCACTGGTTTTTTGGGCGAAATTTGGCAAAGAAATGGTTATTTGTTGTTTGCTTTATTTGTTTAATTTGCTACAATTGTCGTAAGAGGCGGGACAGGTGTGAATAATACCCAAGGTTATCTTATTTATTATTTGTTTAAATTCCCAACTATTTTGTTACTAAGCTATCCTAGAGGCATCATAGTTTTTATTACCATGTAGAAATTAAGACGTGATTAAGAAAAATTTATATTAATTATAATTTATATATTTTATTTTTTATCTCATTTTAAACAATTTTTTTAATTAATTTTTTGGTTATAGAAAGTTGAAAATTCCAAAGTTTTGTTACTAAGCCATCTTTGAGGCATCATAGTTTCTGTGTGTAATTAAATTCCATCTAGAAATTAAGTCGTGATTAAGAAAATCATATATTATTTTAATTTAAATATTTTATATTTTATTTAATCTAAAAACCCTTTTTATTTTTAAATTAATTTTTTGGTGAAAGAAGGTTGAAAACTCTTTTAGGGTTGACAACTTAAATAAGGTTGAAAACTCTGTGAGGGCTTACAACTTAAATAAGGATAAGAAGTCTGCTAAGGTTGAGAACTGAAATAAGTTCAACTCTGATAGGGTTGAGAGCATAAATAAGGTTAAAAACTCCGATAAGATGGGAGAAAGCAGATTAGGTTGAGAGCTTGCCTAAGGTATCAGCTCAGACTCGATTGAAACAGCTGTTCAGGGCAAAGTTTCCCACCTTATCAGACAAGCGGCTGCCGTATAAATAATCGATTTTTTATTTCGATACTATCGAAGCACCAGACACTTTACAACACTGCGGTACAAAGCCAGATCTGGCCAGAAAACAGCTGAGTTTGCAACGCTGGCTCGCTCCGCGAGTCGCCGTTTATAAAGTTTATTGCAAAATTACACAAGAATTAGACGCGTAAAATCAACGAAAAAAATGTGCAGAGCGTGCTAGAGGCGTGCCGCGAACCCAGCAAATTGTGAAAACGGGAAAACGGCAGGTGCGACAACAAGAGAGCACGCGGTTCGCGTCACTTGCAACAACAACAAACACGCTCGGTGCAACACACAAACACAGGCGAACATAAGCAAACACACGACACGCACACATGCAAGCAGCGACGCACATGTGAGCAAAGCAACAAAAAAACGAAAATAATAAGAGCAAGAAAGAGAGAGCAACAAGAAAAGTGCCCACTAAATAATACAATAATATAATTTATAAATAAATGGGAAATGTGTAATCAAAATACTAAAAGTGCGCAAAGAAATATTAATATTAAAAGGCCAAACCAACAAGATATACTTTAATTCTATTTTTAAATAAATTCTTTCGGCAAAAGTCGCGCTAATAATTAATTAAAGTGAACGAAATATTTAAATAATTCCCCCAAATAAACAAGAGGGATTAAGTCCCCACTTCCAAAAATAACAAGTCCCTCGAAAATAATCAAGAAATTATTGTACGAAATGAAAAGCAATTGGGAAACATAATAATAGATATAATTAACTAAACTACATTTCCTTCGCCGCCATGAAGTAGAATAAATTAATTGAAATAGCAACAGCGTGTTTTCCACCCAATTTCTCTTCTTTTTCGTCTTTGTTTGGTTTTGTGCATTATTTCCTGGTTACCCAATTGCTTACCTAGCAACCCCCTCACCCCTCCCCTCACACCGTTGCCAGCCCAACGAGAACAGCTGCTGATTAAAAATTTCGCCGTCTTTCCCTACTTTTATCAGCTGATACATACCGCCCACTTAGCCCCCGACATCCGCCCCCTCTTGCCCCTGGAAGACAGAGACACACACAGGTGACTAATGCACTGTTCGCGCAGCTTGTCAGCTGCTGACGTCGTGGACAAAACAACAATAACAGCAACGACGACTGCGGCGTCCACAACAACAATAGCCTCGTTCTACAAGGCAGCGACGTCGGCGTCAGCAGCGGCTTCTGTCTGCACAACGCCAACAACAACACCGCGAAAATCTAAAACAAAAACAACAGCAATGGCCACCACAACAACAACAACAACGCAGCAGCAGGGAGCAGCAACAAATGCTAAAGATGGTAAGTCTGCCCGAAAAAATCCATTAAATATATATATATAAAGGTAGAAAAAACACCAAAAGGTGACACACAAAAGGGCAGAAAAATTCAAAGATTTAGTGGGTAAAAGTTCAAGGGGAACTAACAGCTGGAAAAGAACTAAAAACATAATTGCTTGCCATAATGTTCGGGTTGAATAACGTTATTCATGAAAAATATTGAGAGAAAAACACTAAGACTTATATTACAAATCATATTACAATTTGGGCAAAACAGATCCTTGAATATTGGGAAAATATGAATGTAAAACTATTTTATCCTTTTGTTAATATCAAGCGAAGATTATAGTTTCCTTTTATAAAGAATCAGACTTCAGACTAAATAAATCCTCCAATTTATCTACAAGCTCTAAGGTATTTTTATTAGTTATAAAATATAATTAAAATCACATTAAACAAGCATTTTATTTAACCAATTTTGAGATATATACTAAATTATATAAATCAACAAATATATAATTTAAAACCTAGAGAGAGCTCAAAATATATTTTGAAAAAGACAATTTCTTTTGTAAAATGTATATATCAACTCTTTGTGACTATATAAACCTTTTAAAACTTTAAACGTACCATTACTTAACTGCTTCCCCAATGCTTAAAAAGATAGCAATTAAGCTGACCAAAAAAAACCATTAAATACCTTAAAAAGTGACCTACAAACGGGGGGAAAAATATATATAAAGTGCAACTCGGCTAGAGTTCAAGGCAAACGAACACTTTGGGAGGAGAGTTTCCAGTCAATGACAGACTTAAATGCAGCCAAGAAACTTGAGTTAATTATCCAACTAAAGTAGAGTCCCATTTCCCATTTAATGTAATTTACAGAAATCAACATGGAAAGCGTTATTACCAAGCCAGCAATCCCCAGAAATAAGCCTTAAATATTAAAGTACTGAGAAAACAAACATTTCCTGGTCAAGATTTCTTAATTTCTCTATTTAGATGATAAGAAAATCTTGTTTTCCCTGAATACAAACAATCCAATGCAATCTAAGAGGACTTAGCTGGGAATTACCATTTAATCTTCATAAAATAAACTTGTAATTAGTGTTTAGAGAGCTTCTCGGGCGATTTTCTCAAACTAAATTTCATAATTCCTCGTTCAACTTTAGTTTTCAAAGTCTTTCACGTGTGTTTGTCTTGGCAACACAAGAACCGTAATCCTAATCCATCAAGGCTTAATCTTTTGTTTCGTGTTCTGAAATCTCCGCCAACGCAGCACGCCCCGTCTCCCTCTACTCTTTCTTCCACAAACGGGGTCTTTTGGCCCTCTGACGTAACTTGTTGAGCAACGACTGCTGGCGGATGGATTTCTGGCTATTTTGTGAAAGAAAAGTTTTTATTAATATCAATAACCGAAGAGCGAGGCAGCGAGGGCCACAAATAAGGCAAGAAATTAATGAGTGCCGCGGGCGAATAAAACTCAGCAGCAAAAGCAAAATAAAGCGGCCTGGGAGCGGCAACAAAAGCAACAAAAGCAACAAAAGCAACAAGCCATAACCAGCTTAACAACAATAATTAAGAAGTGCCGGCCCGCAAAAAAAGTGTAAAAAATGACGTACACATTTAATTGCCAAGGCGGATAATGGTAGCATGAATAAAAAACGGGGGAAGTGCAGGGGCCAGCTGGGAAGGTCAGCTAGAGGCCTGAAGGTCATAGGCATTTCGACGTTGTCGTCACCTCTGAACCCGCTCGAATTTATTGATTTTACACGCAGCAGCCCCAAGAGAGAGGAATAATCACAAAAAAAGGAAAAACAACAGCTAAAACATCATGCATATTTCTCTTTGCCTGCTGTTTCACTTTACCTTCGACAGTGGGCCCTCTGCTTGAAGAACAATTAAGGGAAAACAAGGAAATAATCTTTAAATATTTATCGGAGTATTTTAAATATCTTTAAAAATCATTAGAGGGTTATTCGTATTCAACTTTAAAGATTTTTATATGCCTCTTTACTTTCAAAACCATTTGTTGTCACTGTGACAACTAATTTCCAATAGGTTCTTTAATATCCTAATTAGTTAAAATACGGAAACTTCCCTCCTTATTATTTCCACTATTTAAGTACCAATTATAGTTCTAATCCATTGCCGCAGCATCCACTGTACCTTTTATTCATATTTGTATGGCCCAAACACACACAAATCCAGTGACTTGTGCGGCTTTTGCTCTGCTCTCCGCCGAGTTCAGTTCAGTGTGTGGCTTATGCCAAAGGCCAAATGGAAAACCTGCTTTAAAATCCAGCCAAGAAACACACGAAAAAGCCACAACTACAACTATATAAAGTCCCCGCCATGGTCGCAGTTAGATGCTAAAATCGTCGTTGTTTTTGTATATATATTTGCAAGAGGTTTGCTAGTTTGATAAACTGTGGCAGAGCCAAAAAACAAATCAAAATCTTCTAATTAAATCAGAGCTAACGGTTGCCGGTTAACGGGTTTCGTCGATAAAACTTGGCAGCAGTTTAGTTCATTGTTTATTGGTTTTTTTGGTTTTTTAGCAGAGATAACATTGCTGAAATGCCAATATGCCGGGCCGCTCTTTTTTTATCCCAACATTCCCATTTAGAAGTAATTTTCTGTGTTTTTCTTATCGAAAAACAGGAACGTTTGATAAGCCGGCTGACACAACGGCTAAAATGATTCATGTGAGCGACAATTTAACAGAAAGTACAAGTGGACTTTGCATTTCCTACACAAATCAATAAATATATAGGAGGTTAACAAGGCTTGATAGTGTAAGTGTAAGCATAAATAAAACAATTAAGTCTAGGAATGAGATAGCTTTTATTGACAAAGAGTCGAGTTTCTTTGGTAGAAATAACTTTCTCACAATTCGTTTCCATTTACTTATTGATAAATACTTAACTCATGAACTATTTAAATATCTACAACCGTACTTTACCATTTACTTATTAATAAATATTGTACTATTCAACTTGTTATTTATTTGGCTTCCTTTTGAAGGTTATCTCTTGTCTCAAATCAACTCCCACATATTCTCCATGAAGTTTTTGCCATTTCAACCAGAATTAATCTCATTAATTGTCACAAATGTTTATCAGTTCACTCTCTTCTCGTATCTCATTAGTATTGACATTGCATTTAGTTGTTTATTCTCTTATTCCTTTTATCAGTTGTGATTTCGCTGCTTATCGCGGCAACTGCAACTTTACCCAAGGCAAATAATAAAAAATATACAAACAGCGGGGAAAAACGTGTGGGCATATTATTCCCTTTTTTATTTTTCCAGCTCAGTTGCCATTTTCAATTAGAGCCCGGCAGCGGAGAGTCAACACACGAAATGTGAACTAATAATTTTTATTCCATTTCATTTGTTAATCCGAATCCGCCGCTGTTAGCTTTTTTCAAATATTTAATGGTCATAAGGCAACACACATGCTGGCCTTTTATTTGCCGTTGGATAAATGCGATACAAATTTTGCAATTAGTGGATCGCTAATAAAACATAGTGGCTGCAAAAAACCAACGCAAACAAGGCACAGCGTCTGCCTATTGACATATTGGTCGCATTCAAAGCGAATTCCCACAGCGGCTGGGCTGCCTGGGCTCCCTCACGTGCTCCTGGACGCGGCTCCATTTGCTGAATGCACTTCCACCAACGGCGACGGGACGGACGGACGGGCGTCATTTTTCAATTGCCCTCCGACACGCCGCCCCGCTTTTCCAGCATTTTCCCAGCCACGCCTATAGTGGCAGTTTGTCATGGGCCAAGAGGCCAGGTGTCGGCCTGCTCATCGCGCTTCCTGTTTCCCTGGCAGGCACTCGAAAAAGAAGTACCAAAAATTGGTGTAAAGTTGGGAAAATAAATTCTGAAAGGCTTGAAAAAATTCTCAATTAATTTATAACATATTTCTATGGCTGGTAAATAATTTTGTACCCTTAAGAATGGCCAGGAATAATTAGGATTCATGCATAAATTCCTTGAAATTATTTTACATTTTTCAGGTAAATTTTAAATTCCATACAAACACATATTTAAATATAAACTCTACCCCTATAAAAACTATGTTTTTCTCTATGAAATATATTCAGAATTATATATTAAATTCTAGCCAATACTTTTCTTTACAATTTCCAAGTTCTTAGCCTTTTTTAGCTGTGCATCAACTTAACCCCATCTCAGCTGAAAACCTAACTCGGGAGGGGGCTCTCGGGGATTGCGATTTGATTTGTGGGCGAGTCCGTCGCGGTGTGAAGTCTTTGGCTAAATTGCTGTGAGACTTTCGCCAGACTTATGAATGAGTTTATTGTGCATTCTAACGTCTTAACTGGGTCTTCAGAGGCTGCAACTGCAACTGCTCAGCCTGCCTGCTGCCGGGTTATATTTCACATTTAATTGTGGCGACTTGACAGTGGTGTCAAGAAGTTAGCTCGGGCTGAAGAGCACTTTGCAATTGGAATGTTTTAGAAGTGCATAGTTGCCGTTTTTGATGGCATTACCGAGCTGTGTTTTTTTTAACAAATTCCAGTGGAAATCTCTGTAATTTTGCCATCGATAAAAGTGGTACTTCTGTTTAGGAATTTATTTTTATATGATATTTGATTGCTACACATTTAAAACCACATTCCGTGTCAAGAGTCTGGCCTTACATGTATTTATAAATTTTAAAGAAATACGTATTAGTTATTTAAAGGTATTTCCTTTAAAGTTAGCTCCCTTTAAATGCAACTGAAACACTAAGGAACCCTTCCCTTGCTTTAAACTGACTCACCCGTCTTAATTTCCATAAATATCTACACTTTTGGGTATTTAGTTTCCTTGTTTGTTCGCAGGGCATTATGGTGTGTACTAACTCCTTCTCCATTCCCAGCTAATTTGTCTTGCACTTCACTTGAATTCCCCTCCCTCCTGCCTCTTGTCTGGCACTTTGGCGCTTCCGCGCTAATTTGCTTAGCGTAATTTGCATTTCGCAAATGCCACTCGAGGCGTGTGAATAAAAGTATGTAATAAAGCAGGAAAAAATCAAGAAAGAGTGCAGAAAAACCATGTAGTTAAGTGTGATTCGCTGTCAGACTTTAATGAATGGCCTGAGGCCATGTTAAGCTCTGTTTGCCGAATATTGAATATCCAACGCCCTCCCCCGCCCTAATTGCTGCTAATTACGCGCATAAAATTAAACTCTACGGAGGTGTATTCCGAAATGTCTGCCTTCCTTCTGGCGTTCTGTTTTATGTACTCTGCTTCATTGCGATTTTATTGCTCAAAGAAACAAGAAAAACAAAAAACCAAAAAGTAATAATAAATAGGGAAAAGCAACTGAAAGACCCGAAGTTCATTAGAAGGAAATGCAGGGAGAAATCTTGCGGGAGCATCTCCTCGATAAAAGCTGAACTGGACGTCGATGCAACGCTGCCTCAAGTATTTCCATTTCCATTTCCACTTTCCCTGCTTTCCCGCTGTTTTTTTGAGGGAAATCAAATGGCGCGTGGTCGCATAAAATTCGTTTTCAGTCTGCTTGTGACTTGAGTCCTTTGGATTAGTGATGGAAACGTGACCAGATGTAATTGCTTTTGGGTTGTGAGCCTGAAAGATAAACCCAAAGCTTTTTTAAACAAATAAATAAATCAATCTATAGCTTCGTGACATATTTCTTTCCATTCAAAACCCAGAACATGTTTTTTAATACTTCAAAATAGGTATTATTTGAGTCAAGCTTGTTTGTATCTGAAAGATTGATTTATGGACTCGCATTCCTTTTCAGTGACCAGAAACCACTGCTATTGTAGACTCCATCCTGGGTCACGACTATCGTTGTGAGCATGATTCATGCCACACCTATGGACTCTTTTTAAGATCCCAGAGAAGCGGTTTCCCCTTCGAGAATCCCTTCATCATTAGGCGGAGCCCCCAGAGTTTCCACTCGAATAACGCCGAATGTTCTGTGACGTATCGTGCGGAATCATTTCGGACATCATCGCCTAACAATTTCTGTGCCTTCCTCTTGTTTTTATTTAGCTTTTAATTGTCGCTCGCCTCGTTTTGCCTGTCATCGAACACGACACACAAAAAATAGCAAAAAATAACAAAAGCAAACTTTCAAAGGGGAGAAAAGAAGGAAAATCGTTATGCCAAAATTGGAAAGCCGCAATTCGGTTTTGTTTGTGTTTCCTTTTTGCATTTTAACAACCATTTCCATGGCGAATCGATGGCGAGAAATTCCGTATTTATTATTAAGTTTTGCATATTTTGCAAATTAAGTTCCGCCGCCACTGACGCACAACTACCAAATGGGCTGGAAAATCTGCTCGCTCATGGCAATTACCACGGCTTACGGCCTTTGTCGTCTCGGCCCCCAAATAATTGGGAAATTTAATCTATTCGAGTACCTGTCCGGGGCACTGATTGATTTATTCCACCTTGGAAGAGGCTGCTGCCCAGGTCAAAATGTCAGCTGCATGCCGATTGGCTCTTCTGAAACTAATTAAACAGATATCTAAGACACATTTCAGACATATCAAAGGAGTCCAGGGGATGTCAATGAACTGGGGGTTGAGATATTAAAATGCGATTTAATTTACAGAAACATTTCTGGGACCTAATATCAGTTACTGCCTTTAGAAGATACTTCTCATTTAATTATTCTTCACTGTAAATATTCCTTGGCAGAACATCACAAGTTTTCAGCTAAAGAAAAGTTTCTTAAATCTCCTAAAACTCTTTTTTCTTCACACCTCATAGAGCATATCCTGAACTTTATTTATTTCCCTTCTGCTGTTGACTTTCCACCCGATCAAGATTTCTGCACCGCAAATCCAATAATGAAAACCGAAATTTCAAACAGCACTGACCACTGTCACTGCACACAGGACTCTGGACACTGGACACTTTCCGACACTGACCCCTCTCCCCGAGTGTCCTTGGCAGGACGACCAATGTCCGACATGTATGACGGTTCCAAGTGCTAACCGCAGCGGAACACGCATCAAATCGAACCAAATAGAACCGAAAATTCACACGCCCCGAGTCCGAGGCAAATGCCACCGCAGAATGTGAAATGCACCGGACGACACACTCACTTTGGCATTCAAACACACACAGTGGTATTAGCAAAGCAGGGTGTGCCAGTTTTGGGAAAATAGTTATTTAGAAAGGTTATAAAAAGGATTTATTATATTCAGTGTACTTTCTGACATAACCAGTATCTACATCAGTATCCCATTGCTGACCTAGTTTACTTAGAGATGGTGGAAAAAATCCCTCCTCTAGAAAAAGTTCACCTGTAATTCCCAAGTTCGAATTTGGTGACACGAATTCGGTGTTTTCTAGCAAGCGAAGACCCTCATTTACCATATATAGGTGGTTAAAACAAAGCACAAAACGCTCCTACTTGGTTTTACTTAATTTGTTATATATTATTTATTATTATTTGAAATTCTTGTGCTGTACAGTGGCACGAATTTTGTGTTTCTAGTAAGCGAATACCCTCATTTACCATATAAAGGTGTCAAAAAACAGCCTAACATAGCACAAAATACTCCTAATTTGTTTTACTTTATTTGTTATATATTATTTACTATTATTTTTAAATGTGCCTGTGCTTTATAGTGGCACACCCTTATGCACATAGATAGAGATAGACGAACTGAGTAAGGAGCGTGGGAGTTTGGTGTATTTTCCTGCCACAATTACTATTTTCCGCATACCCTTTTCCCTCCACCCCCTCTCAAATTTCACACCATTTTCCGATGCACCGAAACATTCTGTGGTAATTTACCGCAATTTGTAAATATTTAATGAACATTAATTAAATGCAAATGTGAAACAGTCCGTCGTCTCCTGTTGCCAGCTCATCTAGTTTTCCCTTTCCTGCCGGCATTTATATTTTATATTTTTCCTTTTTTTCGCAACAAGGCTACAGTTTCATTTAATTTTACTGCCACTTGCAGGAGGCAAAAAAAGGAGGAAAAAATATTGGGAGACAGGACAAGGAAGTTGGAATGAAATGGGAAGCTGTAATGTGGAAATTTGTATTTTTTTTCAATTTTGCAAAGCAGGCGGTGCTGCTCCTTCGCGCAGGTGTGGGTCCTTTGGATTCACACACATGCTGCCCAGGCTCAGGCTCAATGTGCGTAACAATTTTATGAGTATTGCGTTTTATCCACTCGTGTCTTCTGCCACAGCACCCGCATTTTCCAGGCATTTTTATGATTTTTTACCTTTTTTTGCCGGCCTGGAGCTGGGGCTGGGGCTGGTGCCTTGTGTAAAGTTGCTTCCTCTTTGTTGTAGTTCTGGGCATTATAGTGGAAAATTTGTTGTAGGCAGGTTTCCCTTTTTGTTTTTAAGGCGAAACTATGCACAACGCTTGATTGCGCTTTCGCCTTCGCCTCCCAAGCGTTACGCCCACAAAGCCTATTATGCCATTTTCTGTTTGTTATTGTGTTCCTGGTCTTTCTCTTCTGGCACTTTTGGGCCTCGTTTTTGCTTTGTTTCGTTAAATTTTTTTGTTAGTACTAGTTGGGAGATGTCCTTGCTGGAACAGAAAGCCCAGAGCTTAGGTTGATTTCTGCTTAGACGAATTTACCCTTTAGATGATGGGTTTCAGCAAAGAAGAGAAGTTCTAAAAATAAAGATTAATACTAGAGCATGCCTTAAATACGTTTTAGTTATATTTAGGCATTAAAATTAGATCTTATGGATTATTTTCTTTACATTATATAAATATAATTAAAGATAAATTAATCCCAAGAAAGCCTAGGTTTTATTTGAATATATTTTAAGTAGCCTAAGTTCTATAAGTCTTAAGTTCTTATCCCTTTAAAGTTGACTTTAGGATTATATAGAAAGAGAAAAAAAAAGATTATAAAGAAATTAAAGATAAATTAATCTCAAAGGAGCCTAGTTTTTATTAGAATATATTTTAAACAGTCTTAAGTCTTTTAAATCTTAAGCTTTTATGCCTTTAAAGTAAACTTTAGGATTATATAAATATAGAAAAAATTGATCATATAGAAATTAAAGATAAATTCATCTCAAGAAAGCCTTGTTTTTATTTGAATATATTTTAAACAGCCTAAACTCTATAAGTCCTTATGCCTTTAAAGTAAACTTTAGGATTATATAGAAATAGAAATATATATTATATAGAAATTAAAGATAAATTAAACTCAAGATAGGCTAGGATTAAATTGAATATTTTTTATACAACATAATCTCTCTAAGTCTTAAGTTCTTATGCCTTTAAAGTAAACTTTAGGAAACAAGTAATACTCCATTTAGCCCTTATTTCCCCTGTTTTCTTAGCTATTTCCCCGGATTTTTCCCAGGGTATTTGCTTAGCTGAGTATTTATTTATTGACACGATTTGATTTCCCAGTTCTCTGGACAAGAGAGTGTTCGTCTGTGGGAATGCTGTTGTCGTTGCAATTGTTCCTCCGCAGCTGTCATTTGTGGGCTGTAATTTGTTTGCGGCTTCCTTTTCCGCCCAGAAAACCTAGCACCTCCTGCCGCCCTCGATTTTCCTGTCGGAAAAGTGCGTGGGTATCGGCAACTTTTGCTTTCAGCCGCTGCTTGAGCATTTCCATTTCCATTCGGATTCCCACTCCCGTTTGGAATAACAAAAGCACTTGTGTGCCTGACTGACTGGCTGCCTGTCTGTCTATCCGCAGGCCGCAGCTCCAACACATATCTTTGAGATACTTTGGGATATTTTTGGCTATCGCGGCGAGCTATTTTTAAAACAATCTTTTTGTTTTCCAAACAAACACAGCAGATACAACACACACAAATGATTTTGTTTAATTGCCATGACAGACTTATCTGGTTTTATATTTTCCGTTTATTTTCCCCCCTCTATTTTTAGCCTCGGCAAAAGTAGATAAAAAAATTGTTCGTAACTTTCTGGCAGTTGAGATTTTTAATTAGCCATCATTAAGATGCTTTAGCGAACTTGGCCAGGGCAGGAGGCGGGCTAAATAGCAAATTGCTGTCAAAATTAGCGACAAGTTTTTAATATATATATTTTCGCGGTCCGACTTCTTTTGTTGTCCAAAGGGAAGATAAGGCCGAAATTACTCGACCACAAAGCGAAATGTGTAAAGAGTTGGCCCGGAGAAGGCACAGAAAAAATCATAATAATAATAAACTTTACAGAAAAGTTTTCTTTTCTTTATAGAAAACCGTCGTCCGTCGTCTCTTTCTCTATCTCTTGAGGCTCATTTATTTTCGTTGCTAATTTTTGACATTCTCGTGCTCTTCACAAAAGTGTCTCGCCGTTTTCCCTTCTTTTTTATTTTGGCCATTCTATAATATTTCTGTGATGAGAATTTTAGTTAGCATCTTTTTTATGAGTTGTGAGACACGCGTTCTGCAGTCCGATTTGATGTTCGGCAGCGTCTATATATCTGCCCATTGATATGCCTGCTTTTTACCCGATTTGTTTTCTATTTTTCTATTTTCTGTGTTACATTTCGCTTTGGCTTGCTGTTGGCCATAAATTCGCTTGATTTTGCTAATTGACAGTCTCATGAGTGCGCTCAATTAATTCGGTGGCAATTGACGCACGTGTGCCATGATGCGGGGAGAGGCTCCTCTTGCAGTCGTGATCAGGTGGCGTATACTTGATAATTGCCGGCACTTGTCACACTCCCTCCCCCTCTCTCTCAATCGAAAATTGAAATTGTCGTAGTTATGGGTAACGTCTGTATTGTCCGGATGGTTAAGGGGGAATACATCAGGGTCTTGGGAGGAGCTGGAGAAATTTGTATGGAAGACTGCCTCAAGTCCCTCTGGCAATCAAATGTCAGTCGGTATTGCATTGCTAACTATGAAGCCATACAAGTGATGCACTCGTAGAAAATGGGGGTGGAAATGTGGCTGGTTATTGGGGTATTTAATATAAGAAAACATAATTAAGAACCTTGGAAAAATCCAGCAAAGATACAGGTCTTACAAGCTTAGATACCTTCTCTTTTAGCTTAAAGAGTGCCTAGTCTGCCTTAACTATAACAGACTTTATTTACTCATTTCCCATTTGAATTTGTTAAACAAGCTACACCTCCATGCCTTCCCCCTCTGTAACCCCCACATTAGTGTCACTCCCAGCTTATTATAATTAATTAGAAACCTCTTTTCAGTGTAGGAACTGACAATTGAATGCTCCACATTCATTCATTGACAGCCCACAGCCCCAGCTTTCTCTGCAGCCCTGCGGAGCTCCGCCATTCACTGTGGGTTCTTGGCTCGATTACATAACCCAGTTATTAATGGTTTCTAAGTGTTCCCTCACGCTCCCTGCACCGCAGCACATTCCACCCATCATGGATGGAACCAGCGGCGGGGCCATCAATGTTGTCACAGTCGTGACGTGGCGACTTCGTGACATGTTAACCCGAGACAAATGTGGAGCATGTCTGAGTGTTCTGCGATTGCCGCCATTCATCCAGCGTCGTCATGGTCAGGTGGAGAATTGGCCTGACGGCAAACACTCTCCGCAATTTGTTAATGAGCTTTCAGACTTTGATTGCTCGGGGGGGAGGGTGGTTGTGCTATCCCAAAAAGTTCATGAACCTTGGGCGCAGCATGGAAATTCAGTGACCTCCGCACAATAGGCGCCGGCCTAAATAGACTTCCTTCTCCCCAGAAGCGATCGCCCCTCAAACTGTTGCCGCTCCGCACAATGGAGCTCTGTCAAGCTGCCTTGCCAATTGTAGGTTAGTTTTAAAGTCACATTTTCTTTCATATGGTTAGGCGAAGTCGTCCCTGCCCCCGCTCTTCAATGCAGCTCCTTCGTCCTTCGTCCGCCTGCCACGCTGCCACAACAATTGCGGCGTAAAAGCGTGAAAATAGCACACAAAAGGTGCTGCGGGGAAAATCGGAGAGGGAGTGGGAGTGGGAGCGGGAGTGGGAGTGGCAGTGGGGAGGCGCCCAGGAAGAGGTCATGGAAAATTGTCACACAGGCACACAGGAACTTGAGCCAGAGCAGAGAGTTCACAGACTCCCGGGCAAGGTTTTGTGTGGCAGCTCGTTTGGTCCTCTGGCCTGAAAAGAAGTGAAAAGAAGTTGCACTGTGGCTGCGGGGAATAGGGAAATGTGTTTAGAAAGTACGAGAAAGATTGTTTAAGGTATATGAAGTTGATTTTTGATTTTATTTTAGAAACGGAAGAGGTTAGAGGTGGTTTATGTATTCTTAAAGTAATAGAAAATGCTATAGAAATCTTTGTCTTTCTCAAACCATTATAAAGACGCCTAAAAGAATGCTTTATTAGATTTTCCTGTCCCATACTTTAAGGCACCACTATATACTTTTTAATTTCTTATAACTCACTTATTTTATGCTTAAGCTTACTTTGCTGTGTAAAATATATAACAATGGCTAAATATTTTATTGTAATATAGGTTCAAGAATATAACATACTTTCAGGCACCACTATAATTTTTTTAAATTCTTTTAACTCACTTATTTTATTCTTAAGCTCACATTTTTGTGTAAACTTTTTAACAAATGTCTTGCAATTTAATTTGATGTAGTTTTCCTAATTTATCCACTGTAAGTTAACTGAGGTCTCGGGCTTGCAACTATTGCGTTTATGAAACGGATGTTGCCGCTTGCAGCTTAGTGAGTGGAGTCGCCGTCACCGTCACCAGGCATCCTGCCTCCCTGCATCCTGCCACATCCTTGGAGCCGCCTGCGAGCTGCACATGTGGCGCGTGCTTTGTATACTGAAATCTTACCTTGGTCCGGCTCTCTTTTAGAGCCTTTGTCCTGCGCCCCTTTTGATTGAGAGGAGTCGAGGGCAAGGACCCGACCCAGCTCGACTCGACCGTCCTTTCGCCTGGGTCCCAGCCCCAACAAAAGGAATATTCCTACCACATATATATATGAGTTTGCCCTTTTTGCATTGTGGCGTTAATTGAATTAGTTGGGTAAGATATTACCATATGCAGTGGATTTTAATTTGATTTTGCACTCCATTCCGTGTTCTATTCGCTTTTGTGAGGCGCCTCACGTTGTCTCCAAAATTATGCAGATACAAATCTGATTTTTAAATTTAATTTATGCCATCGTTATTTATTTTGTGAAAGGTGTCTCGCGTCTAATTATCATATGTGAGGAGAGCGTGGGTTTAGATGGAATTTTCGGTGGTTTCTAGTGGCTTTTGAGTAGAACTCCCTGACAAGTTCACCTTTCGATTGATTAGCTATGCTGACCAGGTTCTGGTTCATTTCTTTGATTTCCTGGGAGAGCGTTCTGCTCGCGAGCTTTTTGAAGTCTCAATCCAAATATAATTTGTGCATTCCGAGGTACTTGAACCTCTGCACTTTCAATTTATGTCCACTACGTGAGCGGAAATCCCCAAGTAGCAACATTGTCAACTGGCATTGAGAGCTGCTTGCAGTTAACAAAAAATAGCTTGAAATAATCCTGGCGCTGCCGTTGCTGTGGCAACTCCACAAAGTCCTGGATTTGTTACAAACTGCTTTGTAAGCCATAAAAATAGTTGCTCTCTACACTAATTGATGGACAAGATGGAAGGGTTGTCCTTGTCCGGCGGCGGCAGCTCCGGCATGCGCACAATAATCTCCAACAAAGCAAGTGCAGGATGTGGATTTGCACTGGAACTATTTAATAAACCAGGACATGTCAGCGAGGTGGTGGAGGGGTCTATCAAGGAAGGTTGCCTTTTGACTTTCAGACTCTCCAAAGCACTGCTAAATAAGTCTATACCTATCTAATATAAATCTATTTATATATCTATCGAAAATTATAGAACTTGTAACCTTAAAGCTTACAAGTTCTGTAGTTTTATTAAACTCTTTACTTGGTATTGTCCTTTGAATAAATATTGTTTTCTTAAAAATAATTGTATTTTAAATATGATTTATTTAAAACTTCACTCATTATAAATTTACTGAGACCATATGTCACACATTTTGTTTAGAAGCCTTCAGTGATTTTAAATTCTTTAAAAAGGTGACTAAAAGTAATCCATAAGAAATGTTCCTTTAGTTTTCTATTAATCCATGTATCCTCTTACTTCTTGCATCTTTTAATCCAAATTTTCTATAGTAATTATTCTCTCAGTGTCCAAGCGGATACCGCATGTGGCGTCAGGTTGACACGAAGCAAAAGTTTTGGCAAATCACACTGAAAGGGGTTAAGAGCTGAGAGGCCAAGGGTGCCGGCTAGCTGGTCTGGACTAGCTTTGTTTGCATAAAATATGTAATTCAATTTATATTTCACTTTCGGTGCTTTTGTTTTTCTTTGGCTCTTTCAATTAGAATTTCTGATAAGCCCGTTTAAGTCTGCAGACTGTCACTTCACTCCACGAGCGTCACGGACGTCGGGGGTCCTCCCTGCTCACTGACCTCTGGCCAGGTCTGCGCGGATCCTCCCTCTCCCCCGAAGCTTCCTGGACAGGCTGTGGAATTAGTGCTAACAGACGCATAAATAACAAACACCTAAGACACTAAGACACCTTCGGTGGCTCCCCCGCCGAAACGGTGCTAATATCTGTTGGTGGCAGCTTTAAATGCAAATCCTCCCCACATTGATATGCTAAACAGATGCGTCTCCGGCTCCCTGTGTGTGGCTCTGTCTGGCACCTCGGAAGGTGCCATCCGGGGCCAGGGAGGGGTATAGTCATTCCACTGATTTAGATGCGGCTTTAGCTATATACAGGCGGGCATGCATATTGCATTTTGAGTGGAAATCGCTCGTAATGACGCGTTACATTGGGATGAGTGCCAAGAATCGAAATTTAAACGCGAAAGGATCAACTCGGATTGGGGATAAGGGATTTGGAAATCAAGGAAGCATTCTAGAAATATTTAGGAACTATTAAATACATTTATAAATATTTATTAACATTTTTAGAGAACTTAAAAATGTTTCGAGTTGAGGAAAATCAATTTTTAGGTCGATAAAAATGTCTTTAAATATCTCTTATAACTTTTCCTTAACTATTACCCTTGTAAAAAGCTATTTTTGATATTAAAATTTCACAAAAACTTTACGAAAACCATCCCAAATGTAATTGCTGTATTGTTGAACCAGTTTCTAGAATTTGTAAAATATTATCCGCCATATAGTTCAACTCCAACCACTGGCACTTGCGTTTATTTCTTGGCTGGCGAGCTACTTCCACGGATTTCCCAGCACTTTGCACGCTTTTGTTGGATCCACCCCCCTTGGACTTCCCTCACCAGATATATAGATAGATATAAAGCACATATAAGTTGCATATTTCGGTTATAGTTCTTGGATTTTGGCCAACGAATGCGAGAGTGTGTGAAAATAGAAAAGTTTTGCTGGTGGAATGCAACATTTCGAGTTTGTGTTCGCGGTTCCTGTGTTGTTTGCTCTTCGCCAATGTTGTTTGCTTGTTGGTTTTGCTTTCCTAATTTCTTGGTGCCCTCCCCCCCCACTTGCATTTAGTATTTTAAAAACATTATACTTTACCAAAATGCCGAAACTTGGTCCAAGAGTTGAATGCAATTGCAAGAGCCGCAAGAGTGGGCGAAGTCGATGGTGGCCCATTTCGGTGGCCAATTTGCCAGGCAGTCGAGTCGAGTCAAGTGCTTGTGCCAGGAAGTTTCCCGTCGTCGTCATTAGGCCAATTGAAAAGTTTTTTCTTGAGCAAATTTTCCCTCCAATATGACCCAAATAATGAAGAGCCAGCCCTGACTAGGGACTTGTGTCGCTCGATTGACTGGAGCCTAGTGGAGGACACCACCACAAAGGAGGCAGGAGTGATGTCCTTCATGCACACAATTTAATTAAATTGCGATGAAAGTCAGACCATGGTTGACAAGAGCCTGAGTTCGGCCAACTTGAAGGGAAATGGAAATTAAGTTGGTCAGAAATGGCGCTGAATAAAGTCTAGTTGAGTTAGAACCAATTAATACAAATAATAACCTAAAGTAATTATGAGATTACTAATATCAGGCATTTCTAATATTTGAATACACTTCAACTACAATTTTTATTACTTATTATTACTTTATTTATTACTTCCAGTAATAAATCCATTATTTATAAACCTATTTAAATAAAAGCTGTCTCTGTTTAGTACTTAAATCCTATGAGTAATCAAGTTCTATTTATGACGCCTTTGTTCATAAATCGCAATCGTAACGAACTCCTCCCTTTCATCATTGTCGAGTCCATTAACTTTCTATTATTATTACAAAGAATTCCCCCCTCCCAAGGACATTGGCGCCTCCCTCTTCCTTCCTCCTTATCACTATTCCCCATTTGAAGTCAGGCCCTGGCAATTATTAATTTTAATAAGCCCGCCGAGCGTGGCGTCCTCCTGCCCTTTTTTCCTTCCTCTCGAACCTCCCAGCTAATGATATAATTTTTCTTCAGTTAACTAATTGAATACATTTGCAGCTGGAAGCCGAGGGGGAGTGGCAGGGGGGCGTGGAGTGGGCGCGGGCGTGGCAAGGTAACTGAAACACATGGCAGACTCGCACAAAATGGCAACAAAGATTGTTAATAATGGCAAACAAGCGGAGCTACTGAAGTTTCCACTCTTCCCTGCCACTTGAGCATTGACAGGCGAATTTTCCTGTATCTTAAGAGGGTCTCCCTGCCCCCGTAAGCCCCTGAAACCTACTTTTTCTACCCCGCCCCCGTTCTCCTGCCCTTTCCCCCAAAGAAGAAGAAGTTAATTTGCAGCGACGGGCACGCAAAATCAAGAAGGGAAATGAGAGAGAAGGAAAATGAAACGACTATGAGATACCCGGTAGTCGGGGAGTAATATTTTTAAATGAAAACTGTTTCAAATGTGCCCAAAAGTAGGCAATAAAATAATTGAAGCACCAAAACGTATCGTAAATGTTTTAATTTAATTGATTTGATTGAAGTTTTAATTGATTTTAAATCTGAAAACATTTATCAAACAGATATCTTCTCATTTTATCGTAACTACTCCCCATTTTTGATCGAATTCATGATACCCTTCTGGCTATAACCCATATAGGGTAACAAGACTGGCAAATGGGGAAAAGCGTCTGCTTTTTCGGTGCTCAAGAAGGGGGTATGGCAAAGGGCAGGGAAAGCCGGCGGAAAATCAAGAGGGTCCGGGAAAACCAAGACGAAGACGAGCACACAAAACGACATTCCGCGGCAAAAGGGCGGAAATGCGGAAAAGGGGGCGGTTTGGTGGGAGAACGCATTACAAATTCCATTACTTTGAGCAGCGAACATGACCTGATTTTTATGTATATGTATGCGTGTCGGTGTCTCCCAGTCGGTCCAAGTGTGTGTACGTGTGTGTAGCTGTGTGTGCGGAGTGTAAGGAGATGCTGCGGGAAAGAAATTAGGCGGACGCAAAAAGATAGCACGAAGAAAAGCTCGGCGCCCGCTGATGATGGCAACAGTCTGCAGGAGGCTTTGCACTGAAAAAGAAAGCTAGTTGGTTTTAGTCACTAAAGTAAAATATATTATATAACTATTAACGGATTTTGAGTGATTTGTAATTTATTTATTGACTAAACAACCTCTTTTTATAGCTCTAATAATTTGTGCACATTTATTATATCAAACTTGACACAATTTCTCTCACTGCCTTGGGCGCCTGGGTGTGCGTGCGTGCATATTTGAGCCACGTATTGGCCAGGACCTCTCCATCTCCACCGCACTCCCGCCCCCCGCCTGATCACGCCTCTCCTGGCCTCCTTCTTGGCCACTTGTCGAGTCACGTAGCAAAAAGTTTTAAGCATTGGCACTTGCGACGTGCAATGGCTGTCCTCCTGCTCCGCTTTCTACTACCGCCCACTTGCCCCTGCCCTCTTCTAAGCCCCCTGTGCTTCCCCCGAGCCAGTCAGAAGCCGCCGCCGTATTTTTGGCCAATTTTGGCCATCACAGGGCCATAAATTAACACAAAAATGAATGGATACGGGTTGGTACACTCTGCTATGGAGAGTGGCCCACACACACAACTCAATCAGCTGCTGCCTACACTCCCCTCTCGGCTTGCCCTGACTTTTTACGTCAGTAAAGTAGGCCTGAAGGGGGGTGAGAGAGGGGTGGCTGGCTGGATGGGAGGGGCAGGGCAAAGTGCAGTGGGTTATTGGCGCACTTTTATGACCAGAAAAATTGCTTGTCGCACGATTCTCTCACTTCTCATGCTTCATTTGGTCCTTTACTAGGTCCTTCCTTTATATGGCTCTTTTACACCGCCCAAAAAGCCAGAATTGGCCATAAAATATAAGAAAAGAAAGAGATTACTTAAATTATTAAGTTCTTTTTAATTAGGATACATTTTCCGGGCTCTAGAAGGCTCTAGAAGAAATATTCCCAAATCAGTATAAATCAATATCTCATAAGGAGTGTGCTTTGCCTTACTCCTTTGCAGGACATTTTCACAATGAACTAAATTATTAAATTATTAAATTATTTTTAATTAGTATACATTTGATAGGTTCTAAAAGGTTATAGAAGAAATATTCCCAAATAAGTATAAATCAATATCTCATAAGGGGTGTGCTTTGCCTTACTCCTTTGCAGGACATTTTCACAATGAAAGTGTCACAAGTTGGGCGTGCAACCCGGGGGCAGTTTCGAGTTGGGCGGCTCAAAGTGCACTTTATTCAATTAAAAAGTATCGAGGGAGCAGGGGCCGGCGGAGGGGAGGTCATGGGAAGCCGTCCGACATGTAAAATGTTGTAAATGTTTGCCAAAGGCAAATTGTCCAGCCAATTATGATTGCCCAGAGAGAGGCGGACCGGGGAGGGACAGGGATGATGATGATGACGACGAGGACGACGGCGGTCGGCGGTTTGGGGTTGAGCTGAAAATGTTGAAGGTTTTGCGGATTGTGGGTCGATTGGGCCCAATGTGGAACCACTGACCTGACACAGTTTTGGCCAGCTTAAAAAGGGCGAGGAAAAGGAGAGCGTTTATGGAAAAGCGGTTAAGTAAATAGGTAATGGGCCAAAGAAATATATTAATATATTGTTTTATGAACGTGAGATAACAATGGTTATTTTGAGACTGGGTTATATAGAAGGAATTAAGAAATAATAACTAGTTTAATGAGAGAAGAGTGCTTAGGAAATGTAGAAAGGCCTGGCTTTATTTTCTAAGAGTTATTAAATATAATAATAATATATATAATAATAATAATAATATATATAATAATAATAATAATAATAATATAATAATAATAATATATAATATTGATAATATAATATAATAATGATATTATTAATCATAATCATAATCTCTTAAATAGAAAAAAGCATGCTTTTAAACAGTTTTAGTATTTCTTTTAATTTCTAGAGATTTTATTAACCTTTAAAAGCTTTACTACTAGTATTTGAACCTTGAAATTTCATATTTTATCCAATGAAACCATCTTAAACTGTTGTATTTTCACAAAAGCACCCAAAAAGCCAGGCTTTTGATTTATTTCTCCACTTACATCACAAGCTTGGCGTAATTTTCACACCATACAAACGTCATGTTTGGCCCTTTCTCATGACTCATGGCGTAAATAGAAGACTGAACAAATCATGTGAACTATTATGGCAATTTGCAGTTATTAATCAAAGAGGCGTCGGGCGCCGCCGCCCTGTCCCCGCCTTCATCAAGTATGCAGGCGGCAAATGCAAACGGGAAACTATGGAATCAGATACCGGCGGAGATTTACGACCTACTTCCATATGCATGACGGCTGCAAAACGCTGCCAAAGTGACTGACTAACTAACCAGAAACTGCAGCTCAGCGAGCCCGAATTCCGCTCAGAAGGAGTCGCTGGTCTGCATATGCAAATGTTGCCCCATAACCCTTCGACTTCGGCAGGATCCACTTTGGCAGCTGCTCCTTTGGCTGCCTGCAATTTGCATTACTCATTTGACACTCTGTGTCTATCAGGTGCAATCGCAGACAGCGCCCAACACCTGGGAGTCCCGAAAACACACAGCACAACACAAAAAACAGAGGACCTCTCACAGATGAAAATGAAGACGAAGACGAACGCTCCTTGGGAGGAGAAGACGTTGATGAACGACGGCCTCAGAGGCGGGGGCAGGGGCACAGAATGTATCCTTGAGTGCCAAGGCAGCATGCAGACATGCAACTATTACACTCACAGAATTAATGGTATTTCAGGGAAATATTGGTAGTAGAAACAACAAGTTTTAGGTCTGGAATTCATAACAGATTCCAGCTGGTAACTGGTATAAATATTGTATAGTAATTGTAGACTCTTATAGGTATTTTTCATACATTTTGTGCTGAGTGCAGCGAGAGAGTCGAGGAAGTTATACATATGCTTGATATAAATCTTGAGAGCAACTTTGCCTGTCATGCACAACATGAAACCACTAATTGATGTGAAGGCAGCAGCCCCAGACTTGGGACTCAACACCCTAGACCCGAGGAGGTTGCAAGACTGAAAAGCTGAAGACGATCCGAAGCCAAAACTGAGGAAAAGAAGACTTCTGCCAGTCTGCGTTGCATGACTAGGCTTGGGCTGCTTTTTCATTATTAATCAACTGCGAAATTTCACAGTTGCAGCGGCAGTAGCTGCCGCAGTGGCAGTTGCCGTTTCAGTTTCAGTTACTCACTGTCATGCCAATACTAATTAGGGTTAAGTAATTCAATTTTTGTTCACTTGTAAAAAGCGTTCAATGCGGTTGGAATTTTGATAGCAAGCTGAGATATAGATAGAGATATAAGTAAAAATAAATAGTATTTAATAAGCCTATTGATAATTATTCGACTTAATTTAATTAATTTTTACATATCATAGCTAATATGAATATTTTTCCTTCTTTTCTTTTAGGTAAGTTTCATTCCCTGGTTACGTCTTGGAGCTACTACCATATATCCACCCCTTATCCTGGTGAGCCGTTTCAAAAATCATTGTCAAGGACAAAAGTTCCATAACTATAACCCCCCGCCATATAGACCAGTCAACAAACCCATTAGGCTGCCCCATTTATAACTCTCCAGAATGTCGTTGGCGGCTGAACCAAGAGCGAACATTCGTCGCAAAAAAGCAAACTTTCATTATGACATTTTATTGTCCGGCCCGTCCCGGCTGCCATTCAGCCATTTGTGCCGCTCATTGTGGCTGATACTCGTGGTGTTGTTGCCAGGAGACAATGACGACGAGGATGATGGGCAGGCGAAGCCATCGGAGCGAGTCCCAGAATCCGAGGCGAGTCCCCCGGCAGCCTCGGCAATGTCGAGCGCGGGAAAAAGGACTAGGGAGTGGGGGAGTTTTGGCCAGGACATCAACAACAAGCTAATGGTGTAACTGCTGTCGGTGGCTGTTGTTCTAGTTGTTGTCCTTTCAGGCTAACACCAACAACAGAAAGCGCTTTTTTTTAGTGGTTACACCAAGGGAAAATAACTGAAACTCCATAAACACTTCTAGCAATAAGGCATCGATCTAGACAAGGTTTTTAATATACATACTCAAAGGGAAATTTAGAATTAAAAATCTCTATGCTAGGATATTGTGCAATGTACTTACAAGTGTTATCAGTTGAATGCAGATAATTTGTACTTCCACAATGAGAATTTCTCGAAATTTTCCAATATTTTCCTCTGTGTTTTCCTCATCCCAATGCATCCCTACACCTACTCTCAACTTTCTATCCTCCGCTCCTAGGGCTTCTGTCGCTTGTCCTCTGTTTGTTTTGGTTTTTCTGGTTCTCGGCTCTGTTGATGTCCTGACAATGGCGTTGATAATTATTATTAGTTTTATTATGTAACTTTAACGCTAGTTCGGGGCCTCGTCTGTCGTCTAAGGGGACCTTTGAGAGGAAAATGGGGACAAATAAAGGCGAAGGAGCGAGCGTCAGGCTCTCTTTTCTATTTGCTTAAAGTGTAATACAACACGAGGATTTTTGTGCAAAAGTTTGCCCTTCGCAACTGAGAACTGAGATGATGGACAAATGGCTTTGTTTGCTAATTAGAGAAATTTTGCAAATAATACATTGAAGAGGGATGGAGAGAGACGGCATCAAAAAACAAGGAGATTCCCAGACAAATAAAGTTTTTTCAATTGCACTTAACGAGCATTAAGTTTTAAAAGAAGCTTTGCTTGAAATACAAAATGTAATTTTATGTAAGTAGAGCTAAAATAAAGTACTCTGTGGCAGAATAAATTATAGAGAGACTTAAAAAATCTACATATGATTAATAATAAAAAGTAGGATAAGTTCATTTCCTCACAGTTTACTGCACAAATTAATGGGGAACTTTCTTCAAATGAAACCCCTCCTAATTATACTTTTCAGATACCATTCTCTCTTTGTTCTATAAGTTTTATATTGTTTTTTTCGCATTCAAAAGCAAATTCAACGATTCCACAAAACAAATCTCTTGCAGAGCCAAAGAAGTTGTGCGACTTCAACTACTAAGGGTGGAAGTTTCTTGCTTGTTTAAGGAAAATTGGGAAAACTTCTCGAGAATATACGTATTCCTTCGACTTTTCCACCCAGACTCAATTTCTCTCTTATGCCTTTAGCTTAATTAAATAAAATGCAATTTAAAACCGTTCATTGTGCAATCGCTGCCTTTTCTTGTTGGAACAAAGACCCTCCTCCTGCCTTTCTGGCCCCCTTAACAACCTGAAAAACAACACCCATCACGTGTGTGTGCGTGGTAAGAAAAAGAAAAATACGCAGTGTAGGCAGCTCTAAGGATGCAATGTAAAATAGAAGTTAAAAAGGGAGAAAAAGGAAGCAGGTCCGGGTGGGAAGTGGTTTTTCCTTAACCTTAACCTCAAGTTATACGCTGTAAAATTGAAGAAATTGTTAGAAAATATGATTTTTTCAAAAGGTTTGAACTTGTAATTTTATTATTTGAATTTAAATTTAAAATGTTGTATACTTTTAAAGTTTTCAAGAGAAAACTATAGTTAAAATAGGCTTGGAAATTGTAAAAAATGCTTAAGAAAAAGTTATCTGTACTTATTTTACAATATAAATTGTAAAATTATCATTTGGGATGAATGCACTATGGCGCATAAAATAGCTTTGGAGGCAGTTGACTGAATTAAAAACATATTTCTCATGAATAATGTGTGGCAGATGTTCTTTAATTAAATTAGAACAATACGAAAGGCTACTTTTACAATATAAAATATAATATATAATATATATTTTAGTCTTTTTTTTTTTTTTTGGCATTTAAAGGGTTAAAGCTGTGCTGTTGGCCTCTTTGGTGGCAGGCACCACTCTCGCTCACACATGAGCTGATTACAACCACGTTGGGCGATGATGATGTTGATGATGATGTAGGCAGGGAGCCACGCCCCCTTCGACTGGCCTTCGCCTGCCGCCCGCCCACTTTGCCCTGTCTGCGGCGCTGCGCCTTGCGTCTTAAGCAACTTGCGCGGTCGTTTAACTTTGTGCGGCAGCGATTAAATTTCCCAGTTCTTGGACCTCGTTCTCCCCAGCCTCCTCGCCGCCCCAGTAATTCTCCCCGCTTCCTATAGCTTCTTATCATGTGTTTGCTGTACTGCGAAAGGTATAAGTGGGCCCAGGGAGCGGGAGAAGAATGCAGCCGGCATGGAGGCGGAGGCGGAGGGGAGTTGCACTAAGCGCATTAATTGAATTGTAATTGCCGACGTCGGAGTACTTAGTTTTTTTTGTTTCTTATTTTTATTCCTACTTTTCACTCTCCAACTAAGGAGCTGCCTTTGTTGTTGTGTCACCGATTTGGGAGCTCGGAATTGGAAGCTGGCTGAGATTCGCCAGTCGCCTGTCCGCCACTCTACTAGCCCCATCCCCGTGTTCCCTCCCGGCCTCTGCTGCTCCTCTGACTTGCCCCCACTTTAAGCTCTGAGCTGCCAAGCTGTGTGTGCCAGCAGAGCTACCAACATCAGCAGCAGCGGCAGTAGCATGCCGGGCATTTGGCCAATGCAGTTTGCTGATTTGTGACTTCCACGGTAGCAGCATTTCCCGGAGGTATTCCAGGCTGAGTTTGTAGAGAGTTGGGTAACAGGAGAGCAATATTTCTATTTGTATGATCGTTTCATAGAGAATATGACAAAATCCAAACCGTCCAAATGGTTTTTAAAGTATAAAATTTCCCGGAGAATCTGAATTTAAGTCTCCCTGCAATTCATCCGGCTGAATGGCCATCCAAAAACCGTTCTAAGGCAGGGAAAACTTTAATCGCAGCTGGGCTACCTACAAGGAGGGCTTTGGGTGCATAAGAGGGGAGTTCTTCACCGGTCCAGAGAAGCTGCACCAACTGACCAAGGCCCAGCTCCACGAACTTCTCATTAAGCTAGGAGATGGGTCCGGAGGCAGGTGATTTCCAAATTGGCAGCGAGCAGGAAGCGTATTACCTTAAGTCGTTGGCGAATTTTCAGGGATATATCTATTAAGCTTATATTTAATATTTGAACTCTCGTAATTACAGTGGGTTTAATGGAAAGTATTATGAAAGCGGAGAACACCTTTATAAAGGTATTTTCTGGCCACTTCTCCAAGGCGACAAATTGAGATAAATTCTTTCGTTTATTTTTGTTTAAATTGTGATAAGACAGAAAAGTGATTGAGGTAAATATTGAGAATATTTATTAAATACTATAGGAATCTCTATGTAGAAGACTTCATTTCAAAAGAAATTTAAGTGCAGATGGTTATAAATAGTGGTAAAATGCAATGTTCTTGTTGAGAAGAAGTATGAATAGTTTATATTTATATTATTAAACCCAGAACTATAAGAATTCTTCTTCAACTGACTGACCACTAGAGATGCTCCAGCCCTGTGACTTCCGCTCATTCTCCCCCTTGATCTCTACTCCTATGGAGGTACCATTGCTATTCCTACTTTTTCCAGGGTATCATCTGATGGCCACATAAATCTCAATTTCAATTGTGCATTCCAAACACTTCTTGTTGTTCTCCTGCCCCCCTGCGATTATTTTTGTTGTTCCCGCCTGTGTTCGGTTCTGGATTCTCGGTTTCCTCGGTTGGTGTCGGCTCTTTGGTTCGTTTTGTGTTTGGTTTCGCCGGGTTGTGTGTTGCATGGTATGGCCAGGCCCTCTCCCCTCTCCCTGGCTGCCCCAGCACCGGCCCCGGCCCCACTCTCCCGTTTGACTGGCTTAAAGGACGCTGAAGGTGAACAACTGCAACTGAAACCGGTTTTCCCACCACAGCTCCCGGGCCGGTCCCTTTGCCATTTTCCCCCGCAGAAACTTTGGCCAGCAGGCAAACAAAATGTTTGCAGTTGCATTCACTGATTAGAACGTGGCAAGTTAAGCAGTTTTCCCCTGCCTGCACCTCGGTCTTCCTGCCTGCGACAGCTTACATAAATTCACGTCACTCATACGCCACGTGGGCTCAGTTCAGTATCGCACTCAGACACATAGAGTGTTGGGCTTGTTCTCGCTTTTCCCACTGCATTGGGTTCTTTTGTCGTGCTGCACTGCGGAAATAATTCTCCAGATATTGATAGATATATAAATCGTATAGAATCGATTTTGTTGCCACATTATAATAGTAACTTATTCGGCTTTAAAATCATCGGTTGTTGCAAGTCAATCAATATTTGATTGATTTGACTTTAAATGTTGTATAAGTACTTTAAAATATTTTAAAACAAGAAAACTATAGTTACTACAAGCCCATGAAAGGTTTATTTACCTTCAAAGGGCTTTCAACAATAAAGAGCTAAATATTTCTTAGAAAAATCACTTTAATTTTTGGATTTTTTTCTCTGTACCTTATTCCTTTTGCATATTTCTCTCTTGATATTTCTCCCTGCACTTCCTTTGGCTATATCAATTTTCCCTTTGGTTCAATCAATTTATGACCTGCTACGCGCTCGACTGCCGCCATTTGGTGCATTACTCACGTACTTTTATTGGTCCTAACGATGGCCCCGCCCCCGCTTAAGCCATTTAACCCGTTTAACCCTTTTGTGCATTTGCGAGGGAGCGTTTTTAATTTTCCCAGCGCCTGCGAGGATCGCCATGGTTGCATGTCCTGCTTTTACTCCATTTTTTTTTAGTTTGTTTTCATTGTTGATTGGATGGGGATGGTGTTGGTCAGGGAAAACTCTCATCTTGCATGCAGATAAAAGGGGAAAATGAAGGAAAGCGTAGGAAAATTTACACCTTTCATCTGCTGCTTAATTAAGTACTGGCCACAAAGGAACTGCCAATAAATGAAACGCCTTTCGCAATTAAATCAAATTCAAGACATTCCCAATGATTTTGCGTTGATGACATCACCGGAGTTTGCTGTGAAATTAACCTGAAGTAACTTAATTAAGACTCAGCCAGACTTAATCAACCTGAAACCCTGTAACATCAAAACTATGCGGGAACTCCCGCTGTTTAGGCCGCCATCCCACTTCCCAAATATTCATTAGTTGTTTGTGTTTTTGGGTTGCTTGTGTTTTGGTTCTAGAACTTCCATTAATCAAACTGAAACGACACACTCGAGGCAAGGCTTAAAAGCGCTTCCAATTAAAAGGAAGGAACACAGATAGCAGGCCAATAAATTGCATAACCCAAAGATACATAGTTTTTGCCAAGTTTTGTTGGCCAGGCCAAGAAGCCAAATAAATAAATAAAAGCAACTGCAGTTTCTGCCCCAGCTCAGTTATGAACAAAAAAGATTTGTTAGCCACAAAAGTTGCATCTTCAATCGAAAAATAAACAAAATGCAAAAAGGGGAAAATGGAAAATGTTTGAAGAAGCCAGAGAGACAGAAACAGTGGTGAAGTTGGCAGAGAGAGATGGCCTGCAAGGAGTTCATTTCATTGGAAGGACTCTTCTCCTGCTGCTCAACTCCAGCCAAACTCTTTTGTCTAATTATGCAAATTTTAAACTGAGCCAGAGTTGGCCCAACTTTACACTAGTCCACAAGAAACCCCAAAAGCAAAGTTGGCCGCCAAATTAGTTTGGAAATTATGTTTGCAGATCTTTGCAGGCAATTAAATTACATACTAGATAGAAAATGGCAACTGAAAAATCCTCTAAACTTTGTCAAATTAGCTTGTGGTTGCCTGCATAATTAAATTATTCAAAATTTGGCCAGAAATTGTTTTTAGGTTTCCGCATCCACAGGACAACATTAGGGGTTTAATTAGATTGCAGCAATTTATATGTAAATTCCAGGATGCGTTGCAAAATTATTTATTTGTGGGAAATATGATAATAACCTTTGTTATTTTAGGTTGTGTATGTCAGAAATTTAAGATCCATAATCAAAAGTACATATTTTGTAGATTATTTAAGCCTTATTTATAAATTGGAGCACTTTTTACTGTCAAATAGTGCTTAATTTTCCCATGAATTCATATAGGGCAAATTAGCACTTGGAAAAGCACTTGAGACATTCATCAAGTGTCGCCCTCATCCTAGTTTTTTTCACATATTTAATTCCACTCGAGAGCTGTGCCCTCAAATTAGTTTTGTGCAAACTATCTGTTGGATTGCGGGCAATTAAAGCACTTGAGACATTTTGATTTCCGCCCTGCATTTTATTCCCATTCGATGGGATGTGCACACTCTCGGGCACACACATGTGTGTGGTTCCCGCTCCTATGTGCAACTGTGCCCCTCCAAAATCACCACCATCTGCGCCGCCTCCCCCCACACTGGCCTCCATTAAATGCTTGTGCGTGCTGTTTGTTTGCTTTAATTCTGTTCCGTTTCGTTCCGCTTTTGTTTTCTTTTCTTTTTGGGCATAGCTGTAAATTGGTTCTCACTCTTGGCGAGGGACAGAAAGTGTCACGACTATGAGATACCCGGCACTAATGGGGGGAAAGTGTGGATAACTTAACGATATCAACGGAATTATTAAACGATGCTTTGGGTTTTTTTTCCTTTTATTAATAAATGTGTCAAGTAATTGCCTAAGTTTAAGTTTTTGTATAAAACATAATTTCACTAGAGATGGGAAAATATCAATGAAGACTGTCGTGTCGATATTAATATCGATGAACTTAAAGATTTCAACGGAATTATATAACTATGCTTTGGGTTTTTTCCCCGTTTATTAATAAATGTGACAAGTAATTGCTTAAGTCTAGGGTTAACTTAAACATTGTATAAAACATAATTTCACTAGAGATGGGAAAATATCGATGAAGACTCTCGTGTCGATAATAATATCGATAAACTTAAAAGTATGAAAGTTGTTTGTTGCTACCTTACTCTATTTCCATTTAATATATAAATTGATAAAATAATTACGCAAACTTAAAGAATAAATAAAATGTGTTCGATATATTACCAAAATGGCAAAAATTTCCAAAAGCTATATACCCTACAGTCTATGATTACTGGGCATAAAAGGCCAAGTTGATGACTCAAAATGTTTATAGACCTTTTTAGTGGAATCGAGAACGTTTTGCATTTTATGCGACTTTTTTCGTTTGTTTTTCTTTTCGCGTTCTTTTTTTATTGCAATAAAGTGCAGGGCAGAATTGAATGAAAGTGAGACCGGAAGTTGGTGCTTCTCTCATTGTTGATTGCGGCAATACGAGTGTACAGCCACATGGACTGGGGATTGGCGGAGGCCACAAGGGGCTCTGGGAGCGGAGCCGGGGCAGTTCATGGTCGATTGGTTTATTTAAGAGGGAAATGTTGGCTGGAGGAGGCACCGCCGCTCTTTGAAGGGGCAGGAAATCAATGTGTGCGGAATATGTGGCGTATTCAGAATGTTATGACATTATAAGGCCGCTTCGGTCGAAGGGGGACTTTTAATTATCCTTTCGATTGAGTAGCTGCAGCTTAATGATCTGCAAGGGGTCTGGACTTTATGATTATTTATTATTATTTATTATGTTTGAATCTAATTTGTATAACTTCCCCATATAGCTGCTTCCCATAAAAAATATCGCATTCTTTGAGTTATTTATAATCCTAAAACCTGCAAAGTTTTTAATTACTATCCCTTTATTCCACATTTATTTGTATATATATATTTCTGCGGTCTTTTTGTACCCAATTTTGAATCCAATCGGTTGCCTTTAATTGGTTTATATATTTCCCACACAAATTTAAATCCGATTTAATGCCCCACCTCCGTCGGAAAGCCGCTGAAAACTCTCCCTTTCCACAGGAAATTGTCAATTTCCTTCCTCATCTCCCGGAAAAGCCATAACTAAACCACAACAAACATACAAGCAAACATTATTTTGCATATTTATTTGGCTGACATAAACATGAAATATTATTGCGGTTTTATGGGGGGCGGGCTACTTTTAGGAGGTCAACTTTGTCCACAACTTTTTGGTCCTTAATCCATCTCATTAGCAAATATGTGTGTATACATATTTAAGGGGAAACGTGTGGAAAATTGCAGCTCAGCTTAGCCTCCCTCTGGCACTGGCACTGGCCAAATCCTGTGGAAGGCAGGAGGATTACGTGGGAGGTAATTGCATTTAGTTTTAGCAGAGCTCAGCCCATCCCCTCCCAGTGGCTGTGCCCCAATTTCTCACTTATTTGTAGTTATTTAAGTTTATTGATTTTATGGACCCACAATATCTGCACACAGGGAGAAAAGTTTGCTTGGAAATTATTTAAATTCCAAGGATTCTTTCAAATTGTAGATTTTTAATGAGTGCTATTCTAAGTTACGATGACAACGCAGTGCCTGGAAATCGAAGTCGTTTAGGGAAGTAAAAACATGTACAATACTCCTTTACGATCCAAGAGACCTGAGAATTATTATTAAGTAATTGTAAATAAATATTTTCCCTGTGTGCAACCATAAAATAAAAGAAGAAGGAGACTGTGTGGATTTGGGGCAAACATTTTGCAAATGTTTTCATTAGCCAAACTTTGATTACATGCTAAGCTCCAGTTAGACTCGTCCCTGCCCCCGTATAAACTTTTGGCCACATTTATTATTTAAATGATTTTATGTGCTCCCACACACACACTCGTGCACATGTGTGGTAGTTGGGGTAAAAGGGGGTGCAGGATTGATGGTTAGTCACTTCAAAAGTCAATTAAGTTGGCCAGTCCACTTTGCCCCAGCCCCGAAAAATACACACACACGCCCCCATTCCGAATTAATTGGCCCGGCATCGTTTATGGAAGGACGAAGGAGCAGCAGTCCTTTAATCCGTTTCGATTTCAAATAAAATTCATGCGGAAAGCTGAAAGTTTTTCCGGAAACCGAGAGGGGCTGCGGCACGTCGTTTTCCATTAAATTTACCTACGCAAAGTAAGAAATAAAGTGTCACCTAAAACAACATGGGAAAGAAAATCTACTTTTTGTTGAGTTACACCAGATGAAAACTGTGAGGGGGGAGAGCGAGGAAAGCTGCAGGAGAACACGCAGGATCACTGGGAGAATTGTAATGTCTTTCCTTTATGTGAAATAAATTAAATAAATATTATTAAGCTACATTTTAGACTGAATATTGCATAAAGTTAAGCTGTGTGATTTTATTTCCTGCCAATATTGCCTATGGCATATTTAAAATTTAATTCTCTGTAATTACAACTATATTTCCCACATTCCCAGTTTACTTTCCAAATTACCCCAAATAAATTCTGATTAATTTCGAACAGTGTGCCGAAAGTTTTCCGCCTTTCCAGTTCAGAGCATACAATAAGGAATAAACACCAGAAGGAACTGGTAGTTGGCAGCGTGAATCAGCTAGCGCCAACACGGCGTATGCGTAACTTCTGAGGACACACACTCCACAGAGTCCCGGGTCCGGGGAGACCCTCACGTGCCAGTGCAGCACTGGAGATAAAAAGCAAAAGTTAAAACCATTTCACACGCAATTTTTAGCCTACTGTTGTTTGCTCAGCCCGGGCCTGTGACTGTGACTGTTGCTTTGCCTTCTGGTCACCCGGGGGAAAAGTCAGGTAGCGCGGAGGAGGAAAGCAAGGAGCAGGGCTGGGGCGGAGCAGGACTCCTCCTCTGGTGGGCGAGTGCGTGTCTCGACAGCCTAAACAAATGCAACACTTTTGGGCCAAACAAGGCCCAGCCAGCTCCCCTTCTGGCCCTCTCTATGACTACAAAATTTATACATTTGCTCGCATGGCAGGCAGCCGCAAAAGTTTTTCCAGGTGCGGTTTTTGCGGTACGGTTTTTCAGGCCTCAGGGCGATCCAAATGCAAATTAGCCAGGGTTTGGGTAATTGAAATGGACGGACATGGACGCGGGAGGCTCGGGAGGACCTGCGAGAGTCAGGTCGGTGGAAATGATTGATATTTTTTGCGGGCCGATTGCTGATAAGGGTTTTCCCTTTTTCGCCGGCCAGGGTAAAGGGTGTGGAAAATGGTTGCCAGGGCTTGACAAGTTTACTTGACTTTTGATGTGTGCTCGTATTTTTTTTTAAGTAAAAGAGTGGCCAAATAACAAATGCACAGCAATCTGTTACCAAACCTAAAGAGTTAACAAACTAATTAATTTTAGGTTTATTTTTGTATGTTTATTTCAAGGATTCAAGGCACTATTTTGCTCTTAAATAGCCTGTTTTGGGTTCTATTATTCATATTTGCCTTTTCCTTTTTTTTTGTAAAATATTTAGGAACAAATACCAAGGCTCACTCCATTATAAATTTATGAGAAATGCTCCTAGAAGAAATGCTTCAAAAATAGGCTCGGTGCTTCACCAAAAGTTAAACCTAATGCCATCGGGATGAACCCACTTAAGAAATCACCCAGATAAACCTTAACCTATCCCTAAGTAAGACGAGTGGGCGTAATCCCTTTTTTCCCTTTACTTCTTATTTTTTTTAAGCATTTAAGAGTTGTTACCTTTTTTTATTGCCAACAAAGGTTCGCAATCAAATGGAGAGCTCGAGTTAGAGACAATTCTTGAACCTAATCAAATTTTTGTTTGGGGCCATTTCAGGGATTTTTGGCGCTGCAAATTTTTCTCGCTGGGGATTGTCTCGGAGAAAGGGAGAAAAGGAGAGTCGCTCTCTCTCGGCAGCTGGCTGCTGCTTCTCTGCTTCCATATTTCCCAGGCTTTTAATAACTGAACAAGCCGCTCATTAATAATTTAAAATAGAGCACCAAAATATGCGCTGCCCCAGTGGCCCTCACTTCGGGCCCCCTTTCTTCAGGCTCTCTTACTCTCTCTCTCTCTCCCTATTTGAATTCTCTTTTCTTCTCAGAGTGGTGAAAATCATGTTGGGAGCCAAGAGAGAGGAGAGAGATATTTTTGGTTGAAATTTCCGCTCATTTGTTTGTTGTTGCGTGGCCACATTCCTTCATTGGATACCCGTTTTTGTTGCTTCTCTTTGTGTGTTGGATGCCTTTGCACTTGTCTCTCTCTCTGGGCATCTGCCTCTCTTTCTGAATCTCTGGCTGTATTTCCCCATCCCTCTCTCTCTCAGTGTATCGATGATTCATGCTTTTTGGCTTTTTGCTGCACAAAAAACAATGGTCTGCTGTTGCTGCTTCTTAAATAATATATATAATTTTGCCAACACTTCCTTGTCGTAAAAAGCATCGTCAGCATTTTTCTCTTACTTCTCTTCAGTTGTCATCTCTTATTTTCTTTTGTTTTTATTTTCTTTTCTGTTGTTTTCATTTTTGTTTTGTATTAGTTTTGGCTGCTGAATAAGCTCTTTTTTGGATTTAAAAAAATGGTTATAGGAGTTTTACACTAAATGTTTAATGATTATGTTATGGAATATAACAAAAAAATATTTTGTAAGTACTTAACTAAAAATATAAACCATTTAAAATACTTTAAGCTCAAACCCCTCTATGTAATAAATATAAATTATCACATTTTCCTAACCACTTTTCTTTTATTAAATTACCAAAGTTTTTCCCATTGCATTTGATTCTTATATATACAACAAAAATAATTGTTTTGATATTGTAATTCTTTTTTTGTTCTGTGCTCTTATGTCTGCTTATTTTTGTCTCTGTATTTGTTTGTGACGTAAGCCGAGCGAAGCATATAAAACCGGAACGCAAAGCTCGTCTTCAGCTGTTCAAACTTTGCCGGCTGCGCTTCATCTTTGTTTTTTTGTGCCTTTTTGCTTGAATGAAATTTCATAGTAGTGGAAATCGAGGTGGAAAACTCACCACGACGTCGCTGCTGTTGCTGCAGTTTCAGCTGCAAGGTTGCCAAGGAAATGTGTGGCTGCAGCAATGTTGCCAGCTGCTGTGCTGCCATGTTGCTAGCGCTGCAGTGTTGCTAGAGCTGCACTGCTGCCATGTTGCGGGTGTTATGCACGCATATAGAATTCGAATAGTATACAAAATAATATATATATTGATTAATAAATCTGTATTAATATAAGTAAACATTTCCACCAACTTACACATTTCAAGAAAAAAAAAATTCACTTTCGTTGCGGCTCGAAGCTGGTTCGAACTTCGAACATCGAACACGTTGGCTAACAAAGTCGTCGGAAGGCTGAAAAATCTTTAAAAATACTAGCCAACGACGAACAGTTCCAATTTTGCATTCGGACAGGTTGGATGCGCTCTCTCGCTGTACAGCCCTCTCTTTCGCGCCCTACACTCCGCTCTCTTTCTCCGGAGTGACTCTAAAACTGGCATAACTCGCGTACGTCACTTGTGCGGTTTAAATTTTTGTCGCAGCCTCATAAATCAGAGCTTAAATAGCAAGCAACCAGAAACAGGAACAACAATAGCGGTGGATAATAAATATAATAATCACATTTAATACATTTTTTGCTCAGACCGTTATTGTTGTGGTTGCTATACTGCTGTGTGTGTGGTGCCTACTTATTTACTTGGCTCGTGTGGTGTGTGTGTGGACTGTGTTTGTTTATTTGAATTGTTTGCTATTTGAGCAGCCGCCGTTCCCCGAAGTGTGCACCCCAAGCAACGCTCCTCCAGTTTCAATTAGAAGTCCGAGTTCTGAACCCCTTTTGGACCCCCTCCATGGCCCCCTCCCTGGCCAACGAACAGCACCCCCGCGTTTTATTTGAATTCCGCTTATTTGCGGGGCTTTGCACGGGCTGAAGTGCGTTTCAACGGCGAAAAGGAAGCCGAAACTGAAGGTTATAGCTGTTTATTATTATTGCTATCTTTGGCTGTTTCTCTCTCTTCTTTTTTGGCAATTACCGTTTAATGTTGTCCAATTCATAATAAAATTAAGTACAGTGGTCACTGGAGACATTCTTAGATTCAAAAGAATGGAGTTTCGGGTAACGAACTCAATATTTTTAATGTAGAAAGCACGAGTGGTGTTTAGCACAATAATTGTGTAAAAGTGTAAAAGTGTTAATTAGTTTAACATTTATGACCAAAACACATTCTACTGTAGGCGGAGCAAGCCTATTTTATGATTGTTTATAATTTTAAACAACATCTTGAATGGCCAGCACTTGTGTCTTATTTATCATAAAAAACAGGAAGTAACAAAATTTCTTTGTGAGATTTTTAATTTCGGATCTACAAAAATACTAAGGAAAATGTAGAATCTGTGTTTATAAAATACAGAAGAAAATACAAGGCACGAGTTTAATTAACAGAAAAATTATTCAAGTATCTATTTAATATTAATTTAACATGGAAATAATTAAAAGAATTAAAAGAAGATTTCACCAACATTAAAACATAATAAATTCTTACTAAAAATTCAGTAAATTTGCTACAAATATTTCTTATTTATTTATTAGTTATTTAAAATATATTGATTAGGGCCCTCGGTTTTCTCCCTTCTTGACCACTGTACTTGTATAAATATGTATCATAAATTCAGCCCGAGTTCAAGGCGGTGCGTGACTTTGAAGTGTAAACATTTGGCGGCAACGGGAGATAATCGTGATAATGAACTTCTGTGCGAGTCCACAAGAAGCTGAATGAAAAATGCCCCAAGATTGGTTGGGGAGAGAGCGAGATAAACCCATTAAATATAATCGCAGAGATCGCTGCTGCTGGACTCTAGTTTTCCCTATAATTTATGCCATGACTTGGCTTCGGTTTCCAGTTACTCAGTGAGTCAGCTGACTCCAGGCCGACTCCCTTAGCCATTTGCATTTATTTGCAACGGAAAAGCGCTAGTGACGCAAATGCTCTCGATTGCTGTGACTCTCAAACTGGCATTCTCGAGCCTAAGTCTTGTTTTTTTCTTTTTGATCTCCTAACGAGATTTGCCTTTGACCCAGCTAAGCTGCAGATTCACCCCCCAACCCCCTTGATTTGTCGTCACAAGCGCCGCGACCTGCCCTCACCCTCGAGTCATCATGTAACAACCAAAATTGCGTATTCGCCGTGTAGGCAGGGCGGCGGGTTCCACCCCCTGTTTTAAAGAGAACACAGAGCCAGGGTCTCTCTTAGCCGGCAAGGGCTCTCTCGCGTTCTCTCTGGGACGTTCTCTGAGATTTTACCCACCCCTCGAGAACCCACCACCCAACGCCGCCCACCGGTGGTCGCCCTTGCGCTACTTTTCGCCGCTTCTTCTTCGCTTAGCGTAACGTAAAACGCCGACGTCTCTGCCGCTGCCGAATGCGCTTCTCTGTTTCTCCGCTTCTCAGTCGCCGTCGCCGTCACAGTCTCGGTCTCAGTCTCTCTCTCACTCCCGGTCTCGGTCGCAGCGCTTCTCTGGCGCAGTCGACGTCCTTTGTCCCGTATCTCGTTGACCTCATTTCGTGTGCGAAACCCAAGGCGGCAGGTTGTGCGTCCCGGTAGAAATATCCGAGTTCCGAGTAACACCCAAAAAATAGCGAAACTTTGACAAAAAGAAGAAGTGTGTGATTCAAAGAGGTTTTACTTAATATTATTTGGTTTTCTTTGAGTTTTTTGCAATAAACAATATAACTTTTCAAGAATTTTTTGTGTTAAATTAGACTATGACTTATTGGTTCAAAGTATGTTATTTTTGCTGACAAAAATGTAAACTACTTAAAAATATTTATTTGCTGGTCTTTAATAACTCTAAAAAAGTGATAAAGTGCCATTTTATATAAATGTGAATTATTGGAAAGCCTCTGAGCAAAAAGCTATGAAAAATGTGTCTTAGATTTGTGTTAAATTATTTATTTTTGGCAACATGTTTATAAGCTGTTAGGCAAACTTCAGAGCCACTTTTTCTAGACAAAAACAAACCCAAAAACCAGTGTGCAAAAATTCGTATGTCTGATAAAAATATACTCAAATATTTATGATTTTGTACAATAAGGAAGCAATAATATTTACTTGCCCGCTTATGATTTACTGGACGAGGAAACCCCGTAAAGTCAACACAACCTACCCCTAACAAACATCCACCCCAGAAAAGGGCAAAGCCCATAAAAAATAATATCGTTTCTTTTGCAGCGGCGCAAACTTTTTCTGCGGTGTTTGTTGTTGTCTGTGGCCCCTAGATTTATTGTTGTTTTGTCTGCAGATAGCAGTTGACCTCGTTTACATGCAACTTCGGCGTCGTCGCCTGATAACAAAATCAGTGGAAACAGCAGAATTGATACCAAAACCATATATTTAATTCGAGAGTGCGCGGAGTGCGTGGAGTTCATATATCTCCATCGGGCGTAATACCAGTGATTACTGAGATAAAACCCCCAGTGAAATTTACGAACAAGCCAAAGAGTTTCAACAATACAACAACAATGCGTGCCATAACTAAATAATCAATTAAATAACACTTAAATAAACTAAGCTGTGAGCATTACCCCGTGTTAAACAGAAGCAGCCCCAAGATGGCCGAACTAATCAGTCAGCCCACTAAAATTAACAACAATAATTTTGGTGCCGGTGCGTATATACACAACACAAATCATCCACACCCATAAATATAAATATATATCTTTATGTTTGATCGGTAGAGCCTAGAGATTCCTTAGCTGTACTTGAGGAATTCTTTGGCATATAAACAATAGTGATGTTTCACCTTTTATATAAATTATATATTTGCTTTAATTGTCTGGTTTATTTTAAGCGGAATTCGCAGTGTAATAAAAGTGTTTTTTGTTTATTTTCTGCATACACTTTTAAAATAAATAAACAAGAATTCAATGAGAGGCTGAAAATCTATAGGAGTGTATGGAAAGTTTTTTAATGATATCAAAAGGGGAAAAGGTGTGTTGTTTCCATAGAAGTTTCCTACGGAAATGTATTAATTTTTTAATTTTGATGATAAAGCAGTATATATTTAACAATAATATTTATTAGGTAAATGGTGTAGTTTTTCCCATAGCATTTATTATTTCCAGCTGTTTTTAATTTACAAGTGGTTTGTGGTTATATAATGCCTCAAAAAAAGGGGATTTGTTCAATACTTTGAACTGAAAGCTTTACAATAATTTATTGTATTTCCTTTTTCGTGCCCTCGCACACACTCACATAATGTACAATAAGAACTCCTCCATAAATTCAACTCTCAATTTAAATTCCAGCACACACACAACACACACAAATCCCCAACTTCCTGCCGTCCCTCCTCTTGAAAAATCAGCCAGAAAACGCATATATTTATTTCTCATTTTTTTTTTATTGTTTGTCGATGCTGCTGCACTGTCCATAAAAAAGTGCAAATAAATAAATAAATATATTGTAAAATATGCGCAAAAAGCCCGTTTAAAACGCAGTACAAATATGGGCGAGGCGAAAGAATGGCCCAGGCTTCAAAGTAAATTTTATTAAAATTAAGCGTAAATATTTTGACACGAGCAGAGGGAAAATAAAGGAGAAGAGTTATATAAATGCGAGCTGCCAGAAGCAGAAACTGCATTTAATTGAAAAATTGTGCAATCCAGTTCTGGCTGCCGCCGCTCCCCTCTTTCTCTCTTTCTCTCTTTCTCTGTTTCTCTCGGTTATCTCTGAGTTCTCGGGAACGGGAACCCGTTTGAGAAACGAAACAGTTTCTCCTTCCTCAATTGATATTAATTCAAGTCGAATTGAACTTTATTTTTGTTTATTAGAGAACATTGACCCAAGCCGTCGCCGATGGCCGGCACTGACGCCAGGCGTCGAGACGGACTCGGAATCATTTATTTAATCAGAAATTATGCTTTATGGAAGCCTGAAAGCGATAAGCCCCAACCTCTAATACGCCCGACCCTCTTATCTAATTCGAAACATGAAACAAACGTATCTGAAACTCATTACGGCTTCTATCTATCCCCATTTGATTTATTAGTGCAACTCGTTTAGATTGTGGCCAACTAGTTTGGTGTTGCTTTCGGCTAAATACAATTTAATTATTTCCCAAGTCCTCGCTCTCAGCTGTCTAATTATTAAAGCCGCCTTACATCCCGGCAAGCAATGCCAAATTGATTAAATTTTGAGGCTAAATCAATTAGCCAGAGAGTTATGGCTGCCTTTGTGATCGAATCTCAGTTTGGATTTATTTTTGCTAATATCTGAAAATTAATTAAATTAAGAGCAGGCAAAAAGAGAAAATTAAGCAGCTAATGAAATGAAAACTCACTGCCTGATTTGTTATTGTGCAAATGGTATATGTTTGGAATTAATTAGAGCACAGCATTGCTGAATATATACAATTAAGAGTGATTCTATATAAAAATAATAATAAAAAGAGGAGAATGAATTTTTTTAACTAACCAGAAAGGTGTGAATTATGCTTAATTATATTAAACAAATGTTCGTCATGGAAATATTATATTATCTATATTGTTATTGTGCAAATGGTATATGTTTTGAATTAATTAGAGTTCAGCTTTGCTGAATATATACAATTAAGAGTGATTCCTTATAAAAATAATAATAAAAAGAGGAGAATGAAATTTTTAAACCAACCAAAAAGGTGTGAATTATGCTTAATTATATTAAACAAATGTTTGTCACGGAAATATTATATTACCTACAGCCCACGGATTTTATTTCCCCATTTGTTGTTTTCTTATCGCCAACCTATATTTCCCTATTATAATCAGATCTGTTTAAATGTTGTTGTGTAAAATGTAATTGAGTTTTTACAGCTGTCCGGCGGCTTTAATTTCTCTTGAAAAATATGTTTTAATTTTAATTAAGCTCGGATTTGGCAGGTCCGTCTTTGCTGTCCACCTTTGGCAAGTTTCTGATGAACGATTGCCGAACACGCAACCCGAACTCCAGTCAAAAAGCTGGCGCTGCCGTGTGCAAAAACTATTAAAACAGGTGGCCCATACACCTCAACTATATATATATATATACATATATTCCAGCCAAGTTTATTACGAAAACATGCAACTGGTTGACTTATTTCCTTGCAAGTTTCTTATCCAACACGCCCCATCTCTCGCGGAGTGGAGAACTCTCCCTTTCTCCAACTTTAATTTGATTAGATTTGATGGCCTGGGCGATAAAAAATAGTTCTATATGGTAATAAAATTTGTGTTCTGCCCTCGGGCGTGTTTGGAGTGGAAAATATCGTATGAATATTTCAAAAAAACAAATAATCACGCTTTTGGGGGCTGTATTTTTGATGGTTTTTTAATTTTATTATTTGCTCGCTGGATAAATGACGCGCGTTTTATGGAAACGTTGATGGATGTGGGGTCTGCCGAAGGCGTAGAAATCTTTTATGATGGCATTAAATATGGTCGGCAAGGGTTAAGGTTAAAATGAACACGAAAATTTATGCTGGCGTGAAGTTTTTGGTCATTTAAAAAATGTTGTAAAGATATTAATCACGGAATACATCTTTATTATGCATATTATTTGGATTTTATTAACTTTAGAGCTCGTTTTATTTTACTTTTTGGTTGCTCAGATTAGTTACAACAATATTAATCAAAAGAAGCTATTAAAAGTATGATTTCTGCATTTAATATTTAATATTTAATATTTGACTTCTCAATCGTTTTTAAATGTTATCCTTTTTCATCGTTGCTTTCTGCTCTAAAGTTATTCGAATTATTTTCAGCTTTGTCCGCTTGGCAAATTCCATTATGAACTATTTAATTAATTACAAATGCATTTTAATTAGACAACAAACTCCTCTTCCCCTCCCGGACTCTGCCTCCAAACGGTCCGAGAGCAAATAAAATTTGTATAAAATATGTGTTTGCATGGCAAATTTAATATTGATAAAAAGTTTGCATTCAATTTGCAGGGTCGAGTCTAGAGGAGGGTTCATGAACTGATGGCGAGGGCGAATCGATTGAAACTGTGGCATTTTCCCATATATTTTCCCGTATATTTTCCCCGCCTCCCCCGCTTGTCACTTGTCACGTGTCTGGTGCCTTTTCTGTCACCTATTTTTGGCATGGAAGTTCTTGGATTTTTTACCCCGGCCGGGAGAAATGCCCGCGTCATTTATAAGCCATTTAATCATCGAGCATTCTTGGACTTTCAGTTCCGTCAGCTGTCGCCGCTGTATTTTACACTGCGCTCTGCCCTATTTTTAGAGATTCCTGCTTTTTTTTAGAGCCATTTCGCGGAGGCATTCTCCAAAAGAGCAAAACTCTTGCAATTAGTCAGCTGCTTGTCGCCGAAAAGTGTCAAAATATTTCTGCTAGAAACAGTTTTGCCTTTCATTTTATTTTGTAATTTTTTTCTACTCACCATTCTATTTCCCTAGCTCTGAATAAGGGAATGTGGAATGTCCCAAAAGTACTGAGAATTAAAAAAGAACATTTATCGGGCAGAAAGAGGGGTTTAAGTTATGTTTGAAAATAATTACACTATTTATAGTTCTTACTATATTATAATATTTTAAATTGAGATATATATTTTTATGACTGTATTTCCCGCAGTGCACCTGCTGCCGTGTGTGGCGGCGTGGCCAAAATGTCACGTATACGTCGTGTGGCCTGCCGTAGAATCCGCTCCTCCCTCTGCTCCCTGCTTTCGCTCCTTTCGCGCGCCTGTCTCTCGCGATTTTCCACTTTTCCTCGCCGGGCTTTCCGCAGCTCGCTTTTGTTCTGCCCAGCTGAAGGTAATTACGTCATTAACAAGAAATTTGGAAAGTGCCCGTCATATCACTTGCCACTCGCACGCTGCTATTTGGCTTGTGTCAACTGTTGGTGGATGGCTGGTGTTTTCCTCGGGACTGGGTAATTGCTGGCCTGTATTCTGTATTCTGTGTTTTGTATTCAGTGTTTTGTGTTTTGTGGAAACGAATGCGCTTCTCCGGCGTGTTGTTAAAAGGGGTAAGGATGTGCGAATTACTTGCACTGATTGTATACTATTAGGCATTATAAATTGGCCTAATTGGCCTTTTAGCTGGCTTAGATACTCTAGGGGAAGGGGCTCTCCGCGTGTTGATTCGCGGTAAACATTTACAAATTATATGCACTTGATTATAGGCGGTTTCCTTGTTTGTTTATCACAGTTTTCCAGGAACCTGAGCTGGTTTATTGGGCTGCTCTAGCTGGGAATAATATATAAGCTTCTTTGTTCTTTTCTTAATTAATTTTTGTTTGTAAATATGATATTTTATTTAAACTAGTTGGTATTACTTTAAATAAAGTTTCTTGGAGACTATAGGCTTTTTATAAGCACTTTATAATGTCTAAAAAAAATTTAACAATAAGGAGCTTTATACCTGATTAAATATGCATGATAATTATATAGCTTTCGACCCTTTAAAAGCCCTAAATCATGTCTATTAAAAATAAATATCAAGGACTTCTATTAGGTATGAAATACTTATGATAATTATATACAGAACCCAGTAAAAATGTAATATCTCTGATAATTATATAGCAATTTCCCTTGAATATTTATTAGAGCTCCAAGACAAATTAATTCTTCGCTTGTTTATTTCACAAACTTGTCATAGTTATTTTCAGAACTATATAAATATAATTATCCTAATTGGGGCTTGATGTATGATCTATTCCCGCATTATTTCCATAATTCGGGCCACCAAATACAAAAGAATATTCTTTTCACTTCGTATTATTTGTTTTTCCTTCCTTTTTGTTGTGGGTCCTCATTATTTGCTCTCTAGTTGGATGTCGAACATATATATTCCGGAGTGACTGCTGTCGTTGTCTCTGGGTTTTTGCTATTTTTGCTGACGGTGCACGCCTGACTGGCCACGCCCCCCGGGGCTGAAATAAGGGAGGTGGGCGCTGCGAGGTTTAGGCTATTGAACCCACTCAATGCCACTCAACTTTACCTGTATTTCGCTGGCGCTCGCCTTTGATCTGGAAGTCGGTTCTCCGTCGCCGTAGTCGTCTGGCGGTGACATTGATTTTGATAGCAAACTTTGATGTTTGCATGTGCAACTCATTAATGCAATGCCAGTGCAACTTCAAGTCGAAGCTGGGAAAAGTTTTGGGTCGCCACGCACATTTAATTAAATAAGTTTTTGTTAACAACTCCGCCACTTAAATTGAAATTGTTTGCGGGAGGCGGCAGGCGGCAGCCGGGAGGCATAGCAGCTCCGTCGCCGTCGGCGCTGCAACAATATTGACAACAATTTATCAAAAACTATTAAGGCTGGCGCCATTTTATGCAAATCACTGTATACAGTGAGTGGCATTTATATGCAATCGCCTGCCCGGTGTCTGGCTCTGTCAACCGGCATTAGCATCGCCGTCGCCCCATCGCCATCATAATCATATTGCCGGATCACTTATATATATGTAGTCAAGACCAAAAACAACGCGCTATATGGGTTTCTTTGTTGTTTCTGCACTCAGGGAAAATATTACTAGAATTTCAGGATATTTCTAAGATGAAAATATTAAAATAAACGCCAGTAATGGCAGGGAAATCAAATTACACCTAATAAATCTTGCAAATAAATATAGAAGTATTTAAATAACAAGAAGGGCTGTTCAATATTTGGATTTACGGATTTATGTACTCTATTTTAAATATAAAATTTATGTCTGATATAGAAATATATTCAAGAGTCCAACAATTTCACTGGAAAATATTAAATTCTAACAGACAAAGCCTCTGAAAATATTCTGTTGTGAATAAATGTTATTCACAAGAGCTTTATATGAAATCGATGTATTTTATAGTGTTAAAGAATTAGTATTTCGGTAATGTTTAAGTCTTAAAAATCCCCAACCATTATCCTAGAAATCCCCAACCATTCCCCTAGAAATCCCCAACCTTTCTCCTAAAAATCTTAATAAGATTCTCTGGCTTTTTGTGTAGATATTCCCTTCTTTTTTTCTGCCTGCATTCCGGCTCTTTGTTGTCACATCCACTTGCCCCTTTTTTATCCCCTGGCTATGATTTTGAATAGCCATTTTAGAAGTCAACAACAGCTTATAGTTATGACTCCGATGGCCCCTGTAATTGAGTTGCAGCTGAAGAGCCAAGGCGAGCTGCTGGGGCGAGAACTGGGAGGCTGGGAGGCAGGGATGCCAGGCAGGAGGTGGTACTTGGGGCACACTCCTTGGCCATAAATTGCTCGGCTTGACTTGCTTCTTGCATTGTTTAAGCCAAATTGCTTTTGACAACGGCCAAACAATCTCACAAGGGGATCGAGCAGCAGTTATCTCAGCACTGCAGAGTCGCACACTTTATCGCCTGATTTAACACAGTCCGTGTGGGTGAATAAATAATAACGAGAAATATATAGGAAATATAAGAAATACAGAGATGCAGATGGAGACGGAGACAATTTTTAGTTACTTTCTGTATTGCAATTGTCGTTTATTCTCGGACAAAACTGGTTTGCATCTTACTCAGTCGGGGGAATATGCTGTGGGCATGTGGAGGTCAGTGGTTTGGAGTGGCCGTCGTCTCCATCAGTGTCAGTGCGACTTGAGAGCTGTGAAGAGTTTGACAAATGATGACTCAAGTGCCAATTTCCTTATTAGGAGCTGGTAATCCCATTGAGAGCAAGAAAACTACACAACTACGATGAGGAAGTGTAACTAACAGATCAGAGAATTTGAATAAGCGATTAAATAAATAATATAAACCTCAATAATATAAATCCCACATTTTTCAGACAAAGAACACTTTTTATTGGTATAAACAAACTTTATAGCTTTTTAAATCAGACTTATAGAAAGTTAAAGGCTTGTTTTTAATGAAATACTTAAGAAACGAGTTCATAAGAAGGTTTTTATTATAAATAAATAATTAAATAAATAATATAACTCTCAATCTTATAACTCCCACATATTTCAGACGAAAAACAATTTTTATTGGTATAAACAAACTTTAGAGCTTTTTAAAACAGACTTATAGAAAGTTAAAGGCTTGTTTTTAATGAAATACTTAAGAAACGAATTCATAAGATGGTTTTTATTATATTTAAATAAATTAAAAGCAGTACCAAGCTTTATTTATTGATCTAAGTATTTTTATAGTTATTCCAATGAATATAATGCTAAAAAAATATCATTAATTCCATACATACACCAATTAATTGAAGTCTTTGGATTAAAGCATAAATTTATGTAATCCCAGCCCTGTTTTGAAGTTTTTAATTAATTTATTCCCTTTTTATACCAACCTTTGCCCCAGTTTCGCTTTTTTTCCCCATGTAACCACATAAATTACTCATTTTTGTGCGTTCTAATAATAGGGGAGAAAAACACACAGACAGAAATCATTAATGCAATCAACAAACCAGGAAAACCAGACACACCTCCCATTGAAGTACCCCTTCCCCTTCCTGGCCTCCGCGAAACAGAAAACAATTTTCATGCCTCACTGAACTCTAAAATGAGCTCGACGTATTGCTAAATGTTATTATTTGATCGGTTTAGAAAAAACAACATGAGAAATAAAACTTAATTATAGATAGTCAGATATTTAGATATTTAGATAGTGGATAAAGGCGGGACAGGGAAAATCCCCACCCAAACTCTGAAATAAACTCAAAAATGCATTTTCTATTTTCGTCTGCATATTTTTGGTCGGTTTGTTGGTACAATTTGTTGATTATTCATTTGGGGGAAATGCAGCTCGTCTGTCCCCTCGATTTCCCCTCGACTTCCCCCCGATTTCCCTCTCTGGGGTCACCCTGTTTATTATGGGAGACCACGCTCCACTGATTTATGTTCATTTATAACAACAAAATCTGTGTTTTGTTTTCTCAGTCTCCGTCTCTCAGGCTCTGTTTGTTTGTTTTGAAGTTTTCCCCCAGCTTTGATTTGGAGAGCGATCATTATGCAATCAGTGAATGTCACTTAATGAATCTCCCACATTTTAGCGCAATTAAGTAACACGTATTTATGTCTATATCTCTTTTACTCCGTTTATTTTCAGGCGTCACAATGCGCGAGAAGAAGGGAGGAGCCCTGCAGAAGCTCAAGAAGAGGCTATCGCACAGCTTTGGCAGATTAAGTGAGTACTTAATTTATAATAATATAATAATAGGTATATTAAACATAATTTTAAGAAAATTTCAAGCCTTTAATGTGTCTATAATCCCAGGAAATAACTTTGCATTAAATCAAACTCAGTTGCAGTTGAGTCATTCGCTGATTCGTATCCAATGTGGGTGCAGCTTCTTTTTCAAACAATAGACACTTATGGTAATGCCATGGACTAACATATAGATATTTTTATATATTTATTTATGCATTCAATACGAAGTGGCAGCTTCGGAAAACTTGTTTAAATCAAGCAGACGTTGCTTGGCATAATCAAGAAAATGTCAAATGACAAATGGAAAATGCGAAGATGCAGCGAAGCTATATTCAATTCAGTTTTGATTTTCCCATCAACATGATATAATTCTTTCCTGTAAACTTGTACCTTTTATAAGCTGTAACTTGACCATTAAAAAAACGATTCCTCCTCAATTTGCGCCATTCAAAACATGAAGTTTTTTCTCAGCTGGATTTATGAATACAAAACATTTCCCGGCAGCTCCCCAACTTCAATCAACTTTCCCACATCAACACTCGCTCGCCCTTCTGAACTGAAAAACTGTAGCTCTTTTATGCGCTGCCCTCCAGCTTTTTCTGGCCAAAAACACACACATTTTCCCAACATAAAAACAGAACAGAAAAGAAAACCCAATTTTTATTTAAAAAACTCCCCTGCCAGACCGCAGCAGATACAAAATAGAATGCAAAACATTTTCGCAGACAGAAACTTATCGATTTTGTTGTGGCAAAAGCTTTTAATGGTCTAAAAAAGCATAAAAGAATTATGATGGGTTGTCTGTTCGGGCTCTTTTAGCAAATGCAATTGAGTAGAGACACCAGAGAGGGGCGAGAAATGTGCCAAAATTGCAGGAAGTGCAAGCACTAAATTGACGAATTACTACTGCTGCGATCCCCTCTAATTTCTGCAGGTATTTCGCTGGAGTTTCATCAAATATTTGCCATGCATTTATGATGGTTTATGGCTCAGTTTTGGCGTGTCATGAAACCCGTATGGCCTGCACTCGGTGTTGCTGTTGACTCACCGAAAAACCCGTTTCGGTTGCTTGATTTTGCGGCATGCGGCTAATTGTCTTTCAACGCCCACGCCAACGGTTTATATTTTTTATTATTTTCGGACGGATCGGGCTTTTTAGCTTTACTTTTTTATTTATTTCTCTGTCTTTACTTCTTGCTCCAGAAACTAGTTCGGCGAACAGCTGTTTCTCTTCCCATAAGGGGAGCGCTTTTCGATTTGTGGGTTACTCCAGGGGAAGTAGGGAAAATAGTTGTATTGCCTTTGAATATCTGACTAATGGTCTTGTTTGGCTCTAAATGGTGCCATATTCGGCTTGCATATTTAATTGGCATTTTGTGTCTGCTCTTTTGTTTGGAAAAAACTTAAAATATGCACCATATATGGTTAGATTTGGTGGCAGCAAAAATAGTTAGATTAAAAATATGTAAACATAACATTATGTAATATTTCCACCCAAAACCTTTAGGTAGAGACCCGAAATTTAATAGAAAAATATCAGCATAGGCTCATCTTTCACTTTACTCTTTAATTCCCAATGTGTTCTAGCTACAAACTAGTGGTATTCCCGCTGAATTTTCAAATTATTAGCAAGGGGAACTGATGAAGAAGTAATGGATAATATAAGTAGGTTAGGGGACATATTAAGATTGCATTTGTGTGAGTAAGAAATAGAACGAAGCCACAAATTTACAATTTGACTGCACTGGTGCATTGCTTACGTTCTGTGCATACTGTGAGTGAGCTAGACTTACGAAAATATCCTTTTGCGTGGCAAGAAAAGTGTTCTGTGTAAGTTCAACCCTGATTCGTTAAACATCAAATACTCATTTCTCTTACATATTAATAATTTATAAAAAAAAGTTACCAATTTGGTAAAACTGATTTCGTTACATCAATCAAACTGCGTTCAATAAATTTCCAAACTCATGTTCAGTGAGCAATTTGACTATTTCCATTCCGATGAAAGGCACCAACCCATCGAAAATGAAAGATGCAATTTCCAGCGCATTTTCACCGACAATATGTTGGAGAGTTTTCTTTCTGAAGTTGGGACCCGCAACACCCTCATCAACAATTGGGCAATCCTTCAAGCGGAAACAATTTCGAATTTCAAATGCAACTTGTGCTCCAACATTGGAACAATTTCTCACGATTTTGCCATTTGGTGGAGTTGCTGCCGCTGCTTCTGTGGCTCATAAATGTTGCATCCACGGGCCAAGATGAGAAAATAAAGTTGACTTTATATTCCAGCTGAAGTTTAAATGCTTTCATTGCATTATTGAGGGGTCTGTAGCCGAAGCAGCTGCTGATGCAACCAAGGAATGTCGCTCAAGCTGCTGCTGCTACAACAGCAACTGGCAGGAACTGGCCAAGTTGGCTGCCAAGGCCATTACAACAAGCCCACTAACCGTTAGTTGTTGTTAGTTGTCGCCCAGTTGTAGTTGAGCGACTTGTCTCGCTTGTTTGTCAGCCAACTGATACTCGCAGCTTAACCATCATCGTTAATTGCCACACGCCTGTCTTCCCCGGTTTTTAATTACAAGTAGCTCTGGCCCAGCTCAGTATCTGTATATGTATCAGTGTCTCACTGTAGCTACTTCTGGACTGCTTCATTTGCCGCCCATAAAAGTTATGAAGTTATAAGACGCTCTTGCACAAGAAATTAAGTGCACACGCCAAGAAAATAGTTTTAAATGGGAAAACAAGTGTATATAATGATGTCAAAGTAGTGATTCGGATATCTCAGATCATATATCAGATATTCCACCATTCATTAATAAAGATTTTTGAAATTATAATTGGAATTTATCTCGAAAAGCGACTGTATTTCTGTTTTAAAGTATTTAAGTCGCTGTAAAGCATATGCCATAAATATCATAATATTACCCATTTTATTGATAATAAAACATCTCCAAGTATAATCATATTCAATTGCTTGTTCCTTTTTTTGAGTGCATCCATCATTTAGCCAAAGAATTCTCCGCATTTCCTCTACAGCTTTTGATGAGTGCATTCCATAGACCAGAAAAGTACAGACCGGAATTACGTATATGTCTGTTTACTTCTGCCGATCGTGATTTCTTGTCATCTTGTGCCTTTTCTTGTTGAACTGGTAAATAACTTGAAATGATTCAGTCGCGTCTGGGTTCTTGTGTTCGTTTTCTTTGAACGTGATGGCTATAAAAATGTTTTACGATAAGAAAACAAGAGTGCCGCCATTGGGCTTGGAAATGGCAGTTGGTTTCTTGTCTTGGTTTCCTCTGAAATAGCTTTTCAATAATATTAAAATGATTTCGAGTTAGTTTTATAGTGCATTACTTAGATCTTAACTAGTTATACTCTTGTATTGACCACCCATTAAATTTCCTAGAGTTGCAAGCACTCTTTTCCTTCATAAATGTCAAAGTAAAGCAGATTTCCTCTACTCTTTGTCTTAATCCCCACTAAAACCTCTAAAATCATCTTAACTCGAACGAAAGAGCCACAGAGAACTCCTCCAGACTCAAGTGTGAAATCCTCAACCTATTTAAGCAACAATTGTGACACTTACTCCTCTCAGCCTTCATTTTTTTGCCACTAAGAAATAGAGGAGAACTTAACCCGGCTGAAGTGAGAGATTTCTGAGATATCTCGAGCTCCTTTTTGCTCCTTTGGTGTAAATATTTTACGGCGTGTCCAATGTCCGACTTTGACACTTGCTTGTCGGCTATATCTCGGCGCTATCTCTCCATCGCCGTCGTCTTCGTCGTCGTCGACTTATTTCTTTGTGCCAGTGATACAGTTCTCTTGGCTGTGTTTCACCTCGTTCTTTCTCGCCAACTTGCAGCTCGTCTTGTCATAATACTTTCTGATAACATTTTATGTCACAAGCCATGGCCAAACACACTCGACGTTGTCTGTGGCTCTAACCCTTGACTGGTGTCCGTCCCAGCTGACTGCCAGTCGCAGCCACTTGATAACTTTACACTTGAGCTCACTGCCGTCGACCCCGCCTCTCTCTATTTGTTCGTCCTATTTTCAGTGAAAAAAAATGAGAAAAATATATAGACAAATAAATAGGAAGTTGAGCCTTGAAGGCCGATGCCTAAAATACTCTTTTCGAGGAATTATTCCTATTAGAACTATGAGAAATGTATAGGTTTTTAATCAATGGCTTATGGGAGTCATATATATTTAAGAAGTGCACTTCTGGTACATATACCATATACCAGATGTAACATATTACATTCTAGAGAGTAAGTTTTTAAGCATAGCGATCCATACTTCATGGAAAGAAATTGACGGACAAGCGGACAACTCACGGACAAGCCAAGTTACCTGCTATATCATATATTTCGGGGCCGTTTTCTCTATCATAATACCCTCTTTAAGGGTATAAAGACTGAATCCAATATGGATATATGTTACATACTAGACAGTAAGTTTCCAAACTTAGCGATCCATACTTCATGGAAAGAAATTGACGGACAAGCGAACAACTCACGGACAAGCCATGTTACCTGCTATATCATATATTTCGGGGTATTTTTCTCTATATCATAAGAGCACCTTAAAGGGTATAAAGACTGAATCCAATATGGATATATGTGACATACTAGAGAGTAAGTTTTCAAGCCTAGTGATGCATACGTCATGGAAAGAAAGAACTCACGGACAAGTCAAGCTACCTGCTATATCATATATTTCGGTGCCGTTTTCTCTATCATTATACCCCCTTTAAGGGTATAAAGACTGAAAATGTTTGTATAAAAGACGAAGCGCGATAAGCAGCTAATGGCCGTCGACTGCTGATGCTTCCTCCTTCGCCTCGCCTTTATCTCCAACTCCGGCATCCCCTCCCGCGCTCATACATGATATCTCCCCTCATACACCCCCCCAGCGAGTCTATTCAATGGCCATGGATGATGGGCTAAACTGGACTCTGCCCGCATATGTGCTTGAGATACAGTGATAACCGCTTTGAGTGGATCTCTGGCTCTGGTTTTCTGGTGATTCATGGCCTGGGTCTCGGGCTTTCAATGCGGGTAATGGGCTTTAAATTGATTTAGAAATCTGCCAACTTACCAAAAACCATTAAAATTGTATTAAATGCTTGGCAGATAATGATATTTGACGCTTAATGGGAAAAATCACTTTAAATTTGAACTAGAAAATAGGAATATAATGTTTGCAGTGGCATATTTTCCTGGAAACTTGTTGAAATATTCGTTTAATATTTATTGAACTCTATTAAAGTTTTCTTTAGCCTTGAAACAGAGTTTTCAGGTGTGTAAAGATGCGTTAAAATGCCTTTGATGTGCTAGTAATTTAATTAGAAATACCTAAGCCTCATTTGTCTATTGGTCTACTGCCCCCCGGAGTTACCACTGTACGGAGTGAGTCCATTGAAGTGCCTCTGAGCAGATTCCGCTATCGGAACACGCATCGCTTCTCGCTTGCCATCTCGTCTCGCTTTCTCATCGCCTTTCAGCAGCTCGACGCTGTCTTCATTGTATTTACGCTCTGATTTGTGAAGAGCTGGAAACGCTACAGATGCCACGCCCACTGGCACTTCCCCTGCCCCTTATCTTGAGACTTGAAGTACGTACATATATAGGGGCAAATCCGCTTTCCCGTTTAATATGTCGTGCCATTGATATGAAGCGTTCTTTCAGTTCGTTTCGGTTCTGGTATGTTTTATATGTACCTTCTGGCCTGTGAGATGATATCCGCGACGGCCACACGGCGTATGAGTAATCACGCACATGACCTCTCGCTCGCTTAAGCACATTTAATGCAGTTTCCTCCCCCTGACTCTCCTCCTGCACTATTAAATGTGGAATATAAACGCTTCCAGCGACAAATCCATAAGCCGAGGAATTTTTTACGCCCGCAGCGCGTTGAAAAGAAATTTATGCGACTATTTTCTGTATTTTATTACACGAATTTCTCGAGTAATTTAGAGGAGGAGGCCTCTAACTAACGCTGGCAGAGGGTTTTCCTCGAATTTTCCGGGCCTATGTTTGTGACATTGATGAGTGGCAGTGGGCACTGAACTGTGTGTGCGCGGGGTTAATGGTACTGCTACTACTCGGCAACAGGGAGAGGGTTAATGCGAAAGGGGTTGGCGAAAATTATGTAAATTTAATTTGTTGGCTCCCAGATTTTAGAGGATTTATTAGAGCTTAAACAAATTGTATTCCTGCATAATAATACTCTCCTAACTAATTGCAAAATAAAATACATATTTTATAGTTTACAGCTTGTAAAAATCCTTTCTCATTTACGTTTGTGCCAAATTGCTATTTAAAAGCCTTCTTAGTGTCTTGCAGTTATTTAAGGAGCCCATAAAAATTGCCATAACTATGTTTGCCTATTTCGCAACAACTAATTTTATGACCCAGCACGAGTTCGTTAGGAAAATTCCTAATAAAAACACTCGAGATGTTTACAAATAAATAGAAATATAGGGGAATATGTTCACTGGACACTCGAGCATTTACCTGTCGAGATGGCAGTCCCCGAGTCACCTTACATCACCTGGCTTTGTTCTACTTCTGTCAATTATTTGTATTTATCTTACCTCAGCGATGCCGAATGCCCAAACAAAAACACACACATTTTCCCATTTTCCGAGAGCTTAACCCTTTGGGATTATTCTGCATTTTCTCCGACTATCGACTATCATTGACTCGCGCCCATAAACATTTCCCCCCTGTTTTTCTCTTTATTATTTTACTCCCTGCCGGTGACAGGCTTCTCGTACATGTTCGATAATTTGTTTTTAAACGGCTGCTTCTGCTGCTGTTCCGACGACGACGACTCTTGTCGAATGTCGAATGGGCCCATTACAGGTACATGTGTTGTGCGCTGGAGCCGGAGGAGGAGGTGGAGGTGGGGTAAAAAACCAAAGCTTTTTTATGCCAGGCCAAGCGTCAACGTTGCCTGGAAAACGTGCCTTGAATGCGAGCAGGGTCCCCTGCCTGCTTCCCTGCCTGCTTTTTCCGTGTGGCTCACCGCCCATAATAAAAGTATTTTAAGTGAAATTCACAACCTTGCGACGTAAATCGTAAAAATTCAGTTTTCAATGCGGCTTTTACTATTTTCGCGTTGTTTGGTTTCTTTAGGCGGTGTTTTGTTTTCTGGCCTTTGGTTGTTTGGCAACGTCGTAGAATTCAATTAGGCCCAAAGCTGAAACTCTCTGCTCCCTACTTCTCACAACAATTACCTGGTATTCCTTAATAAATAAACTAAATTATATTATTCCTACAGTAAGTTTTAAGTTCATTTTATCTCCGCTCTTAATGCCGCCTCTGTGTCTAGTTTTTTTGAGTTTTTTTCCTGAACAACTTTATTTTTGGCATCTTTAGCGTGTTCTTGTCTTCTCCTCGTTCAATGACTCTGAGAATTCTCTAGTGAATGTCAAGGGATCCTCCCTCTGCCCTGCTCCCTCCTCTCCTTTGCCATTGCTTAATGCAGTTTTCAATTTGCAATTTCTGCTGATGCTGTGTTCGTCGTGTCTTTGTTTATTGTTTATCTATGCCGCTGCATTTTTTGCTCCTCCCCCTCCCGAGTTTCATTGTTTATTTTTGGTGGCTTACGCTGACGTCAAGCAACGTTCACGACATTTGTGATCGGAAGAGTCTACTAACACGTTTCTCGCCATGTCCCATTCACTATCACTATCTGCCGCTTCCCCTTCCGATTATTATGCTTTTTGCATGCAAAGTGCAATGCCAACAGCAGCAGTAGAAAAGCAGAAGCTTCAGCGATAAACACACACACACACACACACAGACGGGCAGCCAGACAGACACCGCATAAACAAGGGAAATAATACAGGAAAAATAGAGGGAAGTGGAGGGGCGGGGAGCGGCCACAAAAGGCTTTTCGCATTTTAATAGAAATGTTCTTCTGGCGGCGTCTTGCGCGGCGACGAAGGCTTAAGCCCAAGACTCCAACTGATGCCGGTTATTGTGGCTGAGGATGGGAGTTATAAGCATACTCTATATATAGATTGGGTATGGTGAACAAGGAATGAATTGCAGGTTTTTTTTAAGAAGATAAGTAGCATTTAGAAGTTCGTAAAATCTTTTCGTGTAAAAGAATAAAAATCCTTACTAAGCTGAGAGCTATTTAAGAGAAAACTTACAAAAATATCAGGAAAGAATATGTCTTACTTTTTAAAAGCTTACAGCACTTCTTGTGATATTAAATCAAAATTAATTTAATTTTCTCATCTAGGAATCGAAAGATGATTCCAGAAAATCGACCTTGCTGACTTCTGATTTCTCAGAAAGCGCCCTTCTCTGCGCTTCTCACATTGCTTAGCTAATACCAGCGTTATAAAGGTCCTTCCAGAAGAACTACCTTTGCTCAGAAAAAGAAACCTTTTGACCTAATACCTTCCTTACCTGTGATTTCTTACCACATATTTCTTTAAACATAAATAAATTCACTTCTCAAAATGATGCCCTTTTTAATCAAAATTCTGTTGAATGCAAATCTCATTTGCCAGAGAGGCATTCTGAGCATTTCTATGTTGGCAGTACCCTTTCATATGCTCGTCAACGATTGTTGTCTGACTTTTAGCCATTTGTGGTGGCGCGGGTCTGAGCCCTGTTTGGCAGCGCATGACTTTGAAAATCAGCTTTCACATGTATATATAGATTTCCATTCCGTGGCATATCTCGCAGACTTATGCCTGTCAATGCGGTGCCAGACGCAGTGCGGGCCAAATAACAAAATATTATGCTACGTGATTTGCTCGGCATTTGGCTCGTTGCATCCATGAATACACCGACTACCGACTACCGACTACCGACTAGCGACTAGCGACTGCCGATCCCTGATTCCCAGTTCCTGATTGCTATTCTGCAATTGTGAAATATTTCTGCCGCATTGATTGCGTGGGCGAGTAGGGAAGGCTTTGGGTGTTAGGGAAATAAAGTGTTCGGAACTGCGGGGCAGCTCTCTGTAAATTGGTTGCCATTTTTTGGTTGTTGCCCCATGAAATTCACTTGAGCTGTGCCTCCTTGAGTTGGGGACGTCGCCGAGGACGCCCACTTGCTGCCACAAAAAGCGTAAACATTTAATTTCCATGTGCCACAGGGAGCGAAACAAATGCAAAATAAACCAAGTGTTAAATATTTGACATGGGCCCAACATCGTGGCAACACAGCCAGGACAGGACAGGACGGGAGTCGAGATTGCCGAGGAGTGGCTGGCCACCTCGCTCACGTCTAGAATTCCTCCTTCAGCCTAAGGCTGGCAGCTTTGCTGCATTTCCTGACAGCTCCGCCAGCAAATCTGGCCGGGAAAGCCCACCCAACGGCACAGTGCTTCGGGTCTAGGCTAAACCAAGTCGAAAAGGTAACTTAAAACTAGCTGAAAATGTATACAATGCTTTGAATTAATGGTTATGTGTTGAAATAGTGCTTAAGGTCGTCTGCTGTTTTTCTAGATTCTTTAAAACCCCTTTCCTTCATTTTTGCCTGCCCTGCAGAGCACAGTGCTCACCTGGCAGTGTCATGTGTGCTTCGCTAATGACTTTTCCTTGCCGGGCGGGTCGCCTCCTCATCTTCATGGCAAATGTCAGTGTCGGCGCCCTCGCACTTCATTATTTTGAGTTTTCCAGCGTCAGCGTCTCACCTGCCTGCCTGCCATAATTTCTCCTTTCTTTTCACTTAAACTGGTTCAAGGTGTTGACTTTGTTGCATGTGCCGGAGTGCGGTGTGCGGCGTGTGTACACAACAAATGTGGCACCTGCAGCCCGGCTGGCATCGAGGTAATGGCTTCCTTAGATTCTTCCTTCCATCTCGCAACCTTCAGTCCCCCATTTTCCGGGGTTTCGTTTATTGTCTGTCAGGCGGCCGTAAAATGATTTCCTTCAACGTGGAGGGCCCTGGGAGAGGGCTTTCCTTGAGAATTCTTCTCCACTTGACACCCTCGACTCTGCACAGTTTCGCAGGCACAGTTTTAATTACAGTTTGGGGCGCACTGAGCCCCGATAGGCAAAAGTAGACATTCCTCTAGACAGTGGCGGTTCTGTCCATTGTTCCAGTTTGTTGTTCCGTCTGAAGCCGCCGCCCCCGCCCCCGTCCACAGTTTACAGCTTTCGGCTATTGTCTCGCTTGTTAGGGTCTGGCCAGCATTTTCCTTACATATATTTGTGCCTTTTTCATATATTATTGTGTGTTTCCTCTGCTGGAAATGTTTGCTTGGCTGCCCGGCCCAAGAAGAGCAAAGCACACACACTTGGAGTGGGGCCAGGAGAGTCGAGTGTTGGGGGGTAATAATAAACCACGGACTGCGCATACCAAGCGTCTACAATTACATCTTGAGAGTGGGGAAAAACAGAACAGGAAGCCGGAGAAACATATTCCAATAAATTGTTAGAAACAGGGGAAAGGGAAGCCGGCAAATTGAAAATGATTTTCCATTTATTTTTTACATTTACCTTGACCAAGGGTCAGGTCAGAGGAAAGTTTAAAATAATGTTGATGTGAATTTACTACCCAGTACCCAACCTAAAAGGGAGTTTTATGTCGCTGAAAGTAATGTTGAAAAGAAATTATGTGTTGTTACCAGAGCTACTTAACCTGAGAACCTGCTGCTGGCCATGACTCAACTTCCCATCAAGGCAACTTCAATTAGCGCCTCGCAGTAGTTTCCTGGGAAGAGCTTGTCGTTTCCATTAGCAGGAACTCTCTGGCTTTATTTACAAGTAAATAAACAAATGATTGAACGAATGGCAGGGGTACGAAATGCAAATCAAGGAGGCTCTGTGCGATAACGATCAAAGGAGATGAAGGAGGCGGCTCGGCCCGGCCCCCACTTAAATCCCCTGCCACAGCCAGGGAAGAATATAAAAATTTGTCTCCGCTCTCTGAGATTTCTCCGCTGTCGCTGCCTGCATATCGATGAAGTTTCCATGATGATGATGACGACGTCCCCGACGGCCCCGACGGCTCTGGCAAATATTGACAATGGGACAACAAGAAGAGTTGACCCTGGTCGTCCCTCTTCGCGGTTAACCATCTCGACCGCCAGGCACTTGACTGACTTTTGTTGCAAATTATTATTTGTATTTTTTATTGTTATTATTATTGTTGCTGCCCTGTCTCCCACCTCCTCAATTTGCATTTGGCCAGGTGGAGCTGCCAGCGGAGCGGAGCTGGCACAGGACTTGCATTTCAATGACAATATTTCCCTTCGCCATCTTCCGATTGCCTCGAGTCCAATGCTCTCTCTCCTCCACGTCGGTCACCAGAGATGGCCAGAGATATGGGAATTACATTTTTAATTTAATTTGTTATACCCGAGGAGGTATACAAACTGGTTTATGGTTACAATATGCTTGGCACTTACTTGTTTTATATTTTAATTTTAAGATTAACTGGCTTAAGGTATTCATTGATTGAACTGTTTGTTAATTCAGTTTTTGATTGATATTTTATTGAAGTATAACTAAGTTTGGGAATGAATAATATTTATAATCATTCTCTTATGACTAAATTACTTCAATTTAGCTCTATGAAGACTCTTTAATTTTTAACAATTACATATAGTGTGATCTTCAGCTTTTCTCCTTCTGAATATATTGCTGAAAATAATTCAAGTTAATTAAATTGAGTCAAAATACTCTTCCCCCTTTAAATGCAATTTTCCACTTGGGAATTAGTAAATTTATAAATATTCTCTGATGAACTAAATTACTTCAATTTAACTCTAAGAAGACTCTTTAATTTTTAACAATTACACTTAGTGCGTTCTTCGGCTTTTCTCCATTTGAATATATTGCAGAAAATATTTAAAATTAATTAAATTGAGTCAAGATACTCTTCCCAATTTAAATGCAATTTTCCACTTGAGAATTAGTAATATTTATGATTATTCTCTGGTGAAATAAATTACTTCAATTTAGCTCTATGAAGACTCTTTAATTTTTAACAATTACATTTAGTATGTTCTTCGGCTTCTCTCCTTTTGAATATATTCCAGAAAATATTTAAAATGAATTAAATTGAGGGTACATACTCATACTTTAAATGCTATTTTCCACTTGGGAATTAGTAATATTTATAATTATTCTCTGATGAATTTTTAACAATTTAATATAGTGCGTTCTTCGGCTTCTCTCCTTTGGATACATTGCAGAAAATATTTAAAATTTATTAAATTGAGGGTACATACTCTTCCCACTCTAAATGCAATTTTCCACTTGGGAATTGGGAATTAGTAATATTTATAATTATTCTCTGATGAACTAAATTACTTAAATTTAGCTCTATGAAGACTCTTTAATTTTTAGCAATTACATTGCGTTCTCTGGCTTTTCTCCTGTTGAATATATAGCAGAAAATATTTTAAATAAATTAAATTGAGTCAAAATACTCTTCCCACTTGAAATGCAATTTTCCACTCGCTCATCTCTGTCTGACAATTTGCCTTTGGTTAGTTGCTTGGCTGGCGTTTCATTTTGATTTGATTACATTAGTTGCGAGTCCCTGGGTCCGCCTTCCTCCTCCGGGGTATCCATTTTAAAGTTCATTTACCCACCTCACCGGTCTCCGAACTCCACCTTCGTCTGCCCTGCCCTGCCGGTATCCAAATCCAAAGTCCTGGCTTCTGGCCTCCGGTCGAATGGTTACACTTCCGTCTTAGTTATTTACCCAAGTGCGGGGATTTCTAGTTCGTTTGTCATTCTCCGCCAGCTTCAGCTTCTCGCTCTGCCTCGGAGATCGCAAAGTTGATTTGCTTCTTGGACAAGTTTCCTCATTTCTAGTACCTATTTCTATCTTCTTTTTTTGCCAACTGCACTTGTTTTGGCTCTTACAGGAAATTTGCAAGTCATAAACAAGTTTTTGCTTTTTATCCTAGTTGTGTGTGTGCTGCCTTTGGATTACGTTTTGTTTTTTTCGTGTGCTTAGTTATATTTTTTAAGGTTTTTGTTTTAGGACGCCGCAATGGAGTCGTAAATTTGGAAATTGCTAGAAAAAAGTTTGGGAAACTTTTGGGCTTATTAAAAAAGCGGGCTGACTTGCTCGGAATAGGTCCAAGTTTCTGCGGAAATAGTTGCTGGCCAAATGATAAATATTTCTAGTAGTTTTAGCAACTAATTTTATGAATTCCCTTTCGTTGTCAAAGGGAAATTTATAGACTGTTAAAGTTTGTAATTGAAATTGTTTTACAGAACAAGGATCAGAGTAGTGTGTAGCAAGAGCAAACTTTTTCTTACTGTAAGCAAAAAGCTCCTCTCTCCGCGCTTCTCAATATATGTACTTTAAGTCAAGCTTTCAAATCTAAGATCATAAATAATAATAAATGGATTATATAACAATAAATTTATAGACTGTTTAAGTTTGTAATTGAAATTGTTTTAGATAACAAGGAGCAAAGTGATGTGTAGCAAAAAAGCGCCTCTCTCCGCGATTCTCAATATATTTACCTTAAGCCAAGGCGCTTTCAAATCAAAGATCATAAATTAAGATGTTTCTCTTGTTGTCAGAAGAAGATTAAATACTTAAATTTTGAGAAAAATACATAATTTTGTTATTTTTTTATTAGCTTCCCTTTTCAAACTGGTTTCACTGATTTTACACTGATTGCCGAACTTTCGAACCTCAAATAGATGTCTTTACCATGTTTTTGATTTTGTTTTTGTTGATGTTTTGGAATTTCCGTGTGCCGTAACTCATTTGACTGAAAGCATTTCGGTGTTTCGAACGTCCTTGAGTGCCACAAACCACAAAAAGCGTAAAACAAAGGAGCCGGAAAGAACAGAAAGAGGAAAGTTGTAATAGCCATCAATCAAAGTTGGCCCAGAGTGCGAGGCGAGTGGATATGCCATCCCAACCCGAGTTCCCGAGTGGGCCAACATCTTTTTCCCTTCACTTGCGAAGAGGCGTCATATCGTTCAATGTCATCGCCTGGTGGAGCAGGACACCTGTCCTGTCCGCTGTCGCCCAGGTGGGTTAAGTTTGAGTTGGAGGAGCAGAGGCGGGGCCAAGCCAACATTTGTTGTGGCTGAAATTAGCATATGAGTCATAGTCTGGTCGGCCGGCTTCGTTTGCCAAGCCATTAATAATGGGAACAAAAACATTTGCCCAGAGTTGAGCTTCTGGGCGCCCCGGCAAATATCACTTAAAAGTCATGGGGAAAAGTCGCCGAGAGTAGGGGAGTTTTGGAAAAATGGAATATGTGCACCTGAAAAAAAGCATTGGGGAGATGAGTATATTACAGTATATATTAGATAGTATTTACCAGTACTTTTGTACAGTAAATTAAGGTTTTTTGAAGGGGTTTTCCCACAAAAATAAAAGGTACAAAAACGATTAAATTTGTCTGAAAATATTTATCAAATGGCAAAGACTGTCCAATGGCTATTTCTATTTTTCTCCGTGTGTGTAAGTTGATTTGAGAGCTTGTTTGGCTGGCAATTAGCGGAGAAGTGCCGGTGCTGAGGCCAAGTGTGTCCTGGCAGCCCGGCCCCCACTCCCAGGTCCTGTCCCGGCCACTCGTAAATTGTCATTCGCAAACATTGCACATACGCTCAGTTGAACTTTACAGTTCTGTTCTTTTCTGGCGTGCTGATTTGTGTTCTCCCTTTTTTTTTGTGTTTTATCCTGGAGCCCATTTCCAGTTGACAATTTGAATAAAAGGCTGGCTGGCTGCTGGGCGTGTGCAGTGAGCATGTGCTCTTTGCCAGCCACTGGCAACTCAATTTCTTGCCACTTCCCCGGCGATTCCTGCGCTTCCTGTGATGCATTGTCAGGGCATTATTTATGGCACTTTGACTGGCCCTAATGGATTGCGGATAAGGCTTTAACTTTGTAAGCCTCGGAATTGAAGTTTACTTTAGCTGTGGATTAGCATAACTTGGAGTTTGAGAGGAAGCACTCCCAAATGGGCCTAAGATAATGTTTAGACTTGGAGAACTTCATCTCTAGTTAATATTTAAGTGATTATTTTATACATTTAAAAAGTATTTAAGTAGTTAATGTTCTTTCTACTACTAATAATTAATATTCTCGATTTTACCTTCGCTTTATAGAAAGCTTAAAGATTTATATTGGCAGTTGGCCATGTATAAATGCAAATAACTCTTATGATTTAACTCTAGCAATTTTGTGTGCTCAGTTGCAGCTTATATGCATATCTTACAAAATAAATAGAGTTTTTCCCCTACTTCCAGTCGACATGTGGCCCCTAAGCCTTTCCATTAGTGACTCCAGTGCATCTTGGGCATTTTCATAATTTTCTTCTCGTCTGCAGTGCCTGCCTCTTGTTGGCTTTTCTCGAGTCATTTTGTAGCTGCAATCCAAACACACATTTTTGAGCTCGTTATGCACAGGGAAAACACGGAGGAGGGAGGAAAAACTTGATTTGTCAACTTGCCTGCGCTCTTGCCTATATTTTTCTTATTTTTCTTGGTTTTTTTTGCCATGCCGTGTGCTTTGTATCTTAAGCCAACAATGTCAACATTTCTGCCTGACATTTTGCTGGCATTTCCCTAGTATTTTCTCAGCCCTATATGCATTTTCCTTATCATCATAGTTCATTTGGTGACATAGTTGGGTGTTCTCCTTGAAATTATTTCAACGAGCGTGGGAATTTCGATTTGTTGTGGCATGTGTGTGTCCTGGAAACCGTAATTGAATTGCTGGAAATTATCGATTGTCTGCCCCCCAACCCTCCCAAGTAAAGTAGCCCCAAGGAAAGTTGTAGTCTGGTTTGCATTTAAAGGGAATCTCTGCGAGGATCTTGGCCAACCCGCATGTAACTGTCAACTTTGCCTTTGGCCTTCAACGGGGCGGGGCGCCTTTTCCACCTTAGAAAAGAAGGGGAAACTTTGTCAAACGAGTTTCGCATGCATTTTTTATGCAAAGGCCAGCTAGAAGCGGCAAAAGTTGGAGCAAACAAGTTTAAACCGAGGGGTTAAGTGGGCTGGCAGGTGAGTGGGTGCACAGCGGGCCAAAGTGGGCAAAAGTGGGCTGTTTTCATACGAAATGTGACAGCCATTCGCTGACGCAATGCGACAGCTTGCAAAAATACTGAAAATACTGAGGGCAAATGGCCACCCTTCCGCTTTATTTTTCCCCGTTGACCAGCAGCCAGTAACCAGTAATCAGAAAGCGTTGTAAGCCCGGGAAATTGAATTACTTTGCCTGTGCTCATACACGCCCACTTTCCGCACCTCCCATTTCCCCCACCGGCACCGCACAATAGTCGTTTCCGCTTGACTTTACCCCAATTATGTCAAATCAAATTGTTCACTCTCAGGCCCACCGGGCTGGCAAAAATTCAATGCAAAAATAATGGCTTAACCCTTCAATGACCCCACAATGTGACCGAAAATCAAAAGGAATTCCAATCAAAATAATTCCCAGCGGGCTGACATGTATATAGGGGTGCATTTAGGAGAGATGATTGAGTGGAACGCTTAGGGGGTTCAAATTGTATGCATAACTAATTGGACACTCTGGAAAAAAGGCTAAACAATGCATTTTAAAATATTTATTGGAATAATTAAATATTTACATGTTTACATTACATATTTCCATAAATAAAGAGGGATATGTTAGGGTACTTCGTGGGAGAGCGTAAATATGCATTATATTCTCTTACCGAAAAGACTTTTTCCGACTTCATGTCTTTCGAGGAAGGGAGCTCCTAAGACAGTCATTATATATATATCACATATACTCACTGCCTCAAATTATTTCTCTGTGCATTTTCCTGTGCCTTTGGATTTAGACTTTAATTGAAACATTAACTTTTTGCAAAACGGCAGCCCATTTCTTTGACGGGGATTTAAGTTCATTTGAAAGGAGAGGCCCTGGGATGGGGCTGGCTGCTAAGGGAACAGAGCAAAGGAAGTGGCCTCGGGGACATGAGGAGCTCCAGCATCCAGCATCCAGCATCCGCATCGCCGTCGTCATCAGCGGCGGCCTCAAAGGAAGCACTCAATTTATGCAAATCGCATGTAAATCTGCTCGAGAGGATGCTGCGGGGGCGGCCAGAAATGCAAGCTGAATTGTTTGCAGAGGCAGCGGAGGATGCCACTGAAGGATGTTTAATACACAACTTGAAGAGTGTGAATATCTGCCAGGGATTCCTAAAGCGCGTTAAATACGAGCTCCTACTAGACCCGAGAATTGCCAATAAAATGGAAATGTGAAAATCTAATAAAGACTGAGAGGGGAGAGCAGACCCCGCGCGGATTGCCTAGACATATGTAAGGAGATAATGGCCTGGCCATAAAAAATAATGAAGCAAGACGTGAGCCGAAGTGGGAGGAGCTCAGAAATCAGGGCACCAAAGCTGGAAATGGGAAATAATATCGTTCTAAATTGAGAATCGATGGCGAGGCATTTAAGCTGCTAAATGTGACTGAACGGAGACTATAGGTAGTTCAAGTTCGTTAAGTCTGGCAAGCTTTAAAAGTTACTAGCTGGAGGTGGAGTATTATAGTTGAATTTAATTCTGAACTATACAAAAGTATACCCTCTGAAGTAAGTGCAGTGCATTAAGAGTTATCTTGGCAATCAAATCAAGCTGAACTTGGCTTGGAAATAGCAATAAAGATTACACAACCTTTTACCTTTAAGGTCTCTTCAAATCCCTCACAACTTCAAGAGCCATCACGGCTGACCCGACTTCTTTAAGCCCCTTCATGGCTCAGTGCATTTGAAGTGCAGTGGGTAACAAAAACAACTCGCAAACAAAAAAACAAACGAGAAAAAGCGGCAAAAGCCCGGGGATCCTTCAGCCAGGACTCCCTCGATAAGCGGCGGCCTCTCTTCGTTTTTCGGTAGCCCCAGGTGACGGCATGCCAACCCCCTTAACCCTCTAACTGCCCCGCTAATGGAGCTGAAGCCGGCTGCTGCTTCGTTTGAGCCGAAAGTGCAGACACGTGCCGCTCTGGGGTTCCTGCTTATATCCCAGCCCACGTTGCACAGTGGCTGCGAAAATATGGTACACACTCGCTTTATTCCGAGTCTGTCGTCGCCTTTATGTCTCGGATGCTTCGGATGGTCGCCGCATTTTCGGGGTTCATCCATCGACTGGTGGACGACGCACCGTGACGGATTTGAATGGCCACCAAAAACTGAAGCCGATGCCGAAGCCTGAAACCTGAAACCACCACCTCAACCACCTCAACCACTCACCACCCCAAAGTGCCACCCACCCCGGGCACACACATCACTCAAAATGTGCACAACAAAATGCACAGGCAAATAAAATGTATGAACTACTATATAAAATAAGAAATAAACTATTTTATAGAGTAAAAATAATACAAATAACTTGAGAGATTTACTATATAACTTTAAAGGTCTTAAAGTTAAATCAAATAGCTTTCTAGATAGCTTTAAAAGTATCAGTTATTTGCCTTGCTTTTTTTAAAATTATCAACATTATCCTTTAGGCCTTTGTGACTGTTAAATCCCTACTTCTTTTTTATAAGATGTAGTCTCAAAGTCTTAAGAATATATAATATATACATAATGTTTTCCCCCGGTGCACCGAATAGCAACCCCCTTTTTGGGTAGTACATTTCGTACCGCTATCACAAGCTGCCACACGTTGGCATTTGCAACATTCAACATTTTGTTGCCATGTTCCTTATCACCCGGGCGAGCACTGTGCTCCTGGGGGTGGTTTTGCATATTCCGCGATGGGTTGGGATGCCAAGTCTGGGGGGGATCGGGAGCTGCAATCGATATGAGGGAACCCTCGGCCGCTTGCGGTAGGCACAATTGTTTGACCGGCGGAAAAGGTGGATTTTCAGCCAAAAAGAACCCCACTTTAAGCCTCCTCGGGATGGCCAAACTCGAGTTACACAAAGTTAAATACTCGATAAGCGAGGGCCCTGTTTTTCCTTTTTTTTCCGTTTGCTTATGATTTATATAGAAAATTGCCAGGTTGCCAGTGACAGCCATTGATGTCGAGCAGGGAGGCGGCTGTGTTCTCTCCAGCTCCTGAAATTGTCACAAATTCGCTCGGGAGTCGCATTTTATTTCACACACTTTTTCCCATTTGTTTAGCCAACTCCCGAGCAGTTTCTAATTTTAAACCAATTAAAGTTGTCGAAACTTGCTGCCTGAGTCGCGACAAGCTAATCCCTGGACTAAAAGGCTTCGGATTGCTCTGCGTTTATTTTCTTTGGCTGCTGGAGAAACAAATTTATATTTATTTTCATTAAAGCTGTCGAAAGTTTTAAAATTCATTTAGCTGAAAATTTGTATATATTTTTTCCTGTAGTAATGGCAAGGGAAACGTTGGAAATTCAATTTCTTTCCTTTTTTTTGGGCGCTTCCTGGGCGGTCCCTTCAGATTGACATGTTCAGGTAATGGGGGAAAGTTTCAGGAACAGATTCTCTGCCAGGGTTTTCTGGCCTCTTTCTTTATGGGCTTTTGTAGGCTAATGAATACGGGAACATTTTGTGACATTAATGGAAGAGGGAAAGTAGAGGAAAAGTTAAACTCACCCTTGGAAAAGGTAAAGAATGGGTTTTACAAGGGCACTTGAATATATAAAAAGTTATAATTAAAACTACGGGTTCAAGGGAGCCAAGATGCGATAATTTTTTTTAAAGAAAATATTTAAAAACTTGATTTAGAGGTGAGGACTACTTTCACTGTGTAAAATCAGATATAGCTGCGGTAAAACAATATCTCTGCACCGATTAAAGACCACAAAAGAGCCACATTGCATGACAACGAAAATGGTGTGCGATTTCCATTTAACACCTTCGTGAGCAGGCCAGATTAGTTTACTTAACAAGAGAATATAGTGTTAAAACTCAAATTCATGGCCGACGTTCACTTTTCCACTAACGGGTCTGCTGCCTTCACGTGCCCTCAGCGAATGTGTTAAAACTTATTTGCCAAAATCGCATTAAGTTTAATACAATTTGGCGATTATCGCATTCGCAACTCCGCTCGCAGCATCATTATCATTATCGCCATCATTGCCTCTGAATGCTACATCACGTTCGTCGCGCATTGTTGAATAATGAATATCTGTCATGACAATTGTCAGTCCCCACACTCGCCAGTCCCGCAGTCTTTCTCTGTGGGTGATGGGTGACATGGAAATTTAGCTGCAGCAATTTTCCCTCCTTCGCTGGGTGTTGTAAATCAAATTTGCGACAGTTTTCCTCATTTCCTGCACACGCAAAACAAATGTAAAAATATAAGAGAGAGAGCGGAAAAAAGCGGCAGCAAAAACACACATAAAAATCGTAACCAAATCATTAGCAGTTCATAAACAAAGCAAATTTATTATAATTTGCATACTTAAGTTGATTGCGTGATTTGCATGGTTTGAGAGGCCCGATTGGCCGGGAGAATGTCAAACTGTGGACGGGGATTTCCCAGAGCTTTCTTTTTTTATTAATTTATTTAATTGCTTAACGGAGATTTTAAGTTCATCTAAATTAAGTTACATAATCTAAGCCTTGAGGAGTTTTTTAAGTATTTTATTCAACAGTTTAAATGCCTCACAGAATTACCTATAATGTAACTTACTTTTCTTTATTATAAATACTTTGTAAAAATAAATCACAATTATTTTGTACAATTTTCATGCATTGAGTTCAGTTCTTAAGCACTTTAAATTCTTCACTGCAAGTTCAAGCTTGGTGTCATTTTTCCAAAGCATTTACAAGATGCCCTCGCACACGGAGTGAGACATTTTTCACACTTTTATATTAATGCATGCATGCCAGACAACTAGTTTAGTGTCAACATTGTATGAGTAATGAGGCTTAAGAGAGACGCTGCTCCCGAGGGAAGATATAGGAATATATAGGGGTTTGTCACTGGTGGATGAAGAAGAAGCCCTCTGTTATATGCAATAAGCCAAGTCACCAGCGTCAGCCACAGCCTGTATTTACAGAGAGGAAAATAGGTGCTATTGTAACACTAAAAAAGTCATTTAAAAAATGTAATAGAAATATTTGTAAGTAAAAGAAGTATTAAAGTTAAATCCATTAAATTGGCTTACAAGTTACAGAGGTTTTACAAAGCTTCAGCATCACTTTTAAATAAGTTTGGAGCTTTGTTTAGAAGAATATTATTCAACTAACTAAAACTTATCTTTGCAATAATGTGATTTTAAAATAAAAATTAAATGTCAGTAAAAAGGCTTTCATTGCCATTTTATTTGCCTTGTATATAATCTTAATTTAACACAGTACAAGTAGCTTTTTTAGCTTAGTTCTGCCTTCCATGTTCCCAGTGTAATCCAATTGGTTTTCGCCTGGCCTCCAGGCTCTGCTCCTTGCTCCTTGCATGTGTAATCAACATTAAACTGTATTTTGCAATCAAGCCACACATACGCACATGCACTGGCAGAAAAGTTTGCCACCGCCGCAGCAGGCGGAAGTGAGATGAAGGCGGCAAAGGACGACCAGAGAGTGGGACTGAAATTGCCGCTTGCAGGTGTCGTCCTTTTACCTTCCCTTTATCCCGGCGAAGGAAAAAAGGAAACTGCAACTCATGCAAGATGCTGAGGGTGGGGCAGCCGAGAGACAGAGAGCAAACACATTATAAAATCTATACACGCTCTAAGCGCACTTTTAACCCATTAACGCCCCCACAAAAGCGAGCCTCAGCTCAGTTTCCAGGCTATAGTTGTCGCTGCTGGCTTAATGTTTGCCTGATGACGCAGCGTAAAGTTGTCCAAACCTGGGGACACTGAGGGAAAACTAAAGCTTTTTTATTTTTTTTATATGCAAAATAATTGAATAATTTCAGTATTATTATAAAAAAAACTAATGAAGTACAGTTTATATGGGATAATAAATATAAACGTAAAGTATAAAGTAATAATTCAAGCAGGAGAAAATAGCTAAGATATAAAATTACTATTTATAAACTCAGCAGATTAAAGTAAAAATTTTAAGATGAAGTACAACCAATATTCTTTTGAAATCATTGCTGTTATTTCTTTTGCTATTACTTTTATTATATTTTTTATATTTTATATATACTATTATTTTTTATATTACCTATATTACTTAACTTTTTCCCCTGTACCCCCGGGTTTGCTGTTCTTTCCTGAAGAAATAGTGTCAACTTGCGTTGGCGGCATTTTAATGCAAGCAGAGCTCCCCTGTCCTCTCTTCCTAGTTTTTTCGTCCTTTCTGGGGTAGCCACCCCTAGTATTAACACCTCTGGGCCCGGGCCCCCTTGGACTGCTGGCTGCCGTGCATTGTCTATTGTTTCCTGCATTTTTTGTTGTCCTGTGCTGTTCCATTTTAGCATTTTTTCGCAACACGAACAAAACGCTTTATCGTCTGTGCATAATAAATTGTGTCTAAGCTGCGTGGCTTTTCTTATACGCTCCGAGCAATATGTATTGTAGGTATATTTCTGTATATATTTATCCTTTTTTGGTTATGAAGTTATTGACATATGGCAGCAAGTACTGGCAGTATATTTTCCAAGACGCTGAACCCGAAAGCCTCTATCCCCGCCCTTTTTTTTGCATTAGCCACACTTGGCTTCCCTGGCTGGTCTTCCCTTCCTCGTTTTTTAGGTAACTGATGTCGTTATGCAATCTATGTGGATGTATAGACCACAATGTGCCAGGACTGCAGCAGGCAGTCCTTTCAGCGGCATCTTCTTGTGTAACAGCTGCTCTGTGTCAGTGGCTCCCAAACCTGGCCCCGCCCCTCACAAAGTCGCACAAAAGCATGCTACAGTATCTCCCCATCATTTCTGCTGTTTGCAAAACTTTGACCATATTTTTATATTTTTTTCCCTATCCAAAGGGAGCGGCGGAGACTGCACTCCCTCTGCTGCCTCCGCTGTGTCTTCTTTTGTAATTATTTTAAAAGCGCAACTTGTGCACGTAACGACATTTGTGGCAACCTAAAAAAGCAAAAAAAAGCAAACACCAAGCGAAATCACAAAGAAAAGCCAAAGAAGTCAGCGATTGCCATTTTAAGGGAACATAAACAAAAGCATTCTGCTAAAGTTGTTCGGCAAAAAGGCAAACTTGGTATGGGCGAGTGCGTGACTGGGTGCTGGGACGCTGCTGCTGGTAAGACTCAAGGAACAGTGGGTCAGGATCAGGGGAAACAGGGAGCCTCTCGAGTGCCGCTTGCAGCCCAAAAACTTAATTAGATAAATTCCTTTTAATGATTCATGAATTTCGTGGCATGTTCTACAAATTTTCATTCATTGAAAATGTAATTTGGAGCCTTTTCCCTGGGTAAATGCCTCTCGTTTTTCTCTCTTGTATCTGCCATAAAGCCAAGCAGTCTCGTAAAGAATCTGCACCTAGAGAAACTTTTTCGGCGACGTTTGCCGTCTGCGCCAGCTCAAGTGGAGACGCCTTCTCTCCCCTGGTTACTATTTCTCATCCCTATCTGGCCAAAATGCACCCTAAACCAGGCCAAACACTTAGACACTCCCCACTCTGGCTGAGCCGCCGCCCACTTATCAAACTTCATATTTACAAACTCCAGCCAGAGATATAGAGAGGGAAAAATGAAATATATACACGTGGAAAAATGTCTATAAAAAATGTGAATTAATTGGACAGAGATATGGCAGTAACAAAATAAAAAATAGTTGGAACTAGGAGGGAAATGAATGGAAAGTCTTCACAGTCACATTTACTATAATTATTAAAGTTTCTCTAAGTTAATATTATATTCTTTTAGCTTTACTCAAGCATTTTGAAATTTTCCCTGTGTCTCCAAACTTGCCTTATATTTCCTAAAGTCAAGTGCACTATGAACTCAAAAAATCGTGGAGCTAGTGGCCGGGGCAATGCGAAGTTCGGAGTCTGCACAAAAAAACTTCCGGCGCCGCGGGCCATTAGCTGAAGACCCTAGAGGCCACTTCAAGGCGCAGGGAGCCGAGTAAGAGATAGAGATAGGGAAATACACAGCCAGAGAAAGAGAGAGAAGCATAGAGAGTCCTGGGGAGACTGCGAAAAGTCAGCGACTTGATAATGATAATGAGTGAAAACGTTGATTATGCCAGCCAGAAATACTCCCCGATGATTGTTATGCAAAGGAGCGAAGGCAAATTAAATTGCTGAAACCCTTTCGAACATATTTTGTGCATTTAAAATATGCGTAAGTAGCGGGAGCAGAGGATGGGAGTCGAGTTGAGGCTGAAGTGCAAGTTGGCGTTGTCTTGAGCAAATGAAATCCTCGAGAGCCTGCCAAGTTAACAGACAGTCTGGGACCTGGCACTGGGGGGAGCCATCATTATAATGCCCATATTCAAGGCAAGACATCGGCAATAGTGTCTCAAGTAGAGAAAGGACTACATTTTGCCTGGCTGAATTTTCTTAATTACTTCCCCTCGTCACGTTTTTGACTGAAGCACTTGACTTTCTTCTCGCCTCGCATTTAACACTCAATTACACTTTGGGAATTTTCAATAATCATTTTCCATAACATTTCATCTTTGATTCTGCAAATGGAGAACGATGATTCACGCTTTCCCAGACAAATTTTATACAAATTGTTTTCTCTCTTTGGGCTGCAGTTTATTCCGCATTTTATTATGATTATCATCCAGCCAGGCGAGGCAGCGCATTTCGTATTTATGAGTTTTAAATTAAATGCAATCTCGAGGACGGCTCCCATTGCCTCTGGCTCCTCAAATATTTATTGATTTTTGTCAGAAATAGAAAAAGCCCCTGCCTCGTTTCCTTATTTGTTATGGCAAAAGGATAAGTTTTGGCCAGAGGCCTCTGACAATTTTTTGCAAAGCGGTTTAGTGGCCGAGGGGACTAGGGACTGGGGAAAATTGAGCAGGAAACGGGCAGAAGTTCGCCTTATTGAGCCTTCAATTTGGCCATGTCCTGGCGCAATGTTTGGCTTAAATATTTTATTTGCCAATGTACATCCCTTTTTCTGCCCGATAATGTTGCGTGTTCAATTGACAGACGAGTTGAATGAAGTTTTCAGGGGATGAACTCTATGGGTTAGTAGAAGATTAAATGCTCTAAGGGAAGGGGAATAAAATATGTAACAAATATATATTTTATAATGTTAATTGCATATTTATACTTACAAATGTAATTCCTTTTATATTAATATATTTATTTTTAAATTTCTTGTAACATTTCTCTTCACTTTTCCAAGTTACCCATCCGAGTTTATAGAGCATCGACCAAGAAATATATATTTTGCGCCTTTTCGTTGTCAGGCATTTGAACCTTCAGCGAGTTGTTGTCGCCAAATCCGAATGAACTTTCCCGGTAAATCCTCCTTTCATATATATAGCCACCGGGCCTGTCTGATTGTCTGTGCCCCGAAAGAACTCCAGAAGTGCCCCGCTCCTCCTCCTGTAAATATCCGGCAGAAGTGTTAACTTGTTTGGCCAAGATTTACAAGTCGCCGTCGCTGGCTCACCTTTTCCGATGGCGAACCCCGAGGCCTGCAACCTGGAGCTCGAATTCGGATTCAGATTGGGCTGACAAAGGCATAAATCGGTTTCTGGCAACTGACTTAAGCCCTCACTCACTCACTTTGATGTGCTGCCATATAGAGGGAGGAGTATAAAAGGTTTTCACGACTCCAAACATTGTTGTAATTTTCAATTTCTATCAGAAGAATCAGGTCTAGATAGCGAGAGTGACGAGACAGGACAGGGCGGGAGGACACCTTGGGAAAACCACTTAACCGCACTTAATGCCACAAACAATTTTACAATTTCAGCTCAACTGTCTGCCGAGTCCCGGTCTGTCCCTCTCCCGAAAATTCCCCACTTAAGTGCCTCGGTACATGGCTCTTTTTGCAGTCATTAAAGTTAATTGTGTATTCCAATGCTACAAGTGTAGGGAATTGTGCGGAAAACTGAGACAGGCAGCATTAATAGTGCAGAGAAAGAAAAGTATTAGTAAATTAGACTTATCTGTCTAGTATTTAAAGGGAAATATATTTTAAACATCTCCAAGACCTCCATAACTTGATATTTAATTTTACAACATTTATATAACCATTTGATATTTATTTATTGAGTTATCCCATTAATTAAGTAAAACTTTTTGACGTTACTAATAGATTTTCATGCCTTTAAAATTCTTTTTAGTGCTAAAAATACCTCTAAATTAGTGCAGAGAAATAAAAGTATTAATTAATTATATCTATCCATCTGGTATTTAAAGGGAAATATATTTTAAACATCTCCAAAGTTGATATTTAATTTTAAAAATTAAAAAATGTTATTTATGGAGTTAACCCATTAATTAAGTAAGACTTTTTGACTCTAATAATAGATTTTCATGCCTTTAAAATTCATCTTAGTGCTTAAATTACCTCTAAATTAGTGCAGAGAAAGAAAAGTATTAGTAAATTAGATCTATCCATCTAGTACTGAAAGGGAAATATATTTTAAACATCTCCACAGCCTCCACAAGCTGATATTTAATTTTAAAACATGTATATAACCATTTGATTTTATTCATTGTGTTATCCCATTAATTAAGTAAGACTTTTTCATGCCTATAAAATTCCTCTTTGTGTTAAATATTTTTTTCTTTGTGCAGACCTCACCTGCACTGCTTATGAGGTGGACATTTTTGCGGCTTGCCACCGGAAACTGAGCTCCTTAAATCCTTCGATTCCGTAAATTACAGCACGCCGCCCCTCGGCTCTCGCGCAAAAATATTTTTAATTAATAATAAGTTTTAAGTACGTTGGCATGGCTTCGCACACCTTAGTTGATGGCCGGGCCCCTCGTCTTCAGATTTTCCACCCCTCCTCAACTTTTGTGTAATTCAATGCCTTTGCCTTTGCCTCTCGTTAATATAATATTTTTGTTGTTGGTGTTGTTGTGCCAGGGCGTCTGTCTCATTTTCATTCTGTGAGTGTTTTTGTTGGCGCCCGGCGACGTCGTCTATTAATTAAATTAAAAAGTTCACAGCCAGCGTTGTCGTCGGCGCGAATGAGTGCTCGGCTCTGCTCCCCTTTCCCAGCTCCAACTCTCATCAACTCATCAGCATGCAAACTATGCAAAAAAAAAGGGAGAAATTGTAATAAAATTGAGAACAAGGGAATATCTTAAAATGGAAGGTCCTCAAAGTTGGAGAGGCTGCGAAGTTAGTTTGTGTAACAGTGTAATTAAGGACATGACTAATAAGATACATAGATAATAAACAAAAGCGAATTAAACTAAAGAAATTATTGGATAGCTGGGTTCACAGAATTCTTCAACTTTTAGTAGAGATTTTAAAGATTTCATCAAGGAAATTAAAAGATTGTTGTTGATATCCTTAAACCTTTATTAAACTCACAGAATCTATCTTACAGTAGATATTGTTGGTTTTAATTTAGGAAATTCTAAGATTACTTTTGAATAACCTTAAATCTTCCTTAGACCCACTCACCTTTAAGTAGAGATTTTAATGATTTCTTTAAGAAATTATTTGATTGCTCTTGTATTAAATCTTTATTTAACCTCACAGAATTCATCAACTTTAATTGGAGATTTCCTTTTCAAGGATTTCTTTAAGAAAAATATAAAATAGCTTGGATTAGATTTGAATTCCTATTTAACCTATGTTTTCTGCATATTAAAGGCTGAAGCCTATAAATAAATAATATTTTTGCAAAGCTCTTAAAGCCTTTAATATTTTGTATATAAATCGAAAATGAAGCAATGAAATATTAATAATATTTCTGGTTAATTATAAAGTTACTATTACCACGTTTACATTTAATAAATGTGTGATAACTATCAATTTAACCCACAACAAGGCTTTAATAACAGGAAATTAGTTAATTAAATATTTATATTTATAATAACAATAATAAAGTGACTTTTAATATGTTTTTTGCACCCAAGAGACACACAATTTCACAGCATCTTGTTGTCTCTCGCAGCTTAACATTCCAATGCATTACACATTTTTTGTCTGATGCCCTGAAATATGCAAATCATTTAAACAATTAACCAGGCCGTCTGGCCAACTGATTCAATTGAACTCGGCAGACTGATCAACCGCGAACCCTTTGCCCCATGAATCCAGTAGTTTAAAGTTAAGTTCATTGCTCGACGCCGGCCGATGTAACTCGTTTTTTATATCTTGTTTTGTTTTGCTTTTTGCTGGCGTTGTTTCCCTGGTTTTTTCACATTCCTCCCTACAATTATGCATTATTTACAAAAGTTAATTGCCGACGCGCAACAGCATTGTTCAACAAGGACCACGCCCCCCGTAGGAGGGCAATTAACAACATTATTGACTCTGTTCAGCAGATTGGCAGAAAGCGCCGGGGGCGGGGAAATGGCGGGGAAATTGGGTAAATGGGAGTACCCGCAGCGGCACTTTGAAATGCTAATGAAATTGCCTTTTAAAGCACAGAAAAAAATCCACATCGAAAGCAGCCGAAGAGTGTCCAAGCGGCAGTCCTGCGGCCCTCCTTTCTGTGCGCTTAATTGATAAATTGATTAAACTGCAGAAAAGCCTTAATTGCGCATGACCACATCGCACACACTCTTGAAATTTAACATTTAATTTGACTCGCCCTTCCTGTTCTGTGTTCTGAAATTGCAATTGCCATTTTCATTGTCCCAGAGCTAGCCGCTAATGCGAAGTATTTTGTCAGCATTTGAAGTGTCACATCAGCTCCAGGATTCAATTGGATTTGGCTCTGTCTGGTCCTCGCCGACTGCGGTGGCCAATTTGGAGGATAAATTACTGATTTCGTCTATTGTCTGCGCTGCATCAGTTGGTTACATTTTGGCCAGGACTGAGTTGGGGTTTAAGGCGGAAAAGGCACAGACAAAGGTTTCTTAAGAGCATAAACCATTTAGCTAATTCGTGTGTTTAGAGTTCTATAAACTACAGTAATACTATGCTTTAGAACTAGGTTTCTTTTATTTTATTAATGTAAAAACTTAGAACAACCTTCAATTATATTTCTGCATAAATAAAAGCTGGCCTAAAATAGCTTCTTTTTTTTTTAAGGATTTCCTATATTTCTCTTATAAGAAACCCTTTTTAAGTGATTTATTTTCTTGTTAAACTTCTGTATATTTTATTTTTTACTCCCCAACTTGTCTAATATTTTTTCTAGTGTTCAATCCATCAACCTTAAGGGGTAGGATTTATGATTTATTTTCTTGTCAAACTTCTGTATATTATATTTTATACTCCCCCAACTTGTCTAATATTTTTTGTAGTGTTCAATCCACCTTAAGGGGAAGGACTTATCGCATAAGACTGTGGAAAATTCGTCGGTCTTCCTTAACCATTTGATTACCCATTCGCTCGTCATAATCATCGAACGTATCCTTTCGATCCTGTTTTATGGTTATCTGTGCTTTGGAATCCCTTGCCAGCTCAACACTTTCTCAGTTTGGAACTTTTCGGACACTTTTTTTGGGGTTTAGTACCCGTTAAGTCCGAAGCGAATTCCTTGTGCCCAGAGGCGTAATAGGTCTCGCTCTCTTTCCATCAAAAATGGGTCCTCTCTCTTTCTGAACATCCTTGCAAAATTTATTGCATTTACCCGATGAAGTTCTCCCCAGTTTTTCTTCATTCTGCCGCGTCCTGGTGGCCTCTTCCTTTTGTGGTTTTGCTTTGATTTAATTTTGCCACTGTGGAAAGGTCCCTGTTTCTGCTGCTTCGCAACCCGTCTCCTTCGCAGGAGTCCCCTGCAATTTGCGGGCTTTGTTCAATTGGCTTTTCTGTTGTCCTGCCAATGTCCGAGTGCTCCGAGCTCTGAGCTGCGAGCTCCCAGTGTTCCGTGTTCTCGCAATGTCCTGTCACTCATGCGTCAGCGGTATTTGCTTGGGTGTTGGCTCTTAAATCACTAGGGGGTTTCGAAACTTCAAGAACTTTTAAAGTTTTGTGCCCCGAGACAATTTCTTCGGTTTTTAACCAACTGTATTCTTGAACATATACCAGAAAATGGAGAAGAGATTTTGAATAATAAATAATTATATAGTTTGCACAAAAAATATGAAACAAATCTAGTTATTTTTTGGTACTATATAATATATATACTTCTAATATCTTGTCCGCATCTGTTACATCCCTTGACTCTCTGGAAAAACCAAGGCAACTCCCTTTTGGTTTGTAGTTTATGTTCAACATATTTTATTGATTACATTTCCAGCTCCAACTCCTACGCCAACTCCAGCTCCGGCCACTTTTCCGGCGTGTTTTGGCACGACTTTATGAGATTTTCTCCCCCTCCTCGAATATATGATTTTTGGGGGCATTTCGCAATGCATTCTGGGGCCCCGGCGAGTCCTCAGTTGACTTGGCAAATAAATTGCTTATTTGTAGCGACAATTTGCGGTAATTTGTGATTTGTGGAGGGATGTGGGTGGTGGTGACATCATCCTTTATGTCGGGGGTGGTTTCCCTCGGGTTGCATATTTGCTGTGGCTATTAATTAAACATATTTGCCGCTTTGACGGCCCGAATATGGCTGGCCACAATTTATTTGGTCTTCTGCCAGATGATGACCATTAGTTTGAGTGAAAGGAATGCCGAATATACCAAGGAATTGATGAGAAATGGAGCTCCTAAGAGGATATGCCATCCATTGGCTCACTCTGACTCACTCTGCTTGATTACAATTTATTGACTGACTTTTGCCTGGGCAAGTCCTTCTGGGCTTTTCCCGCTACTCCTTTTGGCTGTCCTTAGCCACGCCCACTTGTATGCATATCGTTAGCAAATTGCAGGCTCACCAGGACACCCGAAAAAAGGATTTGCATGTGTGTTCGCGGGGTAAGCTAATATCCAGCCAATTTCCGTTGACTCTTTTTCGCGTTTTTGTGTGGATTTTTTCGGGGGATTCAGACCAGGTAAAGTCCTGGCCTTCTGCCGGCTTGTCCTGCCTTTTGTGTTTCCGTTTTGGAAATTGGAAGGCCCGCGTACCGCCTCTCCAGTGTCCTTTCGTGATTCCCCTGCCGCTTCAGTCGTCCTTTTCGCTGCTGCCATATAAATTTGTACAAAAGCTTAGGCAGTTTTTTGCGCCTTTGTTTGCTTGTAGCGTCGTCGGCGTTGCTGCCGCCTCATTTGCATATTCGGCACATTCGGAATACCCTCGCAATGTTTGCTCGAACACCCTCTAAAATCCTTTGACCCTCCCAAACCCCGTTCCCCTCGTTATTGGAGCTGTGTTTGTCCATGTTCTTGGGGCTTAGCAGCGTTTAAAGGGGTTTAATTCAAGGAAAAGTGACGGAAATATGATTAAAATTAAGCAACACTACTTTACATTTGTAAACAATATATAATATATTTTGGAATTTAATTAGATTTTATATAAATGAATATATATAAATTCGTAACTTATATATAAAGTTCCTACTTATTTCTATAACAAAATCACTGTGTCAATGTAATTTCCTCTCACTTCTGTGGATTTCTGTAGCTGGTCTTCAAGTTACCTTACCTTAAAGGAGATAGACACATTGCTTCTAATATTTTTTGCTCTTAAATTTAAAGTTTCTGATTATATTTGTCATATTTCAAGTATTTTTCCTGTGTGCAAAATTAATTGCATAAGCTGACCACTCCGGTTTTGAGAAAATGTAAACACTTCCATTCAAAAGTCAGAGACCGGGTCCTGTTTTACCCTCTCAGGACCACAGATCTGCGGTTTCTCAGCCACAGACCACAAAGAGCTTGGCATATTGACCCGAAAAAAGGGGGCAGGCCGACCGGTCGGTAGGTAGGCGTTGATTGGCATCCGAAAACCGAGCCTTTTCCGATGCGGAGTTAAACTGTCAAAGCTAATGGCCTGGAAGGGGCGAGGGGAACTGCAAACTGGAACAGAGACTCGAGTGGCAGCCACTTGGGCGTTTATGGATATTGACATCTCAATGGCCGGGCATTTAATTTAATTAGGCCAGAGCTGCCTGGAGAGAACTCGAACTAAACTGTGTATTTTGTGTATTTTGTGTACTTTGCAGCCATTTCCCGCGAAGATGGCGACGAGTCCACGCACCACCATCACCACCATCATCACCACCGAGGAGGGCATGGCGGGCACCACAACCACGGTAACAAAGTTCCATACAACGGCTACAATTCGGAGGAATACTTGGACCGCCTCGAACCGAATGGCAATATACCCGCTGACAAGACAAATTGCAGATATGGAGGTGAGTTTGGTAGTGAAAAACTATGAAAATATATCTTGGGTGTCAGAAAACTGGCCACATTTAAATTAGGCTTAAAGACCTGATATAAATTTAATAGACGGCAAGAAAAGACAAAGGTGAAGGCAATTGTTTCTAACGAAAAGAGTAACTGCATAACTAACTATACTAAATATAAAACTTCAACTAGTTGGGAAATATTCTAATGAAACTTTCCCTTAAACTTCAAGTTCTGCTTGAGTTCTCTACTCACAAACCCTGAGCGTTTTCGCCTTATTTAAGCCTCGAAAAGACTCATTCATAAGGCTTTTGCGTAATTTATCGCCCGCTTCAGCTATAATCTCTCATTTAAGCTGCCCCGCTCCTCCGGCGGCAGAACTAATTTAATGATAAGATGCCAGCAGCTCGCCTCCATCTCCCTCCGATTCGGCTGGGACTGACTGGCAATAATTTATGCCTCCATCTTGTGTGAGCAGCGTGTCTAATTATGGAAGCAAGTTCCATCTTCCCAGCTTTTCCCTGGTCTTCTAGTGCATCTGGGGAATTGCCAGACTTCGATCTCCTTTCGTGTAAAAATATGCCAAGCTACTTGTTCTATTTTTCAAATAAAAGATATTTTATAGTAACTTTTATCTATGGATAAATGATGACAATTAAATAGTCTTTATTCAGTGGCTTTAAACTGTTTTTTTAATAATATTTGTGAGCTTTTTAAATAATATTAAACTGATGTCTATCAAATTTAAATGTTAAATCGAAGTATTGGGACTTCAAACAATATATTACGAGTTGGAAATAAATCTTACTTATATGGAAATATATTTAAATACTAAATAATCTTAAATAGGTGCAAAATCTCTTGTCTTTTCTCTGTTTTTTCGTGTATTTCCTTTGTTTTTCCCTGTGTTGCCTCACTCTCCTCTGTAATTTATCAAATTTTTGTCTCATTTAGCTAATGCAAACAAGTTTCTGTTTGCTATTCTGTTCCGTTTCGCCATTTGAGCTTATCTTGGGGTGAAATTTCCCCGATAAGCGGGCTGCTCTGTCATCATTTCCTTGCCGCCCTGTTTTCTCATAATTGTAAATTGCAATTTTATGCAAACAATGGCAGAGATTCCGAAGACAGAGGAGGGACTCCAGAGCCCGAGGTAGCAGAAACTCGTTGACACTGCCACCGATGATAAGCCTGGCTGCGAGTGTAATGGCTTCATTTGTTGCTCCTTGTACTTGGAGCTGTTGCTCCTTGTGTTATTGTTTTCCTGGTAGGGGAGGCACTCAACTCGAATGCTCCTGCGAATAGTATCCTTTGTCTTTCGAATGCCTAGGCAATGTTTCGGAATCGGGCCATAAAACAGCGGAAATGAAAATATTAACAAGCGAATGCACACAGGCGGGCGGCGGGCGGCAGGCGGCAACAATAACTGGGAGAATTATTCATAGCCAAATGGAAATTGTGCATGCTCCATATATCTTTCCCGGGCTTTAAACTGACTGCCAATGCCATTACTGTTACTCCGCCGTGGAAAGGACCTTGCCTTGCCTCCATTTTCCCCTGACATTTTCTTGTTTTTTAACCCCTAGTGTCCCTAGAGGTTGTGTCGCCTGCTGACATTGAATTCCTTGGCTAGGTGGCATTTCTGCTGCTAGTTCGCCTTGGATTACTGTGGAACAAAGTGCTTAAACTATTCCTGTGAAAGGGAAATGCATTTAGAGAGGGCAGGGAAAGTGTTTACCGGCTGCCCTGACACGAATGTGGTAGGTTGTCAAGTATTTGCCGAGTTGCTGAGCAATTTTAAACGATTTTGTAAGCGACAGCAGAGTGTGCCGGCATTAAATAGGGCTTGGTTGTAATTGCTTAAAGGATATGCTCTTTATTCTGGGTCAAAGGTGCTCTGAGGTAACTATTATATCCTTGAGACGAAACACTTTACTTTTCTGGGTTGTATTAGCTGTAAAAAATAGTTTAAGAATTCATTTATTTATTAAATATTAAATTTAGTTAAAAAAAGCGTGAGAAAAGTGTGCCGGCATTAAATAGGGCTTGGTTGTAATTGCTTAAAGGATATACACTTTATTCTGGGTCAAAGGTGCTCTGAGGTAACTACAATATCCTTGAGACGAAACTTTTTACTTTTCTGGGTTATGTTGGCTCTAAATAAATATTATAAAAATATTTTAAGAATTCATGGAACTATTCATGTTAGTTTTTAGTTCAAAAGAAACGTCAGAAAAATATTAATAAGCGCACTCTTCTCTTAGCTAATTGTACTCGATGTTTGTAGCTAATTAAAGTAGAAATAACCCCATCATTATCACAGAAATATCGATGGCAACTTTTTAATTCTCTTATCTATTAAAATCAATTCAGTAAAGTTTTTTCTGGGCTGGCAGAGCCACCCTTGCCCGCCCCATCATAAAGTTATATAACGCACAATAAATTACAGAGTTGTGAAAGGAAGCAGAGAAAATTCCACGCAGTTAGCACAGCCAAACCACTTCCCCTTCGAATTTTCCAGGCCCCTCCCCATGCCATCGGGAAAAGCAATTTCAGTTTTTCATGCTGTTCCCATTTTTTGCTGTTCTGATTACATGATTTATAAGTTATCTTCAGCACTCAGCACAAAAACAACAAAGCAACGCTAAGGGGGAGCAAAAATATACAAGAGAGGATATGAACAATTTATGTTCAACGCTTTCGCAAAAGATTATTGTTTATATGCGCGAATTATGCGAACATCTCTGTGCGAAATTGTAAAAAACATATTGGCCAAAAGAATTCGCATAAAACTGTTTAAAAGCAACCCCAACATCCGGACAATGATTGTAAATCATGTTTAACAATTATGCGTGAAACATAAAAAGGTGGCCTGAATTTAATTTGCCACAGAAAAAGGAGGCTTGGTATTCGGCGATAAAGTGCGTGAAATTACGAGGCATTTTCCCGGCTTTTCAAGGTGGGTAATGCCACCTGTAAGCCACTTTCGTAGGAGAGCGAAGGGACCTCCTTATATAAACTCTAACCAACTTGCGCATAAATCCTTTTAACGCTTTATTTGGCTTCTGACGCGCTTTTTTACCGCCTTCTGCGGCGGCAGCCTCCGCTCGGCTTTTGTTTATTTTTATTTTATACTTTGACTCGCCGGATCCTGTGCGTTGTTTGTTTTTAATACCCTCTTCCTAAGGCCTCCTTTTAGCCACCCTTTCTTTTTTCCCAAGCTCCTTGGCCCGCCACTGTCTGTGATTTAAATTTATTGGCAAAATACTTAAAGTAAATCTTTTTGTTTCACTTTGCTGGGTGTGTACGTGCCTGGCGAGGGGTGGGTGTGTGCTTCCCTTTGTCTAAGCAACCCTTTGACAATTTTCGGCGGGTTTTTTATACCTTCGACGTCTATTAGGGGTCCTTCTTGCGGTTCATTTTAAAATTCTAACTGGCAGCCGCAACCGGAATCCCTGCACTGAATTTTCCCAACGCCTTGCGGTTGCGGTGGAGTCTTTCTTGTGGCTTTTCCGGAAGCACCCACCACCCACCACCCATTCACCCTTTAGCACCAGAAAGAACCCCAAAGCCCCAACCCTTCCCGAATCGCTGCAGTTTATTAGCGAAGCAAAAACATGTCGCCTTCGCTGACTTGTTTTTTCCGTCGCACTTGGAAATCGTTCTCTGTTTTAATGATTTAGTTTGGACTTCGTTTCGGGGAAAACCCTCCCGCTTTTCCTTTGGTTTTCTCCTTTTTTCTTTGATGTCCTCTTGCGTGAGACAATTTTTTTGGTGGGTTCTCTTGGTTTCTCGGTTGGGCTAATGAAGCGACTGATGCAATGACATGGAAAATTTGCGGTCCGCATTTTTCTCTCCGTTTGATTTTCCCCTTTCCCCCACCCCTTTTTTCCAGTGTTTTTCCAGCCACTACACCGCATTTGCATGACATCCAAGGAGAGAGTGTGCGAGAAAGGCTAGTGAAAGGAGTGTGGGCTCATCAAAGGGCAAAGGCTCCGTTTTTCAGCTTTGATAAATGGAAAGTTTGCTAATTGGCTTGTTTAAAAGAGCTGCCACAGTGGAAAACTGTGGCAAATGCACAAATATAACGACTCTTTGAGCTGCAAACTCAATTCATGAAATGTGGAAGCTGGATTTATGTCTTAATTAAATAAAATAGATCTTTGACATTAAGGGAATAATGTGGAGATGCTGCCAACTTGATAAGAGATTCACACCTCAGGGTTGCATTTTCAGCATTTATCGATAAAGTTTAAGTTCATATCATTTTTTTAAAAAGAAGCCAAGTATACATATTTAATTTAGGTATTGTTGGATTTTCTATTATTAACGACTCTTTGAGCTGCAAACTCAATTCATGAGATGTGGAAGCTGGATTTATGTCTTAATTAAATAAAAAAGATCTTTGACTTTAAAGGAATAATGTGGCGGTGCTGCCAACTTGATAAGAGATTCACACCTCAGGGTTGCATTTTCAGTATTTATCGATAAAGTTTAAATTCATAAAATTGTGTTAAAAGGAAGCAATCTAGATATATTTAATATAAGTATTGTTGGATTTTCTATTATTAACGACTCTTTGAGCTGCAAACTCAATTCATGAGATGTGGAAGCTGGATTTATGTCTTAATTAAATAAAAAAGATCTTTGACTTTAAAGGAATAATGTGGCGGTGCTGCCAACTTGATAAGAGATTCACACCTCAGGGTTGCATTTTCAGTATTTATCGATAAAGTTTAAATTCATAAAATTGTGTTAAAAGGAAGCAATCTAGATATATTTAATATAAGTATTGTTGGATTTTCTATTATTAACGACTCTTTGAGCTGCAAACTCAATTCATGAGATGTGGAAGCTGGATTTATGTCTTAATTAAATAAAATAGATCTTTGACTTTAAAGGAATAGTGTGGCGGTGCTGCCAACTTGATAAGAGATTCACACCTTAGGGTTGCATTTTCAGTATTTATCGATAAAGTTTAAATTCATATAATATTGTTAAAAGGAAACCAACTAAATATACTTAATTTATGTATTGTTGGACTTTCTATTATTAACAAAGTTGCTTGTTTAACCTTAAACCGAAATAAATTTAGCCAACAAAGGATCGTAAAAATGCTGATTCTCATTTATACCAATTTTTTACTAGCATCCCCCCAACTAATGCCATCAATTTTCTTGCCAAAAACTTTGTCTGCCCAACTAACCAAGCTGAAAGCTTTATAATAATCCAGAGTCAAGCCACGCCCCTCTAACTTTTGGCTTACCACTGGCAATTTTCACCATTGTCCCTGCTCCTTCTACAACTTCCATTTCTTTCCACTGTTATCCTTTTTTCTGTGTTTTGTTTGACGAGAAAGAAAAATTGTCCAGAAAATATCTTTTGACAATTCACCGCTTTATGCATACTAAGCTCATTATGGCCAACTTGGAGGCACAGAGAACATCCTTTTTATTCCGCTTTCGTCTTCTGGCCGTTCTTTATTATTATTCCTTTAACCAAAAGGGCGGGTCCTGGCAATGTATGGGAGAAAACTTTTTAATAGTGCCCAGTGCCCAGTGTACACCCCCCTCGGTTTGATGAGCATTTCTATTTTATTGCATCTTGCTGTGGCTAACAATGCCCCTTGGGCAAGTGCCACGCCCCCACCGCCGGGCAGAGAAAGTGGCACAATATTAAAATTCTGGCTTGTCATTATAAATTCCTTGGCCAACACCGCTGGATATAATAAAAATAATAATGGCTGCGAACCCACAAAGAAAAGGAATAGAATGGACAAGGGCTTTAAAAGGTTTTACTTCTTTAAGTTGTTAATGCGATGAAGGGTGCACTGTGAAAAATAGGAGTATATAAACTAAATGTATACATATACATATAAATAAATTGTGTTTCAGTAAATCTACAATTTAAATAATTAAAGGTAATCTAATCTATTCTAATGTTTTTCCACAATTATTTTATAAATGTGCAAAATAGCATTTAGAGTTTTTAATAAATTAGGAGAAGTGTTTGCATTTATAATAGATTTCGGTAGGCTAAACTCGACTCTGATCAAGAAATTTAACCATCAGGATTATTTTTATTATTATTATTAGCAGACATTGTCAAAATAAAATATAATGAAGTTCTGCATTCCCTAGAATTCCTAGAATTCCTTCCAGAATTTACCCTTTTTATTAATTTAACATTTCGAGGCTTGTAATACTGATATTTCTCTTTGTGTATCCCTGAGCGTATTATTATTAAGCGCTGATGGCTTGAGGGCACTGCCGTTGCAATCAGCACGCATTTTGACTGACAGCCGGAGTATCCATAACGTCATCGAAGGGCCTCGAGTCACGAGCCCCACGAAACTCCCCCGGAAAGCCGAATACCCAACCCCCACACAGAATTAGGATTCATAATACGACAAAGTGCTGGGAGGGGGTTGGGGGCTGCTCTGGCGTTGGCAATTGTAACTAAAGGTTGTCCTGTCTGATATCCCTGTAATACATTCACCCGTGTGTGTGTGAACTATAAGCAACTTGCAAATGCGGCGGCCCCCACACATGCATAGATACCAATAGGCACGCATTGCCATACATCTGTGTATTGGTCCACAGGGAGCGGCCAGGACCCCACTTCAATATCCTTGCACTGGCAGAAATCCTGGCAGCGAGGGAATCAGTATTAAGTAGGGGAATTTCCACTATATAACCTTGGTAACTACTCATTTTGGCCAGTACACTCGCCTGGCCAGTCCTTCCGCTCCAGGCTCGTCATATGCCTGTTCTGGCCTCCTGCCCAGATAACGTCCGTTATGTGTGTGCTGACTGTGACAGCCTTGGGGCACCGCCATGGCCCCTGCCAGGACGAGGCTTACCTTTGGCCCACGCATCTCATTCGGTCAGCGCCGGGCGGCGCTTCCTTCCTACTTCAAATTTTGATTGTCATTTACGTGACTCGAACTGTGTGGTTGTGTGTGAGTGGGCGAGTGTGTGTGTGTGCGTGAGAGTCCTTTTGAATGGAATTGCTGCAAATTATTCCCATTACGTTTTTGGAGGGCCGCATTTCAAGTTGATTGTCGTTTACATTTCGCAGAGAGCTGGGCTTAGCCTTCAAGCTTGCCTGATTGAGTTTCGCAATTGGACGGCGAGAGGAGAGGTCCTTTGGCTCTTCGGACGATTTGTAATGGGGCAATCAGGCTGTGTGTGCCCCATGATTTATGCGATAATGCTTATCGATCAACAATCGATTAGTTCAGCATTAAATGTGCGCATATTTTATGGTAGGTTGTGTGTTTCAAGCGATAATATAAGCAGATTTCCTTCGACACTTAATTTAGATATTATAGATCTTCTACTTGGTTTCATTAATTATAGATAATGTATTCAGATAGATAGTGCTACGAAGTAAATCCAAGAAGTACAATTTAAATTTCCTTTTTTACTTTACTTGCTAAAGAAACAATCAATTCATTATATATTTTATAATATAATATTTCAAGCTCCCCTTGAGCAAAAAATACTCCTAATTTGTTGTACACTTTAATAGTAAATAATATAGGAGATATCCTTTATGCCTATGATGTTTATCAGGCCTTGAAAAATATTTTCCGAGAGTGTTTCAAAGACCAACTACGATCCAAGACATAGGACTACCTTTAAAATTTCCAATTTTAAAATTTCTGAAGGGTATCTCCTGGCTATCCACTTTTCCCCATTGGATTCCCCGTGGATCAATCAGTGGCGTTCTATTGCACGGAGTACCTCCCTGAACTGAGGCCTATTTACTAACCAAACATCGCTCTTTTGAATTTTCCCGCCTTTGTAGATGGGAATTGTCTACTATGTGTGGGTGTCCTTTGTGGAGCCGCAGTACCAATCCCAATGGCAATCCTTGGTGTGCTATTGCCCAGCAATTCCGATCTATTTTTTCCCCATTTTCCTGGGCGATTCGTGCAGCGTGCAGAGCAAACAATGCGGCGTTTTCATATATATGACGGGACTTCAACGGGAGCATTGTGCATCCTTTTTTATCCGTAGTCAGTCTGACTGTCTGGATCGAATGACAAACAACGGATGATATATTGCAAAGGACCACGCCCGCCGCCTTTTGTTTGCCATGGCCGCAAATCGGTGGCCAATAACTCGGGCTGGAATCGGAGGGTATATCGACTCCATATCCACGCCTCGCTCGCGGCCTGTTTGCCGAGCAAACCTTTTCAAGTTAATTAAAAACGAAAGCCAGCACTGCCCAGGCAGCCAGCACTTTCAATTACTCAAGCAGCTCTCCATGGATCTTAATTTTTTTACGAGCGCCTGTATAAATATTATTATTGATAAATCCCTAGGTCGGGCCAAGGGCAGAGAATCCCATTTTATTGGTTATTAATATTGGCTGCAGTCTGACGCTGCTGCAACTGAAAAATAGATTGGATTCTGGTGGCTCTGCCCCCGTGAACTCTCCACCTTTTCCTGGCCAAACCTGGGCAAAAAGTGTGGGCAAAGAATCGCATTAGAAATCAATTCATTTCACTTCTATTGTGCAATTTCCGATACGTCTTAGGGAGTCTTCGTCTCTGGAAGAGAGCAAAAAAATGGCGAGTAAATAGACGACAAATTGAGGTTGTAAATCTTCTCTGATGGAGCATTTTGTGACAAATCAATTTGATAAAGGTTGGTCAGGACGAGTCCTTGCCCCGAATTAATCTGGCTTACGGGTAGGATAAGGAATAATAGGAGAAATTGGCTTTAACTTAAAAACTGGCAAAGAATAGGAGCATGGTTTAGCTTGGCGTGAAATCGGGTAATATTTTTAAGGCATTTCACTTCCTGTGCCCGTTCTAGATAATTCTTTTTTGGCCAAACTCTCACGCCGGCAACAATGTTGCATAATACCAGCGTTTAGTGTGAAATTTTCCACACCCCCTCGGCACTTTCCACGGCACTTCCACTTCCCCTTGCACGTTGTGGCACTTCTTTTGAAATTGCGCACATAAACTAATTCCGCATGCATGAAATGACTTTCATAGAAAAATGGCAAAATTGCACTGTGTGTGAGTGTCCTAGCCCTGGCCTGTTAGTCCTGTCTCCAGTTAATGCACTCGGAATTAATCCGATGTCATTGAAAATATTATAATTGGTCCAGGTAGAATATATTCTAGGCATTTGTTTATTTTTAGTATTTAATTTTTAATTATAATTGCGGGATAGCCATATAAACTTTACTTCCGGAAAGAGTTGGGAATTATAAAAACGATTTTCTTTTAAGAAATGGGAAACTATTATTCTTCCGAAAAAAGAGTTGGAAACTATAATACATATATTCTTTCGTAAAAGTAAGTTAGAAATTATAATACTTATATTATTCCCAAACAAAATTTATGAATTATAACACATGTATTCTTTCGGTAAATTAGTTGGGAATTATAATACTTGTATTCCTTCAAAAAAATTATTTGGGAATTATAATACTAGTTTTCTTCCGATAAGAAATGGTGAAATATATTTCTGATAGGTTTTTGGTTTTTTACTGTCATTTTGGGGACTTCCCTTTTTGAATTTATGCCTTCAGCTGGCTTTTCTCTGAGTGCACCTGTCCAGAGTTGCCACCAAACCGCGGCGCGACGCGTTGACATCCGTTAGGGTTAAGTTGCAAGTCGCTTTGCCGCTTCTGCCGCCCCGCTAATTGTGTCACAATGATGAGCATAATTTTCAGCGCTCGCGCACGCTTAGGCCAGGACAAAAGGGCGCAGGGAAGGACTCGCGGCAGACAGGAAATTAAGCATACGCCATGTGTGCCATGCCGCTAATTTTCCGTTAGTAATTTCATTTCATGCCAACGCTGCCGCCGACACTTTGAGGTGGCGCCAACCCTTTTGGCTTTCCGGTTTCTTTTTTGAGAAAAAGCCACTTTTGTGTCGGTTCTCGCTTTTAATTACCATCAACGTCAGTTTCGCCTGGCATTTCGGGTGCCTTCAGATTTTTACCCCAGCACTTTCCTTGGCCAATTTAAATGTCTTGGCCAAAGCGAACCCTTCTTCTTCAGCAGGCAAATATATTCTATGCTGTCATATGTTTTCCCCGAACTCTCTCTCTCCCTTGACATGATGATGAATGATGCGCCGCCAATTGTTTTCTGCTTCCCCGTTTTCTGTTTTTGTTTGCGAATTACAAACAAATGTCTAAGAGCTGAAGAATATATAAGTTGAAGCCTCCTACTCAGAGGAACAAAAGCAAACATTTTGACATGACAGGCAGCGGCACATCAGGCGGGGAATACTGGGAAAAAATAATTGCTGAATATCTAATAAATCAGGAAAATAAGAGAAGAAATATTTATAATATTTCTAACATGAAAAATTGATTTTTGAATTTATTTTGATGATGCGAAGTGAGTTTTTAAGTTACTTGAGTTTTCCCTCTTAATTATATAAGTTTCTCTGCCTCTAGATATTTAAAAGAGTTTTTCTTTGAGTGCACCATAAGTTCCCTATAAGCGCTAAGCGATTTCCTACTTTCCTTTTGTTTGTAAAGCGCGAATTTCGCCCTCATCCCCTGGAAGGGAAAATGGGAGTAAAGTAATTTGTACGTAATTTGTTAAGTAATACACACATTTCCTATGTGTGTGTTTGTCTGGCTGTCTCGCCAGGATGTGGCCTGCGGAAAAGTGGAAAAAGGAGGAGAGTTCGAACGAGGAAGGATTTGTGTTCGCCTTAATTACAAAACATCAAAGTGGTCGATGTCTGCCGCTGATGTCTTGAGCCTTTTGTGAGGGATTTGGCCATTGATGTGGCAAGCTCACGTCGAAGACTGGATCCAAGTGTTGAATCTGGCACATGTCCTGCTCACTAATAGAGTTCGCACACTCTCTCTCTGGGCGAAACCCTTGTCAAATTCCGGAGTGAGTAATGCAAACAAGGACGTTCAGTGTCAGCAATTAATAATTTGCCACAAAATGAAAATGAAAAGGGCCTGTACGTGTTTCGTTGGCCATTCTAGGTTTTTCTTTGCCCTCAGCTTAATTGGAAATTGGTTTTCCCCTCAACATCCATTGTTTTCTGCTCGGGTTTGAGTAATTAAACACACCGTCGGGTGACAAGTGTCTCCAGGAGTCCAGGAAATCCTTGAGCAACTATATACTCCGCTAATCCTCAGGCACAAATCAATTTAATGCTGCTCCACCATATTTTCTGCACTTTTCGGTGGGACTAAATAACAGTGTAATTGGAAGTGATGAACACCGGGGAAGCGATCCCAAATCCCGGGCACGCTCTCACGCCCAGAAACTAGAACAAGTCCCAGAAGTATAGCCGAAATCTCTAATCAAATGTCAATTCCTTATTCCATATAAATCGAAAGCACACACACGAGCAAGCAGAGAAGTGCGAGAAAAGGAATAAATACACAGGGCACTCTGCACAGAGAGAATTCAGTAGTTAAAAGATATTAAATCTTTACAGATAATAAAAGATGTTTGGCTACCTTCTAATATATAACTTAACATTCTATATTATTTTGCTATAAATACTTACTTAACTTTTCTTTTGTATAACTAAAAATACAAAGGAGAATTCATTAGCCAAAAAATATTAAATCTTTACTCATAATAAAAAATGTTTGACTAGCCTTTAATATATATTTTAATATTGCCTTAACATCCTGTATTATTTTAGTATAAATACTTACTTAACTTCTCTTTTGTATAACTTAAATACAAAGTAGATAGAGTTTCTAATTCAAGTCCTTATCTTTTCCTGGGTTATTGGCTCAGTGCACTTATCCCAGGAATAGAGTAAATCTTTTAACGACTTTTATGTGCTCGCTCGCTTACTCTCCACGTTTTGCTTGGCTTTTATTGTCCGCTTTCCTGACCAAGTCCAATGCGCTTGTGTATAAGCCATTAAATGTGCTTTCCTTTCGCTGGCTTGGCTTTCCTGTTTTCGGCCAATTATTACGCGCGATTTATGCTTTTATTTGTCAACAAGGTTCAGCGGGGGCAAAGGGGAAAGAACCGTCGTAAACATCGTAACCCACACACACCTAATTGATTGTAAATCATAAAATCAAAGCCATATTTTGATAAACTTGGCACCCGAGTGGACACAAACACAGCTTAGCTCGGGTTAAGGCATAAATAACTTTAAGATACATATATTTTATGTACTTTCTGCACTATCCCAACCGCTTTTCGCCCTTTGCACTTTTACACTTGCCAACCTTACTTAGTTATAGTTTTCCTGCTTCGCGAGAATGAAACTCTTTATAATTTAACCTTTTTCCCACCTTCTTTCCGTTTTGTTTTCTTTTTAGCACAAGAGTCTGCGATAAAAAATGATAATAACAAACCACAAGGTAAAAGCTTTTTATTATAATTCCCTTAGTATTACTTTGAACATCCTTATTTGCACACAGCAGCAGCAGCATGTCTCCTTTCTAGCTATTTTCACCCCTATTTTCACCCCTATTTCCACCCTTCCGCCACCGGAAATACGCCAGACTTTTAATAGTTTTCTTGGACAGCAGTTTAAATTGCCATATCTTGTGCGGCAAAGCTTTTAGAATGTCATTAAGATAGATGTCAAGCAGTCGGAGCTTGTTGTGCTCCCAGGACCCTCTATCCTTTGTCAATATGTATAGTTGCTAGGGGTTGGGGAGGACGAGTGCAGGCGACAGCCAAAAGTAATGACAAAACGCAGCGGGCCATCATTGTCATATTGTTAAATTGAGACATTTGCACAAGCCCATTGGCTTAGCGAGGGCTTCGAGGATTCTGGGATTCAAGGATGCAGCAGCTTGCAGGACCAAAAAGGTTGTCATCGCCGTAATTGAATTCTGGTCCGACCATAAATCTTGAATGCTAAACAAGGCTAACAACTCTTGTTCCTCCATATTTTAATATAAAGTTTTTGAAGGCTCCCAAAAATGTCATTTCAATTGCAGATGGAATGACAATTTATTGACAATTTAGGCTTACTTAATTGGCTTATCCTTGAGTTAAAGTTGGGAGTTGTGAGAGGAAAACAGTTAGGCAAGAAGCCAATCTTAAAACTAACAAAGGGGGAATAAATATTAATGCAGGGAACTTTGAAGAAATTGTGCTTTTGTAACAAGAACTTGATAAAATTTTATGCAATAAATAAGGGAACTTGTAATACTTAATTTTTAGAGAGCTCTTGCTTGAAGAAATGGAAAATGAATCCTTTAGCATATCAGAAAAAGCATTTAGGCATGTTTAAGTACAAGGAAAACCCCTCATCAAATATGAGTCTCTGCCAGAAACCTCTCCGAAATATCAAAGGACTTCGACCCTCCCAAAGTTGAGTAACAATTTAATTCCTCTTTAATCAGGCCTTTGCCAACCGTCTTTATGTTTGGGGGCCTGGAAATTGAAAACAAACATTTAAGGATGCAACACTGCATATCCTTTCGGCTAGAACCCCAAAAAACTCCCCTATTTTCAGCAGATTTTTGCCTTTCTGGTCTTCGGCGTGGCCCTCGTCCTCGTCGGCATTGTAATTGAATTCTACAACAACACAATAAATTTTAGGCACTAAACGGAAAAGCAATGACATTGGGGCTAGCAGGGAGTTGGGGCCAAAATACACAGGGAAAGGACCAGAGTTCGATGGTGGACTGCAGTAAAAAGAGAAAATTTAATTTCTGGCTTGAATAATAAATCACAAACATAAACAGCGAGTGTTGTGGGTGGAGAACGACGAGGGTTATAAGATGTCGCCTGATAAAACCCCATGGTTTTCCCGGGGAAAATTCGCCAGAAACTCTGGCAAACAATTTGGAGTCTCCTCTTGGTCCTCTTTTTTTGGCAATTTGGAATTCGCTGTCGATGGGCAGAGTTGCCATTGCACTTATCAAAATGCCATTTCCTGGCCAAGGCAAACCCTATAAATTCGGCAGGAAACGGAAGTGTCGAGTTTCGAGTGTCGCTTTATTAAATTTTTACGCAAATGCTCGACACGCGCATATGAATAACAATATATATATGTATATAGGTTTATACATGTGTGCTTATACTTACTATATATAAAAAAAAAAGAGAAGGCTCGTTCCCCATCCAATCCTTATGCAAATGAAAAGTAACAACTTTTATGTGCACATTTTTTATGGGGTTTTCCCATTTGTGTGTATGTTTTTTTTTTATTTTCGTGGCGCACACTACAAAAGGGGCGTGGCAGCTGACCCACTCAGCATTATGCAACAAGCCGCTGTGATTCCGCTTGTTTTTCTTATTTTTTATGACATTTCTGCAACCTCCAGACAGGCCCCAGAGACATAAATATTGTTGCAAAGCCAAAAACAAATAGCAAACAGAAATTACAATAATATGCAATAATGCAAAAGGACAACAGGGGACGAGAGTGGGGGATGAACAAATAAGGTGCACTGCAAGGAAATTAGTGGAGGTCAATATATACAAGGTCAAGGGATTTCCGGCTGCTCTATCCTTTCGATTTAAGACATTTTCTATTGCCTAAAAGTATATTCATTGGTGAATTAAATTAAATAATGACATTTGAATAAATATGAATATAATTAAAGCATTTAATTAATGAAATAAAATATGAAACCTAAGTTTTAAAGGCTTCACTACTCTTAAACAACTTTACCAAGCAATTCTTTGTAGCTTAAAGTCAAGAAATAATATTTATAAAATCATTAAGAGTATATAGTGGACATTTTTAAGCACCCTGTTATTTTCCGAGTGCAATAGTAAGGATGAGGAAAAGGACACACTCTCCCCTGGCACACTCACTTGGTATTTGTCCCATGTGTGCGTGGCTTTAAGTCAGCGGGAGGACGTGACATCCTTGCATAGCATTTGCATAACTATATCAACATGGGAGAGAGCGAGCCTGGCCGAAGGACGAGCCAGCGGAGGAGGCCAGACATCAGCGACAGCTCAGCCTCCTCCTCCGCTTCCTCCTCCAGGACTCCCGGTGCTATTTTTATGCCTTTTTTTCCTGCGAGTGCTCTCCGCCTGATGCGCTTGCATAATTTCCATTGTTTTCATTTTCCAGCGAATTTCCCCGCATCTTATCTCCTTTCATTTTAGTTTTCGCCGCATTTTATTTTTTCGGTGACAGCTTCCTGTACTGATTTCTGTTTGCATTCCAAGATTTCCGCGTCACAGATTTTTCACATTTATATCCTGCCTTTTTCGGTTATGTGTGTGTAAGGGAAATGCAATAAAACTTTATACGGAGGCGTTGAAGGGGAAACATAATATCAGCGCGGAGGCCAGCCCGCGAGGGTGATAAAAAAGAGTTGAGTGGAGAATGGAATACTAAATAAGTTTACTGGGGAAAAGGTAACGAAGGCAGGAGCAACGTCAGCCAGATAAAGCCAAAGTGTGTCACGGTGAGATAAGGAAAGGAGAGGGGCTTCTGCCCAAAAGAAACAGATTTAATAACTTGAATATTCATACACTTTTTAAATTACAGGAGCCAGGAAAAGCTTTAATTTTCAGAGTCTTTTAAGGTATTTCTGCTTTCAATATTCAATGAGTAACCGAGGGACAAGCCTATGATGCTTGTAATGTTTCACAAAACTAAGTCCTTCTCGATTTTAGTCATTTCTTAAATGCAATATTTGCAGTACAAGTAATATAGAATATACAGAATATACACCTCTAGGCTCCATTTACCATTTTCATGCTGCAATTCCCTACAACATATCAATTGATCAACCTAAACATATAATATATCAGGGGAAAGCTTTGATTTTCAGAGATCTATAAGGTATTTTTGCTTTAAATATTTAATGAGTAACAAGCAAAGTCCTCCTCGATTTTTGTAATTTCTTAAATGAAATATTTGCAGTGCGAGTAATAAGATTAAGCACCGGAAGATAGCTGTGCCAGAATACACACCCCTAGGCTCCCTTGGCCATTTTCATGCTCCAATTCCCCACAACAGCTCAATCGATATCTATATGTGTGTAGTCCAAACATCGTAATAGAAATAATAATAATCGTTTTGATGACCCGAAAAGGGCCCTGCCAAAAAATGGCTACACTTTCGAATCGCCACTCTCATATATCCAATTATCGTTGCCAAAAAGCAGCTATAGCTGCTGGCTGACATTTGCTGGCCGCTCTTGGCACCCGCCCCCAGACATTCCCTATTCAGTTTTATAACTTTCCAATGCCCTTTCCCCTTTCCCCTTTCGGCGTTTGTCGGCGCTCATTTTCCAATTTTACAGGCACTTTTCCCTCGATGATGCTCAGTCAATTTTTGCAAATCAAATGCTTTTGCCATCGTTTGTTGCTATTCCTTCGTCGCCGGTTGGCTGATTTGCCAGGACGAAGGAGACGACGACGCCAAATGCCATTCCACTCGAGCGGCTAGACAAGAGATGAGGGATGTGGAGGCTGCCGGAGGGGGCGGGCGAGCATTTTGCGATATATATTCGTCTTTATTGAAGTTTTTCTTTTATTTGGCTCATTTATGGCACATATTGCGCATTTAATCGCTGTCAGGATGCGGGCATAAGGAAGCTAAGGATGTGTGGAGGATGCACTGGGAAAAATGGGAGATATCTAGGAAAATTTATTAGAAAATTAAGTGTAAAATATACTTAAAAGTATAAATATTGCAGGCTAGTCAGGCACAGTTTTTAAAATAAATATCATTACTTAATAATATAAAGCAAGTAATATTTATATTATTTGCTTTATTTAATACAAGTATTTTTTACTTTTTTTTAGAGGAATATTTCAAGTTCTTGACTTTATATCGCTATAAAGACTTTTCTCTCAATGCCAAGACTTTTCCGGATCATCTTTCAGCGGCTGCTCGTCAGCTTTTCCCCCGGAAAATCCACACCCTGGCACATCTCCTCTATCGCTCTCTGCGGGCCGCTCAAAGTTTTCTTTTCTACAATCAGCTGCTGTTGAATTTTTAATTTTTATGTTAGTAATTTTTCAAGCATTCCGCAGGAATAAAAAAGCGGAGGCAACTCTTGCCGGAAGAACATCTTGCCGGCGAATATTAAATTTTTTATGATACGGCGCGGGAGGCAGAAGAAATAAGTGAAAAATACAGTAGGAGCTCTCAGTGAATGGGAAACATGTTGCGAATTCCAAAGTGGAAAATATTCATGCGATATTTGCCATTCATTTTAGTGTTAGTGGGGGTCTTATGTGTTATGTGTGTCTTTGGGTCTTACCCAAAAAAGAACAACATAAAGACGAAGTTTCAATCTTAAAGCGCAAGTTCTCCTATCCCATCCAATCTGCTCTCGCAGCCGGGCAATTTACGAGGGAAGCTGCAACTTTGTTATATAAATATTTCAAACGCAAGCAGATGCTGCTGGCTGCACCTGGGTTTTCCTAGCTGGCCCCCCGCCCCGCCCGGAAAAGTCAGTCACGGTTAGCGGGGCAAACTGCACAACTGGGGAAAAGCAAATATAATTTAAAATGTAATTAGTGCTCAAATAGAAAACCAGACAAACAGAGAACACTCTCGGTGGGCGTGAGCCCTCAGAGTGAACAGTGGCACGCTCTTAAATATTTTTTACATTAAGAAGCTATTTTGAGGGGAAATAAATCAGCCATTACCTCTTGATAATTTATTAACTTGCATTAAAAAAGTCTCTCCCTATAAAAGCATATTAAATAACAGAATAGAATACTATTTTAGTATATTTTGATAATTTAAATATATACTTAAGGTGTAGGAACCAGATGACATTTTTTTTTAAAATATATCTCTCCTTAAAATACAAAACTTGCTTGATTACCTTGAATCAAACTTTATTTCCGGCCCAAAAATGTTGGAAAGGCCACACTGTGGGGGACTTTGCACCCGCAAAGTCAATGAATGAAGAAGTATTGCCAGCAGGTTACTAGGTGACCCAGTCCCAGCCTTCCGAACCCTGGCCAGGTAGCACACACAGCTCTTGGCTCATAGCTCACCTGTTTCGCCTGCAAAACTTTGTCCTAGACCAACTTTCGGCAGCTACTGCTGCTGCTACTGCTGCTGCGGTGGCTTTTGAAACATTTTATTATAACGACTCGGGGTAAACATCGGTAGATTTACCTGCCGGCAGCTGTTTTCAGAGCTGGAATTTCCACCCATTCAGTCGGCCATTTCAAGGTTTGCCAAACTCGATTTATTTCGGCCGAAAGACGGTGCCGCGCTCTCGAAATCCTTCATTATATTGATGATGTGCATAATGAGTCCTGGCTCTGAGGCTGCGAATTGCTTTCCTCATTTCTGCACCTTTTTTCGTGCTCATTATGCAGGGAAATGGGAATTTGTGGAGTCCATTCAGCAATTATTTTCCTACGCTGACAGAAAGAAAACAAGTATTCATTAAGAAAATATATAAAAGGAGGGAATGCGTAGTTGAAGGGCGAAACTTTAAATTACTTGTCAAATATATATAAGAAAAGCTCTGAAACTATTCAATGTTTTAATTTGAAATAAAGACTCTAGGTTCCAGTAAAAGCCTAATTTTTTACAACTCAATTTACTTAAATGCAAAACTGTGTTTGCTGCCTAAGCTGTTACTTAAATAAGATTTAAATACCCGGAGCTTAGATGGCCTTTTTTAAGCCAGTGTACCTGGCCAAGGTGTAGTCCCGGGTAGTAGTCCTTTGGGCCGCTTTTATCCACTTGTCTGGGCTCACTCGGTGGTTGTTGTCGGGGCCACTAATTTGGTTTTTAAGTGGGCCTGTGCTCCGACGACTGCTCATTAAGCGGCTTTTCCTTTGCCGGCGGAGCGGCCTTTGCATTTGCCTTTGGCCTTTTGGCCCTTTTCTCACCTGTTTTGCTTTGTTTTGGGCCAGCTACTCAAGTATTCCCTTTCCGCTCTGTTTTTTATTTTCTCTCGCAGACTGGCGCAGCACGGACAGCACCGACCACCACGATCGCGTCCAGAGACAACTGTCCGTGTCCTCCGACAGCAAGCTGCTGGACGACGACATCCGGGAGGAGATGAAGTACCATTCGCACGTGGTCATGCGTCCCAAGAAGCCGCCCAGACCCAAGTCCGAGGTCTTCCTTAACAAGCAGGATCCGCATCCGCGACGCAAACGATTCAGTGCATTTGGTGTAAGTAGAGGCGGGAATTTACTCCTGTAATCCGCAGTTTTATCGTTGCTTTTGTCGGCTAAGTGGGTTGATACCTGGCTCTTGGATTATTTACCACCGTTTAGTTGAGTTTTTAAATTAAAGTAGAGATTTTATTCAGAGTTTAAAAGCAGGAGAACCAATAATTTATTTACATTTTATATCAAAGAGCAATAATTAGATGGTATAAAAAATATTTACATGTAAATGCTTTTTTTTTTAAAAAGGTCTTCCTTATTAATCAATATTATTTTCTTTGAATAAGTCCCTTTACAAGGATTATTCCTTTACCACCAAGCCACCCTGAAGGTCCCACTTTCATTGCATACTTGAGTGCGCACTGAGTGTCGCTCTTGCCGCACTCATAATTCCCAACTGCTTCTAGCCTTGCCTGCATGGAGTGCGCCCAGCAGCGACCGGTTCAGTATTGAAAATTTTAATTCTCTTTGAAATTTGTCTTGGTGGGACCCTTTGTCTAGGCATTGAGTGTTCCCGTTAATAAATAAATTCCACGTTTAACTAGAAATTTAACTATAAAAGTAAAGAAAGATAAAACTATAGCTATAAGATATATATAAATATATATATGCAGATAATCAAACAAGAAACGTTCTTCATGTCTTAGAAATAACTCTTTTAGCTTAATAAATTGAAAATTAAGTTAGTATTCTCTACTTCCCACACATGTATAATTGCCAGTTATTAAACAAGGACTTCATCTTAATTTTAAAACTAAATACACCTTTATTAGGCACTATTAAATTAAAAAAGCGACGCCTGCCATTTCTACGGCCTATAAAAGAACTTAAAGACCTTATAGAATATTCTGCAACATACTTTCGGGATCGAGAATGAATTTAATATCCGGCAAAGTAAAAGTTGCAACAAATATTTACGCTTCTCGTGGTAAAGCAAACATTATATTAAGTAATTAAATTAAGAGAGCCAAACAATATAGCCAACATGTGCTTTTCGCGTTATTAAAAGGGCAGAGTGAGCAACCATTTGCCGCTGATTACATCACCATCGTGCTAATGTAATGCCAACTAACTTTTCGCTTAATTAATTAACCAACACGATACACTTTTCACTCAACTCCACTTGTTTGTTCTGCTTTTTTCTACTTTTTTCTACATTTTTCTGGAATAAATCCCCACAGGGCGACTCCCCATTTGGCAAGCAGGAGGCCTACGTGAAACTGGAGCCACTGGGCGAGGGCTCCTATGCGACAGTCTACAAAGGATTCAGCAAGTGAGTATTACCGAACCGTGTACCGTATGTAGACCGCACCCATTGTCCCCATAAATATCCCCAAAAAAGGGGGTTGCCGTGTCACTGGGTTAAATAAAAAATTATGGCGCTCAGCTTGATTCCCAGGCTTCTCTCTGATGGACCCCGATCAAAATGGATTTCCCTTTTTAAGCCAACCCAAAAAAAAAAAAGAAAGAAAATGCTAAAAAATGTGTGTCGTCATTTCGCCTTGATTTATTCGCTAGTTTCCCTCTCGGGCTGCATCCTCCGGAGCTGCGTTGCTCCCTTTTCGGCTGAAATTTCCTTGTCCCCGTTGGCAGACTCATTACCAGGACCAGGACCATGCAAATGTGGCTATCAATCACGAGCAGGAGGAGCGGGGACGTGCACGGCCCGGGAATGGGGCTATGTGGGTCACCCGGAGAGAGATTGCAGCAGGAGCTTCCCCCTGGCCGGGCTCCTTCCTTCCTTTTCCTTTGTGTCCAATTGTTTAGTTGGCCTAACTCCGCACTGGGATAAATTTAAGGAGGAAACTCCGGGAAAAAGCTTTAAAAATTAACAATATATTTATAAAAGGCCTCTTAACAGATTGATTGAGCAGGAAAATTGTGAAAAATCTACCATAGAATCTCTGCCTGAAATTGTATGATTTATTTAGCTAAATCTTAACTGTTAGTCTCAGTGCAGGGTCACGCACTTTTCAGTAATGTTGCCCCACAATTGAGTTGACTTCCTTGGGCTTTCCACCTCCTGCTTCCCTTGTCTGCTTTCTAAAAACTCCCTCCTGGAAAACATGGCAGTACAAAATGCTGGCTCATTTGCGCCTCGCCTGGCACTGATTTCAGTTGTTTAAGAAGGAGCCAGAGTGGTAAATGGAGTTGGCGTTGGGCGATCAGGTATGGGGGTCCTGCCTTCATAATTTGACAAATGGGCCTGGAAAAAAGAGATGGAGAAGGAGAAATCGGGGGAAGGCAGCTTCGTCACCTTTTTGACAGGACTCAAAGCGCTGCTGTCCCTCGTATCCGATGATAGATGCGCCCCGAGACTCCCCTTTTGCCGGCTGTCACAAGCACTTGCCCCCCTGTTTAGCCAGCCCATTTTCCAGGTCCCAACTCCTTGTTTTCCTGCTGCCTCCTTCCCAAGAAACGCTTCATCTTGGTTCTGCCTTTTGTTTTTGATTTATTTGACAATCATTTGCTTTGGTGTTCGGCCTGAACTTCTGCCTGTAACAATGGGCATTACGTGAAAAACGAACAAAGTTGTTTTGGGGCTACTGCTCATAGTTTTCCCAGCGCTTTCCCAGCATTTCCCTGCCTTCAGCCTCTCCTTAATTTGCTATGCACGACGGCGCTTACATGCGAAATGAGTTCCAATTAGCTTTTGTTTATATGAAATGCAATTAATTCGCTCTAATTTATCTGCCAAAATGGAAATGTGACCCCGCCGCCGTCGTCCTGGCCTGGATTCTTAGGTCCTAGCTAGGCCTTTGTCTTTACTCCACTTATTTTGTGTGCCTTTCGGGGCATTCAAATGGGAATTTGGGTCACTCTCCCTTCAAGATTTATGCTTCCTCTCGTTCAGGGCGACTTTTGCTGCTTTTTTTGCCTTCCCCGGAATAAATCCCGCTCTGTTTGTCAATTGTAAAAGATTTCATGAATGATTTCACTTCTATTTGACTTTCGTTTTCCCTGGCCCTGGCCGGGCTTTCTTTGTATTTGTGTTCTCCTTTTGCTCCTGTGACTATTTTCCTACCTTTGCAAACAACAATAAGAGGCCAGAAGTGAGAGTCCTTCGAGCAGAAAGTCAAGTTGCTGCTGATTAGCATTTAGTAGGTCAGCTGTCGCCAGGGCAGGACCAAAAGGACAACGCCGAACTTCGATTGCGGAAAACTTTTCCTCAACTTGTGATGGCGCACGCAATTTTCGGTTTATGCTTAACCAAATCGTATTATTTTAACATTAACAAGACAAAGTTTCTGCCTCATCCGGGAAATCCTCAAGTCTGCCTCCTTCTTGGCACTTGAAAATTATCTAGGAATTCTCTTGCATTTTTCATGGGAAAATCTGCGAGGCTGGCAGCTGTTTTTCGCCAGGATATAAGCTTTTTAGGTGCAGGTTTATTAACCGAGAGGAGTGTGTGTGCGTGTTTTTGAATACATTTTGATATGACATAAAAGGTTTAATTCGACGCTTCTGGGAAGATATTCCCAGGAAATAGGAAATGTCTGTGGATTTTTACGGCTGCGATAAAAAGTTTAGGGTATTTCGGATACATATCTGGCAGAAATTTACGAGGTTGCTCGACAAATTGATACGCTTGAGCTGCACCCATCATCATCATTAACCCTCGCCTGGCCAATTAGTTCGCCCCCAAAAGAGTCCTCCGCTGACTTTGACATATTCGCGTCGAGTGACATCTTTATTCGCGCTGCTTGAGCCACAAAAAGCCAAGGAAACTTTCGTAAATTCCCCCTGACTCTGGCAATCTGCTCTTAAAGTCAACTACTTTATGGTTACATTTCTGCTGCTCTTCGCTGGGTTTTTTTTTCTTTCTTTGGAGGAAGACTTCTGTGGGTTTGCCTTGCCAATTAGAATGTTGCCTTGGCAATGGCGAAGAAAGCCGCATAAATTGCCAGCGTCTGTGCGGCAGTGTCAAATAATTTAACCTAATTTGACACTTCAAATATCCTCGACGGCGGTGTCCTCGGTAGCCCGCGTTCTATGTGTCCTCCGATCAGTGTTGGCGGGCTTCCGAGTGAAACGGAGGATATGTGTTCTAAAAATCTATTTTTAACCAAGGAATACCAAAGCAGTTCCATCATTTGAAAGGGCTTTATGAAGAAGGTTAAAAATTGGTTAAAAATACCATGATACTTATCTCAAATAAATAGTTCAATGATTAAGTCCTTTAATTTATTCTTAATAGAACCCTAAATCCAATTTCTTTATGCTTTAGAATATCAAGAAATATGACATCTATATAATAAAGAGCCCTAAAAATCATGAACTTGTATGAGACACCGAGTTACTGCCAATTTCATCTGCAAAAAATCCAAACCCACATCACTGGCCCCATGCAGTATCCTCTCTCTGTGCTCTGCTCTGCTATGCTGTGTGTCCTGTGGCCTGTCCCTTATCCTAATTTAAGTGTTTGCCGTACATTTCCCTGCGTGTTGGGTCGTTATGTCTGTTTAATATACAAAGGCCCCTGCCCCGGATGTCCTGACGTTCATTTGGGGCGATGTTGTCCCTACCACAAATTGTGAACCTAATTCTTAGTTGCCTCCGCTGCCGGGGTGGCAGCTGTGCAATTGTTGTGTTTTGTTCGGACATTCCTCGGCAGAGGCTGTGGCCGTGCCTCTGGTATTTATTTTATTAATTTTCCTTCCCCCTCCCCGACAGATTAACCTACCAGCGGGTGGCGCTGAAGGAGATCCGGCTGCAGGAGGAGGAGGGCGCTCCCTTCACCGCCATTCGCGAGGCCTCGCTGCTGAAAGAACTGAAACACAGCAACATCGTCACGCTGCACGACATTGTCCACACGCGTGAGACGCTGACCTTTGTCTTTGAATATGTGGTGAGTGCTTGAAGGATATATCTATGAATATATAGTAAGAGATCGAAAGAGCGAGGGTTCTAGCTTAAAAACAAGGTCAATAATGATGCAGTGTTATGACCCTCTCTATTAGAACCCCTCGATCTCTAACATGTATTTTAACACATTTTCAATGCACATACTAATTTCCTACTCTCTTTATAGAATACGGATCTGTCGCAATACATGGAGAAGCATCCGGGCGGCCTGGACCATCGCAATGTGCGCCTGTTCCTCTTCCAGCTGCTGCGCGGACTCTCCTACTGCCACAAGCGGCGTGTCCTGCACCGCGACGTGAAGCCGCAGAACCTGCTCATCAGCGACTGCGGCGAACTGAAGCTGGCTGACTTCGGCTTGGCCCGGGCCAAGAGCGTGCCCAGCCACACCTATTCGCACGAGGTGGTCACGTTATGGTACCGCCCACCAGGTGGGTGTCCTAGGATAAGAGGGTTTGTGTAGAGGAACTTTAAAGAGGGATTTTATTTGCAGAAAATTGTAACTTCAAGGGTTTTGTTGATTTTTCTTCTGCTTAGGTTTGTTTTTTCTTTGGAATGAGTACTTAATCTTGACATATACCGAAAACAACCATAATTAACGTAGAGATATAAATTTCCATTATTTCAATAGGCCTTGTGCCCAATTAAGTGCATTTTCTGATATGCACTTCGTTAGTTCTCGTTGATTTATGCCATTTAAGCTGAAAGCCTTCCCGTGTAAGCTTTTTATAGTGAAAAAAGCCAGCTAATCTGCTTCCAAAAAGCGCAAACAATTTGCAGTTTGAGGCTTAGTCGAAGCCAAAGCGAAAGCCGAACGAACCAATTTGAAAATCGCATTAAGCTATTTCGTTTGTTTTCCGCACTTCCCGGCACCCAGAGCCCAGATCCCAGAGCCGAGGAATGGCAATTAACTGGCGCCATACAGGCTGAAAATTGTTCATTTAGCAGCCGAGCTTGAAGCGGGATTAAATTAATGCCCACTAAGCTCCTCCGCCTCCTTTTCTCCCCTTTGACAATGGGTAAACAATTCATTCTGCCTGGCCAAGATTTTTCCATCAATTTGGCGAGCCAGCCAAGGCAAAGTGGAAAACTAAAACCAGAGGCGTGCAGGGGAGACAGAGAGCGAACAAAGTTAATTTTTTCTAATATGCAATCCCCTTGGCATAAACACTTTGTGTCTGCGGAATACCTGAGCTCAGGAGCTCCTGCTCCTGCTCCGAAGCTGACCCCTGGGCGCCATCAACGTCAGTTGGGGATAGTTCGGAAGCATGTTAAACAAATTTAATCTGCACTTCTGGCCAGCCAAAGCGGAAGCGGAAGCATGCAAAAAAGCCAAAGAGCCAGGCGGCAGCAGGAGCAGGATGGGGATGGGAATGGAGATGAGGATGTGGTTGCCATGGGCAACCTGTCTCCTGTCGCCACCTGCTCTTATAATGTGTGTTTGTTTTATGGCCAAGTAGATGCATGTCTGAGGGGTTTTTAGGAGTTTCTTTTATGTGTTTGTGTTAAATATATGATTCAACGTATTAAAATTAATTTAGTAAGATAAAAACTCCAATTTGGGGAGTATTTACATTCATTTAAAATTGTTTCTTGTCGGGTATGATTTAATCTAACGATTTTGTTAGTTAAAAGTGAAGATTTCTTCTAGAATTTTACCCTCAAAAGGACTTATGTTTATTTTTCTACCCGTATAGCTTAAAAACCCTCCTAGAAATCGCTTTCTGCCACATCCCTGAGTGTGTGTTTATAGACTGACCTAAACTTTGTTTAGCAGCTGGCCAAAGAGCGGCAACAAAGATAAGCGCTAAGGTGGCCCGGGAGCAACTCGGGAAGTGCACAGAGCTATCTCTTCCTCTGGGAAACGCCTCTCCTTCCTTCTCTCCCCCTTATTTATTTAAAATTGCAATTTATTTTGCAAGAAAACAAACTAAGTTGCATTTACTTAGCCAAGTTTCTGTGTGTGTTCCTTTTTTTGCAGATGTCCTGCTGGGCAGCACCGAGTACTCGACCTCGCTGGACATGTGGGGCGTGGGCTGCATCTTCGTGGAGATGGTTACCGGGATGCCAACGTTCCCGGGCATACGTGATACCTACGATCAGCTGGATAAGATATTCAAATTGCTGGGCACGCCCACCGAGGACACGTGGCCGGGTGTGACCCACTTTCCCGGCTACAAGCCGCACAAGTTGGGTGAGTAATTGCCCCGACCCGGGGTGATCCGAGTTAATTATAACTTAACAAGGGGGTACTTATTAATTGGCCTAGATTATCGCAAGCCATGAACTATATATATCATTTCCATCAACTTCTTTGATACATGGCAACGTTAAGTTGTCCACTTGGCCGTCAATACGTTTTCTAAGTCAGATAGTGTGCCAGTTATAGAGTTTTCTGCTTGAAACTTTTCAACTAGCTTCTTTTAATTGCAGTTAGTCTATAAGTGAAGGACATTATCTACCTCTACTTATAGACTAACTGGAAGAATATAATTTATATCTACCATAAGAACTATGTACTACATTTTCCTTACATCAATATTTCGTTAGATTTCTGAAGCAAGAGTTTAAAGTAAGATTGTACTAATATAACCCCAATCCAGGGTACTCCCTGCTTCGGTTCTCCTAAGCTTATCCCCAGCTTTAACATATTTTGTAAACATCTTCGCCCCATCATCATTTCGGCAGGTTTCTATCGACCGCGGAAACTGGGTCACAACTTCCCACGGCTGTACGACATCATCGAGGGCGAGACGATAGCGAACGGCTTCCTGCAACTGAATCCGGAGCAGCGTTTGGGCGCCGATGATGCACTGCAGCACCCGTACTTTGCGCAGTTGCCAAAGAAACTCTACGAATTGCCAGACGGTGAGTGGAATTAATGCATTAAACATTTACGCCGAGGCAAGACTGGCCAAAAGTGCGGGCCAACTTTAGCGCATTGTCTTTGTGGCTGGGGAAGAAAACCAATTAACAAAAGGCAAAAAACCAAAGCAGAGAGGGCCGGGCAAAAAAGGATGAACTGAAATGTTTGCTCAAAGTTGGCGGCAGATTGAATGGGTATGAGCAAAGGTAGGACATCTCATTTAAGTTTCGCGACAATTTGTTTGCTTTCCGGAGTAGTTTTCTTCTCCGCCGTCTGAGGGTCTGAGAGTCTGAGGGCCGCCTGCTTAGCGCGGGTTTTCCGGGGTATATATAGTTAACAGTAATTGCATTTGCCAGTTTTAATTTGTATTTCAAGTGGTGGCAGCAAAGTTTTTTGCAACAAGTTGAGAAAAATAAATACAGAGCGGAGTCGAGTCGAGTCGAACTGAATGAATGCAAAGGACAAACTTGTTGGACAAATAAAGAGGGAGCTACCAGAAAATCAAGTTGGTCTACTAATTAGATTGCAATAAGTGAATACCCGAATGTAGTTCAAAATAACTCTGGCAGAAATAACAAGAAATAGAGGGTGTTCTTCTTAATGAATCATCCCTTACTAATTCCCGCCTCTTCTATATCTAAAACTGGGCAATCCCATTACAGAAACCATAGATTTTCGAGTAAATAAAATGCACATCCACGTTTTGGCCTTCTTTTACTCTCGGTAAATGGAAACATTTTCCCAAAAAGTGAAAATTTAAGGGGCCAGCCCCCGAAAAACCGAAGCAACCAGAGAACAACATTCTCGGCCGCAATTTGGCAAATGCAATGCAGGGGGAAATTCAACTGCAATAGAGAGAACTTAAAGAGGGCTTGTACACACTCGTATATATAGTTCAGTATAGTGTATTATATAGGGGATTCACAGCCACTCGAGATGCAGTGGAAAAATAATTGAATGAAGTGCAAATACCCCCGCTGGACCTGCACTTAATCGAGGGCAGCTTAATCTGAGTGCTTAAAATGCGATTAACGCGTGATTTGTTTGCACAACCCGAGCCCGAACTGGTAGCTCCATTTCGTTTTTCTATACTTAAATCCCGAGATCTGTATGCTAATTCCTGGCCAAATCACAGTCACTGGGGAAAAAACTCTAGCCTGGGGCTCATTACCAAAGAGGGTGATGTTTGCTCATGCAACATTACGTATACGCAGCGTGGACAGATAGAATCAATTAAAACGCAACTAATGCGCTTCATTTATCATGGCCAGAGAAAAGGTCATCACACCCGGTTGAGGTTTCTGCGGTTTCAGGGCAACATACACGTTGTGTACTACAGTGAGGACTCCTTGGAATTGATAACTGAATTATTTATTTCGAACTATAAATGAGAGATATATGTACAGTTTTGAATTTATTCTTATATATTTTTGGGATCCTTTTAATAGACTTTTTAAAAACCCTAACGATTTCTGTGATAAAAGCTCTTAAAATATAAATACAGGTGACTTTTCCTGTAGTAAAAGTTAATGCGAAAAAGAGTTCGCTTATCAGAGGCTTCTCTGTGTCTATTTGAGTGAGTTTGTAGGTGGTTTTGGGGTGTATTCGGAGTGTATCATGTGTGTGTGTGTCTGGGAAAATGTAATTTGGCCAAAGGCAATTTTAATTGTCGCATGGCCGTCGAAGGCCGTAAATTAAATTATGTCATGGTCAGGAGGTGCCCGAACACATGCAATCATAATTTCAACTTTTTAATAGAAATTTGTTTCGTTTATTTTTTTTTGCAATTAAGTAATTACAAAACTCTTTGTATTTTGTCTCTTCCCTCGCAGAGACCTCAATATTTACGGTGGAAGGCGTGCAGCTTTACTCGGAGCCAAATCGACAGAATAAATGAAAATTAAAGCAAGTCCTCTCTGTGGATGGCGTACGTTTCTACTGTTAGGATATCCCAGTCCTCAATCCACCCATCACCGATCGATCCTGTCCTATCAATCTGTCAATCAACCTAATATCGCATCATCGCAGCAATCGACAGCCATATATATATATATGAGAGATATGAAAAAGAGGAACTTCTTCTTCGGCGCGCAGAAGTTTGTACTATAATTCTATGATACTTTTTAGTTACTATTCGTTAGTTATATATTATTCGATTTGAAAGAAAGAGAAGAGTGTGTGGAGTGAGGCGGCATTTTTATTTTCAGTCAGTGGTTAGCTTAGATTTCGCCATCATCCTGCAGCCGAAAAGTCGAAAAGGATACTCAGTTTAGTCAGTGTTTTTCTGTATTTTCATTTGTAAGCTAAACAAAATTTACATTTAAAGCTAGGCCTTAGTGTTTGCAATGAGTGAGAGCGTTGGTGTTATATAATATCTGCTCGTCTGTATTTAGTTTCCGTTCTTTTCCCTTGATTTTTATTTGCAGTTTTCAGTTGAGAAGATTTTCAATGCAAATGTTGGGCTGGCGAGTGCTTAAAATTAAGTAAAATTCAACTGTTGATTGCTTTAATCGAGTGCAATTAGTAGAGAATTCGTGAATTGGTGTTTGCCAAAATAAGCAATCAATTAATCAAAAATGTACGATTATTTCCTAGCAATTATTCAACTTCAATTTCGGTATTTGCAAAACTGCAGAAGACGAGAGCTCAGCCAACATTTTAGCTTTAATTTCCACTCACACAGCTCTTTTAAAATTTTATGTTTATGTTTGTATCATTTTTCGTATTGCTTCCTTTTGTCATTATAAATTGATATAAAAATAAAATCGCTGCGCTGTTTAAGTGATAATTTTGTAACTATTAAATGAATTTATGTAAAAAGCAAGTAAAACAATCTAAAGATATATATATATATAAAACAATAATAAATTTAAATCATTTATACCATTTAAGTTTACTTTATTTGTTTTCCTTTATTATTATTTATTGTTTCAGATGAACGATGATTAATGATTGATGATGGATGATTGATGATTCCTAGAAACATTTAGTCAAAAGTCAGAGCAGAGGTGGGGCAAGGAATCGGGTCATACCATTTTCGATGCAAACTTAAGCGAATAGATAAACAATTAAAACTAGCAAAGAACGCAAATAGTAGAATCAAATTTTAGCAATCAGCCGAGAGTAAATTCGAGATAAAATAGCCATCAAACTAAACACTAAAGTAACCTCTAACCAAGTATTTTACATAGAGTTCGTAGCGAAAAGGAAGCCGAGTCGAAGCCCAATCCATTTACCATTAATCTAAGAAACGTAAAGGCCAAAAGCAAACCAGAGGGGACGCCGGGTCCGTGGAATATTTCAGAGAAGTTCAAAGAAGAGCTAACAAATGTGCAAATTAAGAATCAAAGACACTTCACATGGTTTTGAAACAAGAAAATATGAATCAAAAACGATTTGAGGGGATAGGAGAAGCGTAGAACAAAATATATATTATGAATATCAAATACAAACAAAAATCTATGAGCCAATTTGAGTTGTAGGCAATCAAATTGCTAAGATTCTACGATCAGCTGATCCTGGCCAGATTCTTAAGGGTTATCGTTAGAGAACTCGATGGACAACTTGAACCTAGGGCCAGCGATTATATTTTGTAGCGAAAACGTAAAAGTAAAATTTAAACTAAAGCGAAAACAAAACCAAAACCAAAAATATTTCAAATGAATAAACTTTTTCTGTGATTTATGAAAAAAGTATGCAAAACACAAACACAAACACAAAACACACCCTAATATACACTGCAGCAAGATAAACACACACACGAAATGAGAACAACAAAGAGATAAACAATTAAACTAAATGGAAACTAGGCACTTTAGACAACAAAAAGTAGAGGCAAAATTGTTTAGAATTATTTGCTAGCCAGAAACGAGGCAAGGAACGAAAGAAGGAAAGTACATTAAGCCGAAACAAAATTTTGCACGCACTCAAAATTGCAGCAATTGCGAAAAGATGAAAGAGATATACTGTGGATTTTGTATTTTCGGTTTCTGCAAACATTTTCCCCCCATTAATTATAGGCATTGAGATCTCTGATCGCGAACAAAGCTAACAACGCACTTTTGCACTTTTCCCATCCCGAGATTACGTCCATAGTTTTAAGCCAACGAGCCAACAATGGAACAAATCGAATCGAATCGAATCGGAACGAAATTAAGCGAAGATTGAACTGGTTTTCGTTTCCCAAGCATAATGCATATATGCAGTTTTATCAGACACAAGACAAGACATAAATCCAATGATTTTTCGAGGCATTTGATTATTTTTTGCACAACACATTCGAGACGAGCAAAAAGCAAGAGAGAGTCAGAGTCGGAGTCGGAGTCGGAAGAGAACTAAGCTAATCCCTAAACGTAATCGAAACCATGGTAAATAAACTAAGAATGTTTTTAGCGGAACGTGTCTCTAGTTGTATTCTATTCTAGTAGCTAAGCGGCAGGGTATTCCTCCCCCAATAGAGTTTTTGTGGAGCCCTGAGGAACGAAAGGTAAAAGCGGAGTAGAGGGGACGGCCTACGAATAAGAACTTAAATAATTTTAATGCATTGAATTTGTCGTAAATATATTTAATGTACCTTTGTTAAAAACAAAAATAAATCTATTAACACAAATTACGAAACAACTTTCGATGCAGCAGCAGTTTAAGCGATATAATAGAGTTAGTAGATGGAGCATGCAATTTTTATGTTTACCTCGTAAGCATTTTTGTATAGTTAAACAAAGGCGAAGAGACCGGAAAAAATATAAGAAGAATGGAGAGTATTTTGTAAATATTTGTAGTTGATTTCTAAGTAGCGAAAGATGAGCAAAACAATATTCGGAAGAATAAGCTAAGAAAATGGGACAAAATATTGAATGTTTATGATTTAAAGCAGAAAACACAAAATGGATGGCAACTAAATACAATTTGAATTAAGTTCAACCTGTACAATAATTTAATATTAAATAAAAAATGGCCAAGGCCAAGAAAAATTCAAGAATAACTAGAGTTTATATTATATAATTTTCTTAGCATCTCAATTAAATGCAGAGTCCATCAAATATATCTTTATTTACCCCGCTACATCATTAGACGATGCTCCAGTTTGAGGATTAATGAATGGGCTGTCCCCAGGCCATAAATATGCCAAATGACAGGCTAATAATTTTTGATTATTCGAAAAGCTGGCTTGCTATGAAATGAATTCATGCCCAATCCCGAGCAATTGAAGTATTTCAAGAGGATGACAAGTCGCCGGGGCGAAGTAATGCCGGAAAATGGGGGGCTATGATACCCATAACCATAACCATAGCCGAAGCCTCCCACAGCATTGGGCGAACCCGAAAGGCCTTAATTATGTAAATGACACAACTCTTTTTTCGGGCAAACAATATATATACTTGGATGTTAGGAAACTTTTTTCCCAATTCCCTCGAGAGGGGATTGCGTCATCTCCAGCCCGGCAATTCATCTTGGCCGCAAATAGAGTTGGCTTTTAGCATTGGGCCTGACTCTTGATATCTGCAGGCGAGCATCTACATCGCCTCACGACTCGACTCATCTTGGCAGCTGGGCAATCGCAAAGGTTCCCTGGTAAGGGGTGGCCAACTCGGATGCAGCTGCGGACCTTCGGCAACCCATAAAACCCATCAAAGCTTTTGCAAATTACTGTGACATAATGCGGAACAGCGAACCCAAAGGTAAGCCTTAGCTGTGATCATCGTGAACAAGCTGTTAAGCCATCTAAAAAAATGCAATCATATCCATATTTATTCTGCTCGTGCGGCGTGCATTATATTTCCACTCGATGACGAAGGCTAAGGCCAAAATCCATATAAATCAAAGTGTATACGCGTAGAACTCTCTATAAATAGCCTGTCAACGCGCTGGGGAAAACACAGAGAGACCGCCAGCCCACTCGGCCGACTGCCGATTACTCATCAAGCAAGCCCTTTCAAATCGGAGCATTTCTGGAATAGTATTCTTAATCATATGCAGACAGCAGGTTGAGGCAGGTTCCTCTACAAAGTGTCAATGGATTGCCATTTGCATACGTTAATTGCTATGCAAGCTACGTTCTGGGCCAAGATGCCCCAACGTCATTTGGAATTAGCTTGCAATTAAAATGGGAAACTAGGTTTACTGGCAGTATATCATTATTATGGCTTCTTTGAAATAAATTAAAAATTATTATTAAGTCTCAGCAGGTAGCAGAGTTTATGGCCAAACAAAGTTCATGTAGTTCTTTGCCTATTTTCCACTCTTAGTTTCGCTTAACTGGCATTCAACTTGGGCTAGAATTATTGACTTAAGGCCAAACCCAAGTAGGTAAATGTTTGCCAGTTAATCAAATTTTCCAATAAGCCATAACTGCACAGAAAATAATTTTTATATATATTTTCTAGGTAGAAATAATAAGGCTAAGGTTTGTGTATTACTTACTTATACTTAAAACAGAGGTTTGTATATTGGCACTTGATAATGAAATTATATGACTATAATATCTCTTATTAATCGGCTTATAGTATTACTCAAAGTGTCTTCACTTTAAAAAAAATTACCATCAAATGTCACTAAACTATAGACTAAAGACTAGTGGTTCTCTGACTTTAATCCCTCTCCTCTGTATGGCCAATTAATAATTCCCAGCTGGTGCTCATCCCGCTCCAAGCAAGCCATTGCAAATCCATTTGGCATGCCGCGCGTGTTAAGCAGTCGTCACTCGAGTGATTGACAGGCCCAAAGAAGCCTAAAGCCCTGGGGGATTTTTTCCCGTCCCCGCTACAGACATGTAAACACAGAGCTGAGAATCACAAAATACCATACAATCTTGAAGAATCCGTTGCCTGGCGTCTACATCTCTCGAAAGCTCTGTAGCTGCGAGAAAAGCTCCTCGGAGAGGGAGTCTCCCTATCGAGTCTTGGGAATATACGCTCAGTAACGTCGCGAATCTTGACCGGAACGGACGTAATCCGTAGTAGTCTCTGTGCTTTCATAGATCTTGCCTGCGCCAGACATCCGAACCAAGGCTGGGCCTCAAAATTAGTGAATGATTGATTTCTTTGATCCGAGCAACGACGCGTAATCAAAAGTGCCAAAATGATGAGGCCCAAATTAATGGCTCCGACCATCGGGTTTTTGGTCGTCGCGATCTGTGGTTTTGCCACTGGTTCTTTGGTGGAAGCGCCGGGGGTAACCCAGGCCCCGCCTCCACTGCCCGCCCAACTCAGCCCGGCGCGGTCGCGCTTGCGCAGCAACTTCCGAGTGCGTTTACAGTGTTAATACAGGCAGAGGATGATCGAATGATTAGTCTTAAATATCAAGCAAGCTTCGTATAAGAGGGAACTTAACTAAATTTAATTGGTTATAAATGCTTACAAAATAATTAAATCGTACACTAATCAGACGGATATTATTTAAATTATCAGTTTATGGTGATGTGAAAAAGTTCCTTGGCAATTTCTGCTTAATATACATTTATTAAGTTCCTATTAATAAATGGAATGTGCCTGAATATGCCTTTTAATAGAATTCAATATATATTCATTGAATAATATTATTAATGTGACTCTGACTCTTCCAAGGAATGAATACAGTTTGGTTAAAAGGGATATAAATATTTTATTCACCTATTCTGCCATTTTCAACCAAGGAAAACATCAAATTTAATGTTCTCACTACAAAAAAAATCCGAACACGTCTACTATATATCAGTGAATCAGACAATATACGGCATTTGACTGTCATTCTATTTTTGGCGAAAATATGCTGTTAGGAACACCTCAGTTTTACACATTTTAGGTTCTTAAATGGGGTTTTTTATGTCCTAATTTTGAGGACAACACAAGTGTTTTGTTTTTGGCCCAAATATGCTGTTATAAAGTCCTTAGGTTTACTCAGTTTTAGAGCGTTTTATATGTCCTAATTTTAAGGACAACTAAAGGCTAAAAATATTAATAACAAAGTTAAAACAGCCTTAAAATCAATTCGGAAAGCAGTGCTGTCTTAGTTTTTACGTTATTAAGTCTGCATATTCAGTTTTTTTGGCCAAATTATGCTCTCCAGAAGACCTCAAGATGCGGATATTTGGGTCCTTAAATTGGCATTTTTATATCCTAATATTTGGAAAAATCAAAGTTAAGAATATCCATAACTTGGCCAAAACAGCCTTAAAAACAACGATTCGGAATATATATGACATTTGGCTATCATTCCGTTTTTGGCCCAAATATGCTCTCCAGAAGACCTCAAGATGCGGATATTTGGGTCCTTAAATTGACATTTTTATATCCTAATTTTTGGACAAATCAAAGTTCAGAATATCCATAGCTTGGCCAAAATAGCCTTAAAAACAGTGATTCGAAATATATATGGCATTTGGCTGTCATTCCATTTTTGGCCAAAATATGCTCTCCAGAAGACCTCAAGATGCGGGTTATTGGGTCCTTAAATTGGCATTTTTATATCCTAATTTTTTTACAAATCAAAGTTAAGAATATCCATCACATGGCCAAAACAGCCTTAAAAACAGCGGATCGGAATATATATGGCATTTGGCTATCATTCCGTTTTTGGCCAAAATATGCTCTCCAGAAGACCTCAAGAAGCGGATATTTGGGTCCTTAAATTGGCATTTTTATATCCTAATTTTTGGACAAATCAAAGTTAAAAATATCCATAACTCGGCCAAAATAGCCTTAAAAACAGTGATTCGAAATATATATGGCATTTGGCTGTCATTCCATTTTTGGCCAAATTATGCTCTCCAGAAGACCTCAAGATGCGGATATTTGGGTCCTTAAATTGGCATTTTT